>JXTB01000186.1:340868-517174 GCA_002914805.1 Parasponia andersonii | reverse complement strand
CGAGAGGGAGAAGAGAGGAGAGAGAAAGAGAGGTTTCGGGGGAGGGAGGAGAGAGAAGAGAGAGAGAGAGGGGGAGGAAGATGTGCACGTGGCCCCTCTTTATTGGGCTGTGCAATTTTTCAAAAATTGCACATAAGTCCCCAAAATTTCAAATCTCTATCAATCTAGTCCCCCAAAATTTACAATTTAGTCCATCTGAACAAAACTTTTGCAAATTAGTCACCACAATATTTTATCCGGAAAATTGGTAAAATGTCCAAATTACCCTCGAAAATTCTGGGTTTTTACATATGGAACTTGGAACTAAGAAATTAATACAGTTCTCTCACAACGGATCAATACGAATGAAAGAATATAAGCAATTGCATGCAGTTTTCCCCAAGAAATTAATAGATTTATTTTATTTTTTTTCTTTTTTTTTTTCCTTTTCTGTGAGTCCCATTCTATGGTATGCAACTCAATTATTAGAGTGAGACTAACTTTGATAAAAAGGTCACCAAACACTCGATTCTGCCACCACAAACTCCCATTTACGGTAATCCTTACCGCTAGACTACCCCATTCAAAAATAAACCTTTAACTTGCACCGCCATAATACACACCATCCAATTAATGATCGGCTAAAGATGACTAGATATAATAGAGGGTCAATCCAGTAATAGCCTCATAATATATAGTCTTATACATTATTTTTATTGCTTAAAATAATTAAAGAGTAGATTATTTCACTTGTCGTATATCTACTCAGATGATACAAAAACATGATAATCGGCACAAAATTATAACATAGCTACCGTTATTTTGCAGATTTTTTTGTTTTAAATTTTTTTGGTCTGATCATTGATCAGTACAGGACTAAAGTTACGGCCGGTGTGGGAGACAAAGTAGGGATCAGATGATTCGCGATAGAAATTCATGACTTACTAAAGACAGTTAATTTGATTTCCAACGGCGGCAATACTAGTACTTTTGTCCTTTTCTTAATTTTAATCTACCTTTACCTTTTCCTTCATTTGCACTCAACGATGATGAAGTCCTTTTTCATAAAATAACTAATGCATGCCATAAGGCCCCAGTAAACACACAACAATAAGAAAATAGCAAATTTGGACCTAGTAGTCGTCATTTATATATCTTTATATATATATATATATATATGCACAAAAATATATGTTAATGGCCGACCCCGTGATTTTATTTGTCCGAATATATATACATATAGTATGTACTGTCACATGCATGGAACTTTCATAAAAAGCAAGTTGCTAGTATAATCAATCAGTGCCAAACAACAAAAGAAAAAGGGCTCCCTTTTATTCTCTCCTATTCACGTGGAATCAAAGTTGATTTGTTTTTATGTAGCTCGTCGTATATAATCTTTATTAACAAAACTTTCTTTGATTATAGTAAATGGAGACTTTTCCTCCACACATATGTTATCATATCTTAACCGACTAACTAATTAACTTCCATTTAACATGTCTATCATCAGGACGTACGCAATGCATATTAATAAAATGCATATATGACATATAACTAAAAATAAAGTAGAACATATATATTTCAAAAATATGGTAATAACATTACCAACAAAACTTTAATTCCAACGTACATAGAGTCCTCCACCATATAATATATGGTGAATATCTATTGATACTATATGAATATTAGTATAATTAAGTTATCATAAATTTAGTAGGGACGTTCTCCTTCATAATTCCCCGGTGGATCATAGCTGCAAATGACAAACATCCAGCCATTGCGGCACTTAGCCCTGGCGCAGCCAAGGTGGACCGAGCTCCGCCACACCACCTGAGTGTAGTGGCCGCACTCGTCGTTGACGCACTTGTTGGAGGCGTAGTCGTAGTTGGCCTTCTCCGTGGCCCAAAACTTGACAGCCTCTTCTCCGCTCATGTGTCCATAACCCTCGGCCAAGTTCTCGCCGTAAGGCCCTCCGGAGTGCTCCATCTCGCAGTTTTCAATCTTTGAATTGGCGTAGTTCCGAGCATAGGTCGCCAATGTCTTGTTCCAACTGAGCGGACCGACGCCGACCTCGGCTCGGATGGCATTGTGGGTGGCGACGAAGTCAATGTGGGACTGGTACTTACCTGCTTGGAGAGCTCGAGTGGTGATGATGAGGGACGATAGTCCCACGAAGAAGATTATTGTTGCCTCTAGAGACTTTGTTGAGGACCCCATATTTTAATTTCTATGTCTGTAGGATGTAATGAGATCACATGGTCATGCTTTATTTATAGAAGAAAATATACCCTACACTTTAATGGTTTTAAATATAATAGATAAACAAAGGAAAAAAAATGGTAAAATGTGCTCTGTGATTCTTTATTAAATATAACATTCAAAATTATGCATGAAAAGCCATTGATTGATATAAACATTTTTTATCTTTTATTTATTTATATATATGAGATAATTGTTAAAAAAAACATCTTTAGTTTCTATAATTTAAATCTTAAAATTTAGACTATATAAAATAATATCATGAGATTAAAAATTTCTAAAAATTAATATTTACCTGAGTTTATTTTTTGAATAATTTAACTGATAAAATACAATAATATACTCAAAATTAAAAAAAAAATAAGGATTAATTTAATTTTAATAAAAGATATTATTATTTTTTGATTACTAAAATTAGTCAAAAAGTCTATCTATGGTATTAATTTTCAAAAATTTTTAATCTTAAGTATTATTTTATACAAAGTTTAAATTTCAGGTTTTAAATTGCAGAACATTTAAACTTAAGAATATTGTTTTGTAATTCAGTATATACATATTTTGGGGTATTCCTTCACCTAGATTTTTTACAAGCATGATCAAAAAGGGGATTCAATTACCAAACATGCTATGCACAAATTGCACTTTCCAATATGCATTTAACTTTTACAAATTCGGAATTTTCAACTAGCTAGCCTGCAATTAATCATGGTTTCCGATATTTGTTGCTTGAATGCTGATAAAATTGCGTACAAGGAAAATGTTAGCTTCCGGACTTTGTAATTTTTTTTTTCGGACCAGAATTTTAATGAGAGATTTTCACTTTGTGCATGCCAAGGTAGGCTTTGTATAGAACCTGAATTTTGTTAAGGGAAAAAAAATTGTGAAAGAAAAGACAAAGGAAAAGGGAGGATGAAAAGATTTTCTTAAAATTCTATAATTTGTTTTCCTTTAGAACTTTTATATATTTTTATAAATCTATCTGTGAAAATTCTAGATACTTAAATTACAAATTTTATTAAATAAAAAAAATTCTTTCCTAAATTTATTATTAGAATCCAAACAAAAAAGCTAAAATCCCTTGAAAAAATTTTCTTCTCCCCCTAAAATTCAAGTTCCAATCAAGTGCTATTCGTTTCTCTTTTCCTATATGTAACATGTCAGCAATATGACAATTGGAGAATCCCCCCAATTTAGAATCACAGCAATAAGACCAATAAAGTAAACTAATTTGATATTCAGAGCAAACTGTATAATAATTTGATATTGTAACCGAAAGATTCAACTTCCAAGTGGAAACAATCACAGTAAACACACTATTTATTGCATTGTTTAATGTTCAAATTTGGCCGTTTTCAAACTATATTAATATTGTAATTTTTTAACTTACAAACATATGCCAAAAAGTTCAAATAGATAAGAATGAGAGAGAGGGTCTAGAATTTCATATGTAGGATTATTAAGTCATGCATTTAACAGTAAAGACATGTGAGTACATGTCGCTCTCCTGCCCCATAAAAAGCCAAAAGCCAGAAAGCAGACAAGAATAATAAGATTTCATCTACATATCGTATAAGGTATATATTATATACTCGAACAAATATTAATTAATCAAATCCAAGCATTTTCTAAGACATTATTATTTTCTTATATTCACGGGTCAAGATAATTGTTTCGATAAACTATTAATTGGAACAAATTATTTAAAGAAGAGAAAAAGTTGTAATAATTACCTTGATTATCAGCTAATTCCCTTATATATTCACAAAAGGAATATCACGAAATCAAGAAAAGAAGATCACCACTTTGATTTGTCTCCACCCTATTAAGACACCAAGCTGGGGAAAAGAGAAACGTTGTTTTGAATCACCAAAGACTGCTCTTTATATATATGTAAAAGAAAAAAATTCAAAAAAGCACAGAAGGCTGGCCCGAATTTAAGACACGAAAATGGGTATGTTGAATTTTTCTAGTACTATTTTTGATATTTTTCAATTTACGGGGTTGAAAACTCGGTGGAAATTAAGGTGATTAATAATGTTTTTGGAGTACTTGATACCGCGCGGTATCAACGGACGATTATCCGCAAAACAAATTGACCGCACAACCTGGGGTTTGATGTAACCTCAAATATTTTCAAAGCACCCCTTATTCAAGTTATTTCACTTTAATTTGTTATTGTTTGTTCTTTAATATTTTTTATCGAATGTTGTCATCATGATGATTTGATGATGTGTTTTCGAAGTTTAAAAATTTTCTTTACGTGTTATTCCAAAAAAAAAAAATTCTTTACATTTACATTTTAAAATTCATATATATATATATTCTTTACATGTACATTTAAAATTCATATAGAAATTCATATCTTTTTTTTTTTTGACATTTAACTACTATATATAAACTCACTTCTATATATACCTGAAAATTAATTGATCTGATTAAGAACTTGAACAAGCTTGTTACTTAGCTAGAAAATGGAAATTTCAATAAATGACCGTTCGAGTAATTTTGTGTAGAAATTATTCCTCATGTCCCGGTCATAATCTTCAGTTTTTTTTCCCCTTCCCTTTCTATTTTTTGCTGCTTTGATGACTGTTATAACCACTACTTTTGTAGACTTTGGCATAATCTGATGTTTCAATAAAGATCTAACATCTTTTATAAAGCACTTCAGCAAAACAAAAGAGAAATGGACGTAGCTAAGTGTTTTGGACTAAAATAATGCTTTAAGAGTGTTTTGAAAAAGAATAATTCGAGTGTCACAATATTTAGTGACATGGTATATAAAATCACAATATTGGTCACGAATAGTCACTAATATGTATATGACTTGTGACTTTTTTAGAGCAATCAGCGGTGACTAATATAGTCACTACCTCTTGGCTCCCAAACAAGGAGAGAACTTTGATAAAGCAGCAATAATTCTCAGTGGACCTCAACTGGGCCAGGCCTAATAATATCTAATTCTGGCATGTTACAGTGCAAGTTGACTTGGATTAGAACCTGGCCCAACAAATTATTGGTTACAATATGTTGTCGTTTTTGGCTCTATTCCTCTCTATCTCTGTCGTTTACTTGGCTTTTATGCCTTCTATTGTTCCAGGGGACGAGGAGGTACGTTTATTAACATACTACCTGTCGTTTGTCTAATGAAACGACATGCGGCTTGTTGTGTTGACCTTTACATTGATCATCGTTTTCCATTAAGATATAAACAATGTTCAAAATTTATCTGACGAATATAGTTAGTTTCTAATGTACATATTGTGTAAAGACACACAAATTCTAATTTCCCTTATTCTGTTTTTTTTTTTTTTAAATTTCATATATGATAATGAACGACGTATCTTTGTTTAGGTCTTTTCGTTAGAAGATGACGTGTACTTTCCCCCCTAATGTCGTTTTCTTTTGGAAAAGCAACATAACCATACATGAAACGAAAGGAACTACATGTCAGGATAAAACCACCGTTCGGATACCTCTATATACTAAAGAAAATGTTTTGTGCTAAAATTATTTATTAATTTATTTTGAGAGAATTATTTTATTGTATGCTAAGAAAGTGATTTTAGAACAATATACGCATTAAAATACTTGCATGACAGCAGTCTGGATTTAATTAATACATTAGAAAATAAGTAACTTTTTGGAGGGAAGCAAATTAGGAAAAAATTTGAAAACACGTAAATATTTTAAAAGCTTTTTGTGATTCTAATTCCTAACGCTGCTGGAATATTCGATTCTTTATAAAACATTCTTTTAACTTTGCGATTTGTTTATACGACGTCAAAATAAGGTTTTGTTTTGTTTTTTTTTATAAATGGGATTTTTCCATCCTCTTTGTAAAAGGAAGAAATATTTTAAAATATGGGAAATATAAAATCAATTCAAGGAAATCTTTTTTTTTTGTGTTTTTATTGGATTTTTCCATGTTCTTTGTGAAAGGAATAAATATTTTAAAAATATGGGAGATATAAATTATTTCACATTTTATTTACTAAGAAAATTAAATCATTCCTTCAATTTAGATATTGATTTTATAATCTTTCAACAAATATTACAGTTTATGACTCAATATATAATTGATTATGATCAATTGCTTTTCTCGATTACAGAAACGAGAAAGAAACTTAATTACGGAATATTTAGCTGCTCACACTGCCGGAGCTAGTAAATTGGATGACCAACGTGACCAAACTAATAACCATTAAATCAAAAACTAATAATCAAATTAAATTAATTAGTAATTAGCTGCAGCCTTCATGGTACATATGCAACATTGTCATGTTTTTCCAGGTTCGTATGGAACATGAACTGATAGTGATATATACATATATATGTATATATGTTTTCTTTTCGAGAAAATTTGATAGTGATATTTGAACACAAATATGTTAGGCTAGAGGCCTTAACTACGAGCTTGGGTCTTCCTCTGTATTATTATACACTAATGACTTAATGTATTTTGATAACGAAATCCCAATCCCAAGTATTAAATTACTATTACATGATTATTTTAAAATTGCCTCTCATCTAGGGTGAGTAGACCTTTTGTAAACCTTTTACGTCCTGCTTGAAGATGAGGTTATTGTATTAACCTCGCAGCAATATTGACTTAAAATCGCGTCAATCCAATATACCTCCCATATTTCTCATTAGATTTTCAAATTTCACCATCAGAATTGGACCAACAGTGTATATATTTGTTTGAATATTTCTTTTATAAGTTTTAATTTTGTTTGCATATCTAGGTGCCTGAGATACCTAATGTAGAGTTAAGACCTCACATTCAACATTAGTTTTGCAGATTTGGGTTGTTCATATAAGTTAACTATATATGGCTTCTCCTTCAGTGCAAACAAGTAGTGAAACTAACCACAGGTAGTTCATAATCTATATCAATTGAATCTATAACTCATTTTGCCAGAGCATGTTTTCACTTTTTGTTTCTTTTTTAATCTCCCACAGTATAATGGCTGTGTGTCATAAGTTCAAAAATAACTACTTGGAAACTTCACTACCTATATTTTTATTAAAGGCTAATATCATTTTGTTTGTTAATCCCTTTTACTAGTATCATCTTTTGACTATTGATATATGATTTCACAACTTGCTGGAGATTGCACATAGGTAGTGAAGCTGAGCAAGGAAGGTCAATATAATAATTACATCTTCCTAAAAGAAAAGGATTTGCGTAAAAAGATTTACACGCAAGGCAGCCTTGAGCTACCCGAGTTACTGAACCTAGAGAACAAGGGAGAGCAACTAGCGAACCTGCAATTATAGTATTATGTAGCACAATCACTTTCTCTGTCCCGTAGCAACCCACAACCAAATATCAGCTCACATCCATGACCCAAAACTAATACCCAAAATTCTAAAACCTAATCTAATGAACATTCTATTGGTTGGTAGAATATTTTTGTGTGTTAGGTATTATAGACTTATTTATTTGAAATATGTTAGATTATTTAGTTTGTTTATTTGAAGTGTGTTAGGTGAACAATTTGTTTATTTGAAGGATGTTAGGTGAACAATTTAAGTATGTTTGGTTGTAAGTTTCTTAGCATTATTTTATTGGATGGTTTAGATTAATCCTAAACTTGTATAAATTACTTTCATTGGCAAAAGTTATTTGAAAGACTTATACGCTGATGATGAAGATTTCAAGGAAGAATGAGAGAAATGCATTAATAGAGTTGCAAATAAACATCAAATACATGATAGTTTTCTATTCTTCGAAAATCGTTTATGTATTCCACGAAAATCTCTCAGAGAACACATCATTTAGGAACTACACGCAAGAGGGTTAGAAGGACAAATGAGACGAGATAAAACTATTTCATTAGTGGAAGCTCGATACTTTTGGCCACATCTTAAGCATTATGTCGAGAAATTTGTTAAGCATTATTATATATGCCAGACTGCAAAAGGACAAGCTCAAAACAGTGGGTTGTACATACCACTTCCTATTCTTAATGCGTCTTGGAAAGATTTGTCCATGGATTTCATCTTAGGACTACCGCGAACACAAAAAAGCTCGGATTCTATCTCTGTTGTGGTAGATCGTTTTTCAAAAATGACTCATTTTATTCCCTGCAAGAAAACTTCAGATGCTATTTATATTACTCAATTATTCTTTCGAGAGATTGTTCGTCTGCATGGGTTACCAAGGATAATAGTCTCTGATCACGATAGTAAATTCCTCAGTCATTTTTGGCGCACTTTGTGGAAGAGACTTGATACCACCTTACAATTTAGTAGCACTTGTCATCCTCAAACAGATGGGAAAACTGAAGTCACTAATCGCACACTAGGCAATATTTTACAGTGCTTGATTAAAGAAAACCCAAGATAATGGGAGAATGTTCTACCGCAAGCTGAGTTTGCTTACAACAATGTGCCAAATTGTTCCAGCAGTAAATCTCTATTTGAAATTATTTATATTCGTCTTCCGTTGCATACTCTCTACTTGGTACCTTTACTAAAACTTCTAAGGATGAGCATTATTGCCGATTATTTAATTAATAAGGCGATCAATATCCATGAAGAAGTGAAAAGAAAGTTACAAGAATCCACTGTAAAATACAAGGCTAATGCTGATAAGCACAGAAGATTCAAGACTTTCAAATAAGGCAATTTTGTAATGGTTTATTTATGTAAAGAAAGACTTCCAACAGGAAAATACAATAAATTTAAG
Organism: Parasponia andersonii; assembly: GCA_002914805.1. NCBI lineage: Eukaryota > Viridiplantae > Streptophyta > Magnoliopsida > Rosales > Cannabaceae > Trema > Trema andersonii. The sequence continues at coordinate 508,236 of JXTB01000186.1, read as the reverse complement.
CTGAAGAAAATTGACCCATTTCGTATTATTCAAAAGATTAATGATAATACATATGTCATTGATCTACCAGATAGCTACACAATTTCTAAGACCTTCAATGTTCAAGACCTGTACGAGCACTATGGACCGGAAGTCATATCTTGAGCAACTCGAGGACGAATTTTTTTTCAAGAGGGAGAGAACTGATATAGCAGCCCACAACCAAATATCAGCCAACGTCCATGACCCAAAACTAAAGCCTAAAATTCTAAAACCCAATCTAATGAACATTCCATTGGTTAGTAAAATACTTTTGTGTGTTAGGTATTGTAGACTTATTTATTTGAAATGTGTTAGATTATTTAACATGTTTATTTGAAGTGTATTAGGTGAACAATTTATTTATTTAAAGTATGTTAGGTGAATAATTTAAGTATGTTTAGTTAGTAAGTACTAGGTGTATAGTTGTAAGTTTCTTAGAATTATTTTATTGGATGGTTTAGATTAATCCTAAATTTATATAAATTATATTTATTGGCAAGAGTTGTAATCATTCAATATTCAATCAAATCTTAGTTTTCTCTTCCAAATTCTGTTTGAGAATTTTGCTTTTTTTTTTTCGTTATGAGAACGCAAGTCCTGATGCGTCACCCAAGTAGTCTCTTTCTAGATGTCCACATAGGAGTGCGGACCCCTAATTATGGATTTCAAACCGTTTCCCTCATAATCAGAACAAGAAGTCATGAAGTGAAGATAGAGTTGGTGGGGATTCTGGGGCAGCGATCGAGGAGATAGGAAGTTTGGCCAAGTTTCAATACATGTTTTTAGTCTTTTCGATACATGTTTTTGGTCTAGTCGGTGCAGTTGGAAGTTGCCTGGGAGGATCTGTGTATTAGGTATTGTAGACTTATTTATTTGAAATGTATTAGATTATTTAGCATGTTTATTTGAAGTATGTTAGATGAACAATTTGTTTATTTGAAGTATGTTAGGTAAACAATTTAAGTATGTTTGGTTGGTATGTGCTAGGTGTATGGTTATAAGTTTCTTAGAATTATTTTATTGGATGGTTTAGATTAATCCTAAACTTGTATAAATTACTTCATTGGCAAGAGTTATAATCATCCAATCTTCAATCAAATCTTAGTTTTTTCTTCCAAATTCTGTTTGAAAATTTTGCTTATTTTTTTTCTTGTTGTAAGAATGTAAATTAGAGCGAAATTTAGCGACCCACTGCGTCACCCAAGTATTCTCTTTCTAGATGTCCACGTAGGAGTGCGGACCCCTAATTATGGATTTCAAACCGTTTCCCTCGTAATCAGAACAAGAAGTCAAGAAGTGAAGATAGAGTTGGTGGGGATTCTGGGGCAGCGATCGAGGAGATAGGAAGTTTGGCCAAGTTTCAATACATGTTTTTAGTCTTTTCGATACATGTTTTTGGTCTAGGCGGTGCAGTTGGAAGTTGCCTGGGAGGATCTGTGCTGGTTGGTAGACTTGCTGGGGTGGTTGCTTTTGGTGACATAGACCCACAGGTATATGCTTGCAGTCGGCTATTGAGCACTGCAGAAATCAAACTCAAGTCAAAAGGAAGATGTAGTCAGCTTCCCCGCTCACATTTCGGGTTGCTAAGGTCAGATTCTTGAAACAACAGTCCTAAGAGGGAAGTTTTCGGAGATACACAGTCGGGTGACGAGAAAAGAAGATTGATTATTTAAGCAGTGACACCCTACCGTGAAAGCTTCTGAGCGATCGGATTGGACCTTTCCTAGCAGCGCTGGTGACAACATGAAGGGAAAGAGAAGTGTGACTAAACAACTTTATCATAAGTAATACTCCACTGAGGATCCTGCATATGATCAAACAAAATCTATGTTATCGGGCATTGGAGCATCCTTCACATGAACCCACTACTGATATGAAGCTAGATTGTGGATCTCGATCCCATTGACTATTCTCTTCCATTCTTCTTGTTATGCATCTTGACTTGGGTATGGGTAGTTAACTTGTGTCTTTTTCCACCACGGCTCCTCTCTTCTCGAGAATCCGTACATCCCTTATGAGTATATGGACAGCTATCTCTCGAGCACAGGTTGAGGTTTGGCCTCAATGGGAAAATAAAATGGAGCACCTAACAACCTATCTTCACGGACCAAGGACTATGAGATCGCCCCTTTCATTCTAGAGTGACGGAGGAATTGTACCATTCGAGCCTTTTTTTCATGCTTTTCCTGAAGGTTTGAAGAAAGTTGCAATCAGTAGGAAAAAAAATCTCCCATCCTGAAAGGAAGAGCGTGAAATTCTTTTTCCTTTCCACAGGGACCAAGAGATTGGATCTAGCTGTAAGAAGAATACTTGGTTGATAAATAACTTATTTCTTGGTCTTCGACCCTCTCAGTTACTACGAACGCCCCCGATCAGTATAATGGGATGTGTCTATTTATTTATCTCTTGACTCGAAATGGGAGCAAGTTTGAAAAAGGATCTTAGAGTGTCTAGGGTTAGGCCAGAAGAGTCTCTTAACGCCTTCTTTTTTCTTTTCATTGGAGTTCTTTCACAAAAACTTGTCGTAGTAAGGAAGACGGTAGGAACAAGCACACTTGAAGAACATAGTACAACGGAGAGTTATATGCTGCATTCGGAAAGGATGAGTTGCTCCCATAGGTGCGATGATTTACTTCAAAGGCGAGGTCTCTGGTTCAAGTCCAGAATGGCCCAGTTGTGCCAAGGAAAAGAATAGAAGAAGCATTTGACTCCTTCATGCATGCTCCACTTGGCTTGGGGCGATTACGGGTTTGGTGTCTAATTGTCCAGACAGTAATGATAGTATCTTGTACTTGAACTGGTGGCTCACTTTTTCTAAGTCATAGCGAAGAGGACCGAAACATGCCACTGAAAAAGTCTATTGAAACAAAGATGGACTATCAAGAATATAGAGGAGGTAGGATGGGCAGTTGATCAGATTTAGTTTGGATATAATATGGACGGTAGTTGGAGTCGTTATTCTCTGAAAATTGTGCATAAACGTAACTCCCCAAAAAAAAAAGAAAAAGAAAGAGTAGATTCTGTCATGAATGGCATGTCAAAAAATATGTATATGTTATTAATCCACATGACTTTGCTTTATTTTTTGCACTTGAAAAATTTGCAGTAACGACAGAGTTGGTGAACAATATCCCAATCTTGACTGGGATGTGCTTGGATTTGGTGTAGTTTCCACTGATGACACGTATATCATGAAATGCTCCATAGAAGAAACCTTCTTGCTGGGCAAGCTTGTACCTTATGGAAATATTGAACTAAACCCGTCTGTAGACTGCAGGAGTCTTGAACTGTGGACAGGTAATAGTTAATAAACATTCAGTAGGAGTAAATTAATCTATAGTACTAATTATGCTAATATAACATTTTATCACATTTTCTTAGCAAACGGGACCGATAATCAAACCATGTCATACATTATGTTTCAAGGTTTATTTGAAGGTCTTAAGGCATACAGAAGAAGAGATGGTCGTACTCAGCTATTTAGGCCAGAACAGAATGCCCTGCGCATGAAGATGGGTGCAGAAAGATTGTGCATGCCATCACCATCTGTTGAGCAATTTATTGATGCTGTAAAGCAAACAGCTATTGCCAACAAGCGTTTTTGTATGTACTCTTTTCCATACTCAAATTCATTTTTAACCTTTCGTGTATTTTAATGAGTGTTAGCTATAATGTAATATATAGTATAGACTATATATGTAGCCAATAAAACTTTGTTTTTGAAATGGACATATATAGGTCCCACCTCCAGGGAAAGCACTGTATCTAAGGTCTCTGCCCATGGGAAATGGACCTATCCTAGGTCTGGCTCCGGCACCAGAATTTACTTTCTTGGTATTTTCTACTCCAGTTGGTAACTATCACGAGGTAAATTATAGAGTTACACAAAGTACGGCTATTCTATAGCCTTTCTTGCCAGAGGAAAAGTCCATGATCATAAAGATAGAAAACACTCTAATTTGTTTCATGGGGATATTAAGAGACTAGATTGAGTTGTTGCTGTTCTTTCTTTGTATTGTTTTCCTTTTAATAGGCATGACACTATATAATTGAGAAGTCCTTTAAAATTTTCACCCGGCCTCCACCATTTTCCCTAACCTTTGAAAAAGTACTTGCGCTTCACTTGTTTTTGCTTGTTGTGCTCATGCAAGGGACGGCCTGCGCTCAACTTGTTTGTGGATAACAAGATTCACAAAGCCATTCCCGGAAGAACTGGAGGTGTCAAATCGATCACCAACCACTCACCAGTAAGCACAATGTTGCTCATTGATACCCAATAAAAGAAATCAAGTATAAAATTTATTTTTTTTTAAAAAAAACAATTACGTTCGGTTTCATATGTATACTGATCACTTTTTTGATTAATATTGTGGCTAAGCTTTGATATTTTGTTCACTTATTCCTGAAATTTTCTTTATATTAGCTAGTTGTTTCGGTCACAGAAACTGACAGTGATCATGGGAACAAAATACTCATCATATTGGTTGTTACTATTATTGTTACTATAATAATTGGTTTTTCTTTTTTAAAAAACTAGGACTTAACTAATAACTTCCGCTTGTTACAAATTAGAAGAAAATACTTATTATTACTTAATTCACACCCTATCTGATTAGGGATAATAGGTTTTCACGCTTTCTTCTGATGTGACTCGAACCTAGAACCAAAATCCTAGGTAGTGGGTGCTCTTACCATTTGAGCCAATCCACTTCGTCAAATTGGTTTTTCTTCTTAAAAGTGTACTCGACGCAGAATCAAGCAAAGGCCAAGGGATACTCTGATGTCTTCTTCCTAGATTGTATAAATGGAAAATATGTAGAAGAGGTTTCTGCATGTAACATTTTTATTGTGAAGGTATCCATAATAACTGATTTATCTCCTTGTTCAATTAACTAGTCATTTTCTCTTGCCTAAACTTTCTTTACCGCCTAAATTTTGCACTTTTTGCTCCAGGACACATAAACTTACGTGATCTATGATCTGTTGTACGGTAATGTTGTTTCAACACCAGCAATCCATGGAACGATTCTGCCTGGGATCACACGTATGAGCAGCATTGATATTGCTCATAGTTTTGGTTACCAGGTGATTATACTTCAACTATGATCATAAACCAATATCAATTATTAGTGTCTAGCTTTCTGAAAATTCCATTTGTTTTGGTCTTTTGGGAGTTACAGTTTCGGCCAAAAAAAAAAAAATCATGCTATTTCCAATTTTTTCAATCAGGTAAAGGAACGCCTGATACGAGTAGAGGATTTGCTTGAAGCTGATGAAGTTTTCTGCACTGGAACGGCTGTGGTTGTCAATCCTGTTGGTAATGTGACTTATCAAGATAAAAGGTACAGAAAATAGGAAAGATTTTTTTTTCCCTCAACTTCTGTGGATCTTAATGTAGATTGTGATATGGTTTATTTTAGACATAAATAGGATTGAAAAAATAGTATTGTGAAATGGTTTATTCCTCGTTGATTGTCACTACAGGGTTGAATATAAAACAGGAAAAGAGGCATTATCTGATAAACTGTATGAAACTCTAACAAGAATTCAGACAGGGTGTATTGAGGGCAAAATGGGATGGACCCTGGAGGTCAATGTACAAGATATTTTTACTACTACACCTTATTTCGAACCTGACAAAATCATTTAAAGGAAAATAGAAAAATAAAACTGTTTTCTTTTGACAGCATTGTTTTGGCGAAAGTGTTTGTATGTGCACTTTATCTTCATGTAATTTTAATTGCTTTGTCAATGAGTGAACACCATTAGACATATTTCTGTTAATATATCTGATGTTTTTTCTCTTTGGCTGGTTCTGAGCACCCTTTAAGTTTTTTGACATCTGATATTTGGCCTAATATTTTTTTTTTTTTGAAGTTTTAAAATGGTTAATTATAGAATATTCGGCTGCGCACACAGGAACTAAGAAAATAGTTAAGCAACAAGATCAAACTAATAACTCCAGATAATTTACTAATAACTAAAATTAGTTAATCGCTTCATAATTACCTTCAGGGAACAGGGTGTGTGTCTGTATGTGTATATATGCGTGGCAACGTGCGTTGGTTTGCATGAAAAAAAAAAAAAAAAAACAAAAACAAAACAAACAAACAAACAAAACAAAACAATACGAAATTATCTCAGTTAGCCATCCTCTGCTCTGACTCTGAGGAAGTTTTCGGCTCTGGAGTAGTCAATTTAGGATTCCTTAGTTTTCAATAGTTGTGTGACATTCTTAAATCTTTGTCTTCTAATTTTATTATCACTCTGATACTACTGAACTAGTGAAGTGCTTAAGTTCATGACATTATATTCATCACTTTGAGATTTTGTAAGTGACAAGTGTTTTGTCACATATATGCATGATACATCATACGTGTCTGAGATTCTTACGTGAATGTGAGACGTGCCCATATGTTCATACCTCGATTTGCTTGAAAATTTATTAAAATTATCTGCTATATATGCTGGTATTCATACATATATATATTAATAGGGCACCACTCCAATAGGTCCTCATCAAGAGTGATGAGTATGAAAGCTTTTCTTAGCTTACTGCTACACAAAGCTAGGTAGGTACTTGACAAATAAGACCTTACTCAACGTTAGTAACGCATATTTGGGTTGTTTGTATACCTCATATATGGCTCCTCCTCCAGTGCACACAAATGTTGAAACTACTATCCACAGGTATTTCATATTATCGGCTAAATCTTATGTGTATATAGCTAAGATTGATTACAATTTGTCTACTAAGTCTTGCTCTTTTCCAAAACTTTTAACGGGAAAAGTAAAGGTTCTGTCGTGATTCATGAATGGTGCCATGTATACATGTTATGATGTAATGAAGATTAGTTTAAGAAAAATAGCTGTTTTAATATATATGTATTTACATGTTATTCCACACTTTGAAAATTGCAGTAACAGGGGAGTTGTTAACCAATATGCCAATGTTGACTGGGATAAGCTTAGATACGGTGTCATTCCAACTGATTACATGTATGTGATGAAATGCTCCGAAGATGAAAACTTTTTCGAAGGAAAACTTATTCCTTACGGAAATATTGAGCTAAGCCCATCTGCAGGAATCCTAAATTATGGACAGGTAACAATATTTAACCAACGTTCATGTAGAGTTTAATCTTACTAATAATGTCGATAATTAAACTTATTATACTAAATTATGTTTTAGGGACTATTTGAAGGTCTCAAAGCATATAGAACAGAAGATGGTAATATTCAGCTATTTAGGCCAGAACAAAATGCTCTACGCATGAAGATGGGGGCAGAAAGAATGTGCATGCCATCACCATCTGTTGAGCAATTTGTTGATGCTGTGAAGCAAACAGTTATAGCCAACAAGCCTTTTGTATACACCTTTTCCATACTTAAATTCATTTATAACCTTTCATGGATTTTAATGAATGGTGGCTATTATAATGTATGTGATATAGGCTATAGCTAATAAGACTCTGTTTTTGAAATGGACATTTGTAGGTGCCACCTCCAGGGAAAGGAGCACTGTATGTTAGGCCTTTGCTTATGGGAAGTGGACCTCTTTTAGGCCTTGCTCCAGCACCAGAATTTACTTTCTTAATATTTGCTTCTCCCGTTAGTGATTATCACAAGGTGAGTTAAAGAGTCAAGAGACAGTAGAGTTACTTGTAGCTTTTATTGCCAGAGGAAAACTTTGTCATAGAAATAAAACCAACAAACACTCTAATTTGTTTGTTATATAACAAAACAAACTCTAACTCGTTAGTTTCATTAAGACTCAATTAGTCTACATTTTTTTTTTCAGTTGTCTTCATTAAGTATGAAATAAGTAATAACTGATAACACACTCAAAATGTTCACCCTACAACCCCTTGAAAAACTCTTTCACTTGTTTCCCCTTGAAAAACTCTTTTGCTTGTTGCACTCATGGTAGGGTCGGCCGGCACTTGACTTGTTTGTAGAGAGCAAGGTTCACAGAGCCAATCCAGGAGGAACTGGAGGTATCAAGTCCATCACCAACTACTCGCCGGTAAGCACAACGTAGGTCCATGAACACATTTTTTATTGATTTTGTGGCTAAGCTTTGATATTTTGTTCATTTCTTTATGAAATTGTCTCGAATTTACAATTAACGAGTTGCTAATTTTGTGGCCTCAGAAACTTACATGAAGAGAATTAAATACTTATCATGTTGATTTATTCATTGGCTTGTTTCATCATTTATGCATGGCTAGTTTTGATTCAGTAATGACATTTTTTTTCCTTTATTTTCTCTTTTCTTCTTAGGTTTACCTAGCACAGTCTCGCGCGAAAGCCAGGGGATTCTCTGATGTCTTGTTCTTAGATTCTGTAAATGGAAAATACGTAGAAGAGACTTCTGCATGTAACATTTTCATGGTGAAGGTATTAGCAATGACCACTTTATCTGGTTATTATTCAATTACTAGAGATACTCTCTGTTGCATTAAACTTCCTTTACAGTCTAAAAATCTCCCTTCTCTATGAAACGTGTAATCATTTAATGATGATCTATTTATTGCAGAATAATGTTGTTTCAACACCGGCAATACATGGAACAATTCTGCCTGGAATCACGCGTAAGAGTATCATCGATATTGCTCTTAGCTTTGGTTACGAGGTACCTTTTCTTCAATTATGATTATAATGAAATCTCATGATCAAGATGAATTTGTTTAGTGAAGTAATATCAACAAATTATGTAAACATGTTAATGCCAATTCTTTTCAACCAGGTTGAGGAACGTCTGATCCCAGTTGAGGATTTGCTTGAAGCTGATGAAGTTTTCTGCACTGGAACTGCTGTGGTTGTCAACTCTGTTGGTAGTGTCACTTATCAGGATAAAAGGTACATAAAAATAGTGAAGATACTTTTTTCCCTTAGCTTTCATGGATCGTAATGTAGATTGTGATATGGCTTATTCCTCATTGATTGTCACTACAGGGTTGAATATAAAACAGGAAAAGAGGCATTATCTGAGAAACTATATGAAACTCTAACAGGAATCCAAACTGGGTCTATTGAGGACAAGATGGGATGGACCCAAAAGGTCAATGTACAAGATATTTCTGCTAGACCTGCTTATTACTTTCAAACCTAGCAAAATCAATTGAAAGAAAATAGAAAAATAAAACTTTATTTCTTGTAACAGCAGTGATTTAGCATAAGTGGTTGTATGTGTAATTAAAGTTTCTCTATGTATATTTAATTGCTTCTGTGAATGTGTGAACATTATTAGACAGTTTTCTTTCGATATCTGATCTGTTTCTTCTTGACTGGTTGAACACAGATATATATATATATATATATATATATAGCCTAATAAATAGTAACTTACTTATTTTTGTTCTGTTTTTCGACATGGCTAATCGAAGTAAGTCCAATATGAAGAATCTGTGAAATATAGAAGAATTTGGAAAGAAATCAAATATTTTTACCGAGTTGGAAAATGGGGTGTTAGAAAAGAAAAGAAAATCATTAATTTCTTTGTTTTTTAAAAAAAAACCCTCAATTGTTGGTATTACTAAGTAATATCCATATCACACGCATGTACGTTTCTATACCATGAATTATATGTTTCATTTTTCGGACTGTATACATATGGTTAATATCTTTTTTTGAATATATTAGCTGTATACAGTGTACATTTAGTTCTACTATATTTGTCCATACCATAATGCGCTACAGGGCTATAAACGTTGTAACTTATAAACACAACTATTAATTAATATACAATGCATACTAAATACTATATAGTCTCACATTGCCCTCATGATCTACGGAATTGGCTTGGTTTACTACTATAATTAGTGGTTAAAGACAATCTTGTTCTGTCGCCTTGGGCATTCAAGTCAGTTTTCTTCCTGGTGGAGTTTGACAACTCCAGTCAGTCCTTACTCATCAGAAAATTGATTCGAGCAGTTTTAAGACTTGGTTTCTCTTCCAAGATTTTCATTACATCCATACCCTTATTTCTTTTCAAGTATTTATTTTCACACATCTTGTGGAGCTCTCAATGGAAACAAATGGCAAGCACACTCCAGAGACTCCTAATGGGTAAGTACAAATCAACAATATGTACAAAGTTATATCTTTGATTAACGAGTCAATAGGTCCATTATCTATGTAAATGTCCTTGTGACAACATGCATAGCTCTCTGATTTGTGCCTAATATTGTACTTGTAGCGGTGAAAAATATGCAAACATCAACTGGGATGAGCTCGGATTTGGTCTAGTCCAAACTGATTACATGTACATAATGAAGTGTTCCAAAGGTGAGAGCTTTTCTGCTAGGACCCTTACTCGCTATGGAAACATCGAAATAAGTCCAGCAGCCGGAATTTTAAATTATGGACAGGTACAAATATATACATACATTGATTATAAAAATTTCAAGTACAAATGTCCTATTAGTGAGAAGTACCTTCCTATTATATGCTTCTCCTGTCAACAATTACCAAAAGGTGTTTGATCAACCCAAGCTACGTGTCGTTTCATTTTCTAGTGACCAATATTGTATTGGATTTGTAAATGTCGGGAAATTTGGACTAGTGAGAAGTACATATTCATAATGAGAATTACATAGTCTATCGTTTGCGTCTATTATGATACAGGGTCTCCTCAACTTGCTTGTTGAGGATAAGTCCGCCGAGATACACCAGGTGGTACTGGCGGCGTCAAGTCTGTGGCTAATTATTCACCCGTAAGGATACGTACACATAATAAGTACAGAGAAATACAGTATTCTCAAGAATTCTTTAATGCAGGCAATGTGGTTGATTTGGTTACCTAATATGGATATATTTGATTTGGTTACGCGTAGGTATTCAAAGTGGTAGGTGAAGCAAAGGCTAAGGAGTTCTCAGATGTCTTATTCTTGGACGCAGCCACTGGAAAAAACATCGAGGAAGTTGCTTCGTGTAATATTTTTATCATCAAGGTAGTACTCTACCACATTAGTGATCAATTTTTTCGCTCTTCCTGCAGTTTATGTGTGTACATTAATGTGTTAAAAGAATTTTTCTGTAGGGCAATCTTATCTCAACTCCAGCTTTAAGTAGTGGAACTATTTTGGCCGGAGTCACTCGACAAAGTGTCATTGAGATTGCTGGTGATCTTGGTTATCAGGTAATATTTATTAATGAATCAATACAAACCAGAATTGGCATGACCAACTTTGAGAAAATGCTCATGTTCTGATTTTGATCAGGTTGAGGAACGTACTATTCCGGTGGATGACTTGCTTGAAGCTGATGAAGTTTTCTGCACCGGAACTGCAGTTGTTCTCCAAGCTGTTAATAGCATTACTTATCAGGGTAAAAGGTATATACAGCAGCACTCTTCCATATTTCTATTTCTTGTAATAACATTTGATAATGTTCATGGTAAAAAAAAGGAATTTCTAGCTCACATGTGGTCTATATGTATGTAACGTTAAATGATCTCAATATGCAGGATTGAGTACAAACCAAATGCAGAACCAGCTGTTTCACTGAAACTCCATTCAATTTTAACTGGAATTCAAACCGGCCGTATCGAGGACAAGAAGGGATGGACCGTTTTAGTTGACTAAGCTTGTTCCTGAACCCGAATCATGCTTAAATTAATTTCAACCAATGTCAGTTAGAACGTTTTATCATATTTGAGTTGAATTTGTATCTTTAATTCTATTGAATAATATTTTCAGACATTGTAAGGTATTTGCCTCAGATCTAACATAAGGAACCAAAATGTCAAATTAACTAAAAAGAAAAGAACGTTGGGAATTAGATCATGAAAGTTTTAACATTAAAGCAGAATAGGGCACAAGGTTCAATTTAAAAATATGCAGACGAAAAGAATGCTATTAATAAGTATTTCAAAGTTCAATGTTGTTTAATTGCTTTAAGAACAAGTTACTCTAGATGTCAGTAGTAATTTCTGAGCATCAGTGCATGCAATCATCTGCTCTGAACTCACTACAATGTGTTATGTTCAAATATGAAAATAAGACACTTCAAGAGCCTTAAATAGGTGCTGATTATTTACCAGACGTGTTAGGAAAAATATGCATAAATAACTTGTAAAGAACAAACATAATTTAAAATAATATAATTACTGGACCAGTAACAAAATTTATGAACATGAACTATATAAACAACAAGAGCAATATTAAAAGAGTTAAACAAATGAACCAAGGTTCTTTATCACTGTTCACATAATTTCCTTCGAAAAGTTTTTCCTCTTCTCAAGGTATTTGAGATCATTAGGCATCTGCCTCTCTCTTAAATCTAGAACTAAAACTAGAATAAGAGAAACCCTAGAAAGGAAGCTAGAACTAGAGAGAAAAATGAAAAAATAGGATAATAGTTTTCTGAATGTGCCAAGAAATGAGAGGAGATGTGCCTACTTTTATAAGCTTTAAATGGGGGTTTGATTTAATTAAAAGAACGTCTTTACCATAAACCATGGTGGTTAGTGGTTATAAACGTTTCCTACCATTAACCATAGTAGTTAGAAAACATTTTTCAGTCCTCTCGTTAATAAAATGATAGATTACAGAAAACGTTTCAAAATAAATGTCCATCATTTTAGATCATTATATTACAAACATTACAGATGTTTCATTACCTATATATAACGGTTTGTAACTCTTGAAGCATAATCTGTAACTTTAAATGAAAACTGGCAAATATCAAAATCTCTTTTATTTTCCTTTAAGTCATTGGGTGACATTTATCCTCAATTTCTCATAAAAAGCTATTTTTTTCCCCAAAAAAGATATGCATCAATTTGGTCCATTATTCTTTAGTGGGAAGATTTCTTCTACCTGAAAAGATAAAAAGCTTTGGCAATTTAAATCATGTGTTTTTATATTTGTAAAATTATATCTTTATATTTTGATTTTCTAAAAGTATGTACTCACTACGTATTTTTTATTGATTTATGGTATTGAAATTCAAAATTGCTCCTCACATCCTTTGGTAGTTGGTACTAAACAAAAAAATAAATGACAAATTAATCAAAACAAAAAGTTGAAAGAAAATTAAAAATATATATATTCTTATTAATTTTTTTATTTCAAGGTTTACTTGTTTTAGCAAATTTCTAATCAGGTTTATGTCTTTGGAAATAAGAACAAGTAACCCCAGTTCAGTTTTAGTGTTAAATGAAGGATAACTGGATAAATTATCATTTTATGCGCGAAGAGTACAAAATTTTGAAAATTTAAAATTTAGAGGCATAATTTTACATAATTCAAAACACATGATCAAAATTGCTGAAAAAGTATATTTTAGGATTTTTCTTTTTTGGTATTTAACCTAGTTAGGGAAATAAAATAAAATAAAATAAAATGTGGCAATATGGCTTGTCAAAGCTAGGATGCATGACCACATTCCAGATGAATCCAGAATCTTAACTAAAGAACATTATGACTTACCAGCTCTACCACAAATGCTTCCAACGTTGGCACGTACTACCTTCGTCCCATTCACCTACTTAAAAATGTGCAGATGAATGTGTTCGATAGAATTTGATTGTACCAAATGTCACATTCTATTCATTACCAAAAAAAAAAAAAAAATTCTCACATTCTATTCTTAACGTACTTTACTTACACTTGATACACAGTGTCGTCTCTCAATCAGTCTTTAGATACAAAGACAAGAAAATAAGAAAATTATCACAGAGAAAATATAAGATGCTTATGAGACTCTTAGCGAAATGACCATATTTTACACCATTTTAATAAATATTCCTGATTTTTGATTTATAACAAAATAGATCACGAATTTTTTAGTTCCAAATGTACTTGTTAAGTTTTACCCTATCTTGTCTTAAATATACCATATATGAATAAAACTAAAGGTCCATTTAGTTGCAGTGGTGGAATAGTAATAGTAATAGTAATCATAATAGTAATCATAATGGAATGAAAAATAATGATAATGTAATTATATTATTTGGTTGAAGTGATAGAATCGGTAGCTAAATAGACATTCTTATATTTGATTAATTGTGAAAATGAATAAAATTAGTTGAATGATGACATAAATACTCTTCATTTTAATTATTTTAAATTACATTTAGCATTCAATTACTTCAATAAATTATTTTACATTTATCGTTATTTTATCATATTAAATTATTTTATTAATTATTTTTATTAATTAAATTATTATTTTATTTAATTATTTTATATTTAGCATTAAATTATATTATTAATTAAATTATTTTGCCTTTAGCATAATTATATTTAATTATTTTTAAAATTATTTTTTTAATTATTTAACATTTATCATTATACTATTTTATTTTATTTTATTTTATTATTTCAATAAATTATTCAATTAATTAAATTATTATTTTATTAAATTATTTTTGATATAGCATTGCTTTATTTTATTTTATAATTTTAAATTATTTTATTAATTATTTTTATAAATTAAATTATTATTTTATTAAAATATATTAAATTATTTTTTATTAAGTAAAGTATTATTTTGTTAATTGTTTTTACATTTAGCACTATTTTAATTTATTAAATTATTTTATATTTAGCATTATGTTATTTTATTTTATTAATTATTTTTTATTAATTAAAATATTTTACATTTAGAATTATTTTACTTTATTTATTTGTTTATTTATTAAATAGTTTAATTAAATGTTATTCCATTCGGGTGAAATATTCCACCCAATCTTAGGTGAAATATTCCATCCAAGAATTCTACCATATTTCGTTCTAATAAAAAAAAAAATTTCTATTTGGATTTTCAAGTCAAACAATAGAATTAGATCATTTTGAAATTATTTTTATTTCATTCTATTTTATTACTCCTAACCAAATATATGACCTAAGTTATTATCTCTAATCTACTAAATTTTTGACATACTTAGTCTAATAAACTGGAAAATTTTTGCCATAAAAAATGATGGAGAAAATTTTATTACAAAAATTACAGATTCTAATTCTAACAGACAAAATCAGGTAATCAAATCTAGATAATTCTGTTTATTTATTTATTATTATTATTATTTATAATCGACTTCAATACGATTGGATTGGTTATTGATTTTCCAAAACGGACTTTGATTGAATAGATTCCATTATTGCTTGTAAAAATAAGTAGATCTAATTCGTAGATTACTTTATATTTTTGAAAGTGACTTTTAGGAAAATACCTATGCTTTTAAACTCCTTGCAAAGTAGTCAGTCTAGAGTCTAGACTACACTCAACTATACTTCACTGTACAATAAAGTTATTTTACAAAGAGCTTTAAAACATAGACTTTTTATCAAAAATAACTTTCAAAATGTCTACTTTTCCCAAGTTCCTTTAATCCATTTGTCTCTGTCATTGATCTCCTGTCTATGGTCCAAATGGCTACCATGTAAGTTCTTTGGGCTCTTGGACTACAGTAATGAAGGAATTTTTAAGCTTTCTTATCTATAGTGTTTTATGATTTATTTTATTATTTTGCAACGGTTTTTTTCCGTTTTATAATTAATTTATAATTTATAAAGTGAAACCTTTAGATAGCTTATGCAAATTTTTATACCGACAATTCGTGTTTGAGTTTACCCAATGGAAAACGAGTGTCTGGAGAGAAAGTAGGTCTGCCCACAAAACCAAAATTATGGCAATTATGTCAATCGCCAGTTAACCAGCACCATTGCACCATTAATTAATTAATCTAATTTTAATATAAATCATGGACGACGTTGACACGTCACTGTAGACGTAAAACGGCAAGAAAATGACTACGATGCGGACACTAAACTAAACTGTCTTGCCATTGGGACCGCATATTCGGATACAACATACAATATACTCTCCACGGCTGAAAACCTCCTAATTGCCACCTAACTTAGAAACCATAATTGCGCGAAATAGAAATGATTTTTCAATTATCATCCTCTTTTTTTTAAATTAATTATAATATCATACCCGCTTTATTAATCATTCTTTTAAATACAGGTGCGAATATTAATTAACAGATAACGAAAAAAATTGTAATTATCCGTTATTCATTGATAATAATAAAATATTTAAGAAATAAGATGAAAATACTAAATTTTTTTAGTAATCAACAAAATATTAAAAAAAAATATACTAATAATTTTCAAATTCTGAACTTTAAATATATAAGTATATATAACTCTCTAAATTCATTATTTTACTAAAGATTTAAGAATATAAATGGTGTAAAATTAAATACATATTTATATATATAATAATTTTTCTATGTAAATATATATATATATATATCAAGGCAGGTACGATACGACTTATGCTAATACTGTCCTCGTAGTATACCCGCATATTAACAATGCGGTTATTCTCCGCCCTAATCATTTTACTTGCTTAAGCAGTTTTTTCCCTCCTTATTTGCCCAAGCTTTAATTGAACATGATCAATGAAAAGCCCAGTTGCTGGTTACTTAGGTCGTGGCTTACCATCTATTAATTACGGTGTTCGTGTACCTCTACGTATTGTTTTGAATATCACAAAGTTACTAAGAACAAAAAGTGATTTCTGGGATGATGTTGATTGATTCTTTTGATCCGACATTTTCGTTGATTAAAGCATCCAACAAATGAGTAACAATTTGTTTCTTTGAGCTAGCAACGTTTTTTTTCCTAGTATAAAATGTCATGTTGAAATATCAAGTTTTACATTTGTTGGCAAAGGTTTCTCAACTTATAGTTTTGATTTTTGTGAATTAATCCATGAACATGGTTCCTTTTTTCACGTGCTTGTAATATTTACTTCTTTATTTGTTTCACTTGTTGGTATGTGCTGATGCACCTTAATGTTTTGTTATTGACCAGCAACCATGCTGCAGCATTTCTACAATTGGTTAAGCTTAACAAAGCACTTGTGATGCTGAGACGACAACACCTCATAAGGCCATCAACTCTTTAATCTTCGGTTTCTTTCTATCTCATGTTTAATTTTTAATTACAATCTTAGATCCTCGCTCTCCCTAGTCTGGTTGATAAATTTTGTTCTTTATTCTGTGTTCTTGATTACATGATTTTTGTTTTTGATTATATATTGGTGTATATGTGATATGTGCTTGATAGATGAAGATAATTTATGTTTATGTTAACTGTTAAATAGGGATGAATGGACAAATTATTTTAATTTTGAGGTGAATGAGAAGATAAATGAGTTAATTTTATGCTATTGTAATTACTGACAATGAGATTAGTATTTTGTGTTGTTGTGTACTCTTAATTTCGTGTTTAGTATGTGATTATATTGTAATTTTATGTTTATTAGATGGAGGATAGTAGCAATATGACACCTCATGTGAAAAATCCCACTTAAGTGGCCAATATCCTCGATTCAACTAGTGGTTGTAAGAGTAAGTCCCCATTGCCTACTAAGACCAAACAAGAAAAAAAGAAAGTTAGGCACGTATCAGAAGTTTGAGATCATTTTACCAGAAATGAGGAGGACCCTACTGATCCTAGGGCTATTTAAAATTATTGTGATAAAGACTACGCCAATGATACTAGAAGAAATGAGACTAGTACTCTTTGAAACCTGAACAATCAGTATAAAAAAATATCCTTTTAGATTAGACGATAAGAAGCAAAAAATATTGTCTTTTCAAAAGAAAGGTGATAAAAGTGTTGGTGGTAGCAATCTTGTAGCTATGAGAATTAGTCAAGTTGTTTGTAGGGTTGCATGTGCAAAAATGATTGTCATTGTTGAGTTGCCCTCTAGGTTTGTAGAGCAAGAGGGCTTTAAAATGTTCTGTAATATTGTATGTCCAAAATTTGTTCTTTCATCTTGGATTACAATTACAAGAGATGTCATTAATCTTAACAATGATAAGAAGAAAAGGTTGAAATCATACTCTGTAAAGAATTCACAAAGAGTCTCTCTTACTACTGACAAAAGGACTTTTATTCAAAATGTCAATTATATGGTATCAACAATTTATTTTATAGATTCAGAATGAAAATGCAAAAAAAGATTTTGAATTTTGGTCAAATTCCTAATCATAAGAGAGAGACAATAGGCAAAGCAATCGAAGCATGTTTGAAACAACGGGGAATTGAGACAAAATTTATATTCACAGTTGATAATACTACTTCTAACGATGGGGCTATTAGTCACGTAAAGAAGATATTGTAAATTTGGAAGAGTGCCATTTGTGATGGAGAATATTTACATGTGAAATGTTTAGCTCATATCTTAGACTTGGTAGTGCAAGATAGATTGAATGACTTAGACAATTCTATTACAGCTGTCCGTAATGCCGTTAGGTAATGAATGAAAATTGAGTGCTCCTAGTAATGAATGACTCTTGTGTTTAAAGTTTGGCAACAAAATCAAAATTAATTAGAAAATATCTCCCTCGAATATCGTCTATCAATAATTTTAATATGGCAATAGAAACGACATTTTCGGGTAAAGAAGAGAGGACTCTACGTAATCAAAAGCATTCTTAGTCGATAATATCAAAAACAAACTCTCAATGTTTGAAGCGCATGGACCGTCTAAATAAACCATGAAATTCCACAAACAAATAATCAAAACGTGTTCTTAATTTTTCCAAATATAAACATAAACTTAGATTATAAGTGGTGGCTCTTAAGTGGTAATGGAATGGATTCTGAGAGTGAATAGTCCAATGGTACTAATTCCTGACTCTACCATGAAGGGCATTAGTGCACAGCAAGTTTAACGAATTAAACTTTGACGTGCTTCACTTCGAGGCTTGGTGGAACGAAAACCTTCGCTTCATAAAAAACACTTGTCCGAGGCTTTGGTTGTCAAATTGTTTATGAAACCATTTACAGCCTGCAGCTTACTTGCTCGAACAATTTTTCTACAACCGAGATTCATTCCCTGAGATGATCAGTAGGGAAGCACCATAAAAACAAAGAAATCTGTTAGAAAATGAAATACAAGTAATGGCATTTTTTAGGACGAAAATAAAAAAGGCAAAGAAAATTGCAAATTTACCTCTCTTTGGTTGAAAACATAGAGTGCATTACTTCCTACTTGCTTTGCAAGAAAACTCTTTAAGGTGAATAGGAGTGGATTCTGGGAGTGAATACTACTCCAGTGGTACCGATTCTTGAGCCCAGCCTGAAGGGTATTGGAGTTCAGGATAGTGAACAGCAAGTCTAACAAAATGAACTTTGACATGCTTCAGTTCAAAGTTTGGCGGAACGAAAACCTTCACTTCATAAAAGCGCTTGTCCAAAGCTTGGATCGTCAAATAGGATATGATGCCACCAACGACCTGCTTATTCGCTCTGACAATTTTTCTACAAGTGAGATTCTTTATGGAAGCACCATAAAAAATAAAAATAAAAAAAAAATTTACTCAGAAGAAAGAAATACGAGTAATAGCAGTTTCTAGTAAAAGGGGAAAAAATTGCAATTCTAACCTCTCTTTGGTTGAAAACATAAAGTGCATATCTTCCTACTTGCTTTGCCGCGGGTGTAATATTTCACATTACAACACTTCTAGTTCACATTAAAGTTATAAAAACACTACAAATGAATAAATAAGCACCTCACTTGCTTCAACCAAGTCGTAATATTTGTTTCTTTTCTCAACTTCATCACCACAAAAGAATAATGTTATGAGAAAGATACATGTTACATTCCGAATCAAGAACACACAAAGTCAAAATATATGAATTGGATAACAAAAATTAATACCTGCATGCATCAGATCTCGACGAGATTGGTAGCAAGCAAGTAGGATAAACTTCACTCATCTGCTGCTCATAAACATAACAAATAAACAAAAATAATATAGAAATCAAACATAACTACCAATTCACTTAAATAATAATACAAATTACAAATACACACAAATGAAAAGAAAAAAAAAATACTTCATTCACTTCTACCTGGTTGAATTTTTACTAATCATCACCAAAAAAAAAAAAAAAAATCCAAATAGCAAGGTACAGTCTTTCTAGAACGGGTTGAAACTTTATTCGTAGATTTTTCCTTTTTCTTTTTTGCCTTCAAAAGTAATATCAAAAATGCTAAATAAACACTAAAATTTTCGAGGGTTATTCATGTCATGCCCTGCAAGAACCGAGTCATCATATCCCAAGTTAATCTAAAGAAACTTTGTCATCATAGGCAGGGGCGGCCGAATAGGATTGGAGGGGCATTAAGTAACTTCTTATTAATTTCAATTTGGAAGATCTTTTGTATGCAGAAACTATTGTTATTGGAACTGTATAATATTCTATAGACAACTGTTATCGCTACATTTTCACTTGCATCTACATTTTTTTCCCCCCTTTTTTATTGCGTGTTATAACTTTATTAAGTACTGTTTTTTGAGATTCAGTTAGTTTTTCTGTAAGTGTTCCAATTATCCAATTACGCGTACATTTAAGATACACTACAACAGGTTTCCAAATTTACGTGGCCTTGATATCGGGTATGACCTATACTAAGAATCTCTACTCTACACGGAAACTAAGTTTTTGGTGATCTAATATAATACAAAATCACACCTAAAATTGTTCGATAGTATCCATCATATCTGCTTTGCAGGTTGTCTTGTAATGACCGGTTTGGTTACACCGACTACAATGTACTGTGTGTTTCTCACGATTGAGTTCCTCTATACAAATCCGTTTCTTTTCAGGGCGTCCTGGTGGCCGACGAAACTTTGGTGGCCTTACTACCTGGGCATCATCATCTGTAGCAGCCTCATCTGTCTTTCTCCATTCAAGTTTCCCGGGGATGGGGTATATTTCTTCAGCATAACTCTCACGGTAACTAGCAACGGTAAAGCACTTCTCTGCGAATGCATATACATCTTTTCGACAAGAGATGAGGGCTGCAACCGCATGTGAACATGGTATTCCATGAAGTTGCCAATCACGGCAGGAACAACTGTGTGTACCAATGTTCACAATGTATTATCGCTCAGCTGAAAGGATCTCGAATTCAACTTCATCGGATCGAAGAACTTGGAAAGTTGATGCATTACTAACACGTGGACTTCTGTTCAGAATGTTAATTATATGGTGTTAACGTTCACTTTTTAGATTGAATGAAAATGCAAAAAAAGATTTTGAAGTTTTGTTAAATTCTTAATCATAAGGGAGAGATAATAGGCAAAGCAATTGAGACATTTTTGAAACAACGAGTATTGAGACAGTATTTACAATTACAATTGATAATGATACTTCTAACAATATGGCTATTAGTCCCATAAAGAAGAGATTGCAAATTTGGAAAAGTGTCATTTGTGATGGAGAATATTTATGTGAGATGTTTAGCTCATATCCTCAACTTGATAGTACAAGATGGATTGAATAAGTTAGATAATTCTAATGCAACTATCCGTAATCCCTTTAAGTAAGTTAGAACTTCTCCTTCAAGGTTGGCTAGATTCAAAGTTGTGTGACGAACACTTGTAAAGAGCAGAATACTCTTGTTTGCTTAGATGAGCCAATTAGGTGGAACTCCACTTATTTAATGTTGGAGCATGCATTGAGATTTGTTGATGCTTTTAATTATTAGAAGTGAATGATAGTTTATATTTACAATACTTTTGTGAGGAAGATAGACATAAGAAAAAACCTTTAGTGCCACCAGTAAGTAAAGATTAGCAGAATTATAGTAAATTTTGTAAATTTTTGAAGACTTTTTATAAAGCTACTTTAAAGTTTAGTGCTTCCTTGTTTGTTACTTCAAATATTTATTTTCATGAGATTTCAGTAGTGCATGGAAAATTAATCAACTGGTATTCAAGTAAGGATTCAATTTGGACAAATATGGCTACTAGGATGAAGGTAAAATTCGATAAGTATTGGGGTAATATTGAAAGACAAAATATTCTTCTTTATATGGTAGTAATCCTTGATCTTAGGCACAAATTGAAATATATGCACTTTTATTTGAAAAAGTTTTATAATAAGGAAGAGGTTAATATTATCATAGCTACTATTAAGAGTTGCAAAACAAAGTTAGTGAATCACTATGCAACAAATGAATTCAAAGTGCAACAAAGTGACAATACTCAAGTTGTTGGGTCATCTTCTCAAGAGAAAATAAGTGTGGTAGATTCTGATGATGAGAATCTTTTTGACTTGGAATATGAGCTTGATAAAGAATATGCTAAAGATGAGTCATCTAACTTGAAAAATGAGTTTGATAGATATCTAGCTGAATGTGTTGAGAATATGAAGAATCCAAAATTTGACATCTTAGAATGGTGGAAAGTCAAGTTTCATGTTCTTAGTG
Organism: Parasponia andersonii; assembly: GCA_002914805.1. NCBI lineage: Eukaryota > Viridiplantae > Streptophyta > Magnoliopsida > Rosales > Cannabaceae > Trema > Trema andersonii. The sequence goes on along the minus strand of JXTB01000186.1, from coordinate 485,964 downwards.
CAATTGCTCGAGATGTTTTAGCCGTCCAAGTTTCAACTGTAGCTTCAGAGTCTGCTTTTAGCACTAGAGATAAAGTGTTTGATTATTTTCGGAGCTCAAATAGCTGAAGTTTTGATTTGTTGCCAAAATTGGTTGAGATCCAAATCCTTACTTTTCGGCGTGGCTCCAATTTTGGAAGAGATTGAAATTTATGAAAGTGTTGAATCATGTAATAATTTTTTTTACACAACAAGCATATTTGTTATTTTGTATTAATTATTAACCATGCATTGTAACATTGTAATTGTCTAACATTATATAAATTTTCACTTTGTAGAGAAATCAACTTTGACATCAAAAGTAGTAAACCTTGATTAGGTTTGATGGTAATACATGATCTTATCCTCTTTTTTTTTTTTCCTTTAATATATAATTTTTTGCAATGGATGTTAAGGTGCGATATTTGTATCTAATACTTTTTTATTTTTCGCAGTGCTAACGAATGACGAAGTTTGAAGTCTTTTTTTAGTGTCGTAACTTAGCCTACATTTAAGTTATTCTTATGTTATAGTTTGTTAGATGATTTTTATTTATTTATTTATTTTAAGATATTCTCAATTAGTTTATAAGTCCTAGAAAAGACTTGATCTATTATTAAGTTATTTTTATGTTATTTATTAGATTTCGATTAGATTGTAATTTAAATTTTAAATTTAATGTGATACTTTGATTTGGATGTAACATTTTATGATTTATATTTTAGATGGTTTATACTTATTTTTTGTTTGATTTTTAGATTTTAGAGTTACTTTGGTTAAGATTAAAAAATGTGATATATTTTCTTTTTTTTTTTTGTTTTAAAAAGTGATTTCTTTTTTTCAAAAAATTGAAGTTTAAAAAGTGAATGTCTAATCTATCAAAGCCCAGGTCTGCAACTGACAAAACCCAAACTGTAGAAACTGCCTAAATTTTATTACAAAATAGAAATACGGTCTGACCGGCTTAGATCAGCCGTGACAAACCGCACAATATGGTGGTTTAGAATAACCGAACATGCGGTTTAGTCAATATGTAGGAGTTCAGACTGACCAAATCGAATCGTGAATACCCCTACTTAAAACTTTAAGAGCTTATAAATGCATGTGTATAAATTTGAGATTTTAGGAGGAGTAATGTCTATATATTCAAAATGTTAGAAAAAAGATAAACACATTTTTAATCTAATCTAACAAGTTGAACTAAGACAAAAATTAAGGGGGTTGCATTCGTCCTTAGTAGCTCCGCCCAAGCCTAAGTATGACTGATAGGATAATAGTTGATCTAGTATATGAAGAAAATTATAGAGGTTGTATTCCTAAGAATAGTCATTTCTAACATGAAAAATTTGCAAATATTTCGCTTAAACAAATTAGTAACTAAACTTAACTGTGCCTGTGCCTAATAAATTTTCAAGTTCTAAATCATAATATTATAATTTCATTATCAGTACCCTCAAAAGTTTCTTTAAATGTATGCAAACTAACTATCATTCATCAACTGTTTTCTTATTTGATTAAGTAATTGATTGTTCACAATATTCATCAATTAGGTAATTGATTTTTCACAATATTCATAACAAAAGGCATTTTCATTGTAGCAATACTAAGAAGTGTGCCAAAGTCAACAATCAATAGATTATTAGCTTTATCTTGTCATTTCTTTCGTGTTGGCGGAAAACCGTAGCATTTTTCTAAAAGGTATAGCAATTTAATGACTTTCTATTATACATAATACAATGTATATTAGGGCATAATACTTAACGCAAACTTAACAAATAATTTCTACTTATTATAATTAAATAAAAATAACTCATACACTTGCACACTTTGGGAGTTAAACCTAATACTTTATCCCTACCCTACTCCACCCATTGAACTAGTCCCATGGGCAAGCACAACAGTTGTTCTTTCATTTTTTTTTTTGTTATTTTTACCCTAATCTAATTACCTTTTCTATAAGCTAATCTAATCAACTTTCTGATGTGCATAATACGAAGTATATTAAGAATTTTTCAATATCGAGATGCTTATTTCCTTTTTATTTTTACTTTTATTTATAAAAGGATACATATGTAGGACACGACGCTTTTTCTTTTATTTACTTTTTTTTTCTAATCCAATTAACTTTTTAATATATTTTATTTTTAATTTTATTAAATTTTTTTATAAGCTAATATAATTAACTTTTGAATATGTATAATGCACAAGATACACATAAGCTTTTGCAACATCAGAATACTTTTTTTTTTCGAAACAATATCATGACACTTGTTTCTTTTTTCTATTTATTTTTTCTAATCTAATAAAATTTCTAATATAGAGTACGAATTTTCACAACGACTGTATACTTGGAAAGATAATGTCAATCAAGAATTACAAAGGTAATACTTTGTATTTGTTTTTTTTTTTTTTTTTTTTTTTTTTTTTTTTTTTTTTTTTAAAAAAAAAAAAAAAAAAAAAAAAAGGGGGGGGGGGGGGGGGGGGGTGCTTTTAGCCCTAGAGACAATATGGCTCCATCCATGTCCATTGCATATTAGAGAGGCTGATTGATATGATTTTATGGTGCTATCAGGATTTTACGATAACTGCTATCACGATGAAGAGATGTCTTTATCGAGAAATACAATGGGTTTTGAAACGTTGTTATGAGACCCACCTAAGTCTTATTCATTATTAGATGGATGTTTTGAATGTCAATGTATTATAGTAGCACAAGTGTGCCAAATAATATACAATTTTACTCTCAAAAATAAAAGAAAGTTAGAATAGAGAAAAAGTAAAATCTTGCCAAATAATATACTCATTTTCCAAAAGTCATGTTGGTCAATGCAATATTGACAAACTCAATACATAATATTAACGTTGTGGGCTTATTATCCAAGTTAGGTCATTTTCTATCGTAATATAATTATTCGAGTTGACGAATAAATAGTAATATTATATGTGTCTATTATCGAACAAGTGACCTAATAATAATACTCTTATTTTAGGAGTCTAAGGTTCTGGATTTAAATCTGGTTACTCATTAGTCTTAAATGTGAGAGTTTTAAATATAAAGATACCAATATATCAATTCTGTGACTAATGGAGTGTGTCTAATCTTAGCTCTATAAGGTGCTGGTTTAACTAGTTATTTGGTTGGAATTTAGGTGATGCATCTTATTACCCAGTGGAAGCAACATGCTCATAAATTTTGGTGAACATTTTTAAAAAAGGTTAGAGCTCCTATGGCCGCCCCAAATAACCACCTATCTTTTCATTATCTTTATAAAAAAAATATTATATCTACCTCAGTTTTACTCTTACTCTATGCTTCGTAAATTGGTATTAGAATTAAAAAATAATTCAATAGTGATGGATTATATTTTATGGAGAATTGACACCTAAACGGTATACTAAATCTTTGTACTAAAAAATACTCGTTAATGTTTTCAAAACTAACCCTAATTCTCATGTCACACATATAAAATTACTTAGATATTTTATTTTTTCAACAAACTTTAAACTACTTTAACCGCTACCACCGGTCCCGATCCTGATTCTTACAGCGACGCCTCTGCTCGACTAGATCGAAAAATTTCAACCGGTGGCTGTTGAAATAATCCTGATCCTGTTGTTCCGATTATTTTTCTAACCGGTGGCTGAAAAATTTTAACTCTAATCGATTATTTTCGATTAGAGTTGGGCCACCATTCAACCATAGTCGAACAATTCGACTAGTGTCGAAGTCACCAGTTAAAATTTTTGGCTGGTGTTCGACCGTAATCTAAAAATTTTGACCTTAATCGAATATAGTTAACTGTCCCCCTAATGCTGTCTCTGTCACTTTTAATTTCTTTGACTTAGTAAAAAAATTTCTACTATAATCGAGTCAGGAATAATTTTAAAATTTAGAAATATTCATTAAATGATATTTATAAATATTTCATAAATTATTATTTTTTTTCATCACATATATTAAAAAAAGTCAAAACTAATATATTTTTATATTTTGAGTGTGCCCTGCACAAAATCCCAATTTACTTTTTATTGTTTATTTTAATTTTTTAATTTGAAAGGCCAACTTTAATATACATTAGTTAAATGTGACATTACTCATACTCTCGCGTATTGGTAACTGTTTTCCTTGGTCCTTAATATTAAATTTGGTATCCGAGATAGAAATATACCCGTATACACGTATAAAATCTCTCTCCAAGTGTACTGTGTACACCACCACCACCACCACCACCACCACCATCATCATCTTCATCATAATCTCCTCTATAATGCTCTAAGGCTTTGTCCTTGTCTTTCTCTCTCTCTGAAACGTTTTGGTTTGCGAAATTTAATTAATTAATTAATTAATTTTGTATAACTGGACGGCGAGAGGTGAGCAATGGAGGTGGCGAAGCTCTGGTTCTAGTTCTAGCCTGTCCGAGTGGAAATTGGGGTTTTGTTGGTGAAGAATTGGGAGGTGAGGAAGAAGAAGAAGGTGGTCGTTAATGGCAGTGGAATATCGGTGTTGCGAAAGTGGGTTTTTCGTTCATATAGTGGTGATCGTTCTCTTGGTGGTTTTCGCCGGTTTGATGTCTGGGCTCACCTTGGGCCTCATGTCCCTCAGCCTTGTCGATCTCGAAGTCTTGGCTAAGTCTGGAACGCCCAAGGATCGCATATATGCCGGTACCTTCATATACCCTCTTCGTCTTTGTCTAATACCCTTTTCCCCTTTATGCTTTTTTGAGGGTGGTAATGTTATGCTCTGTTTGGTTGCTCAGAAAATTTAAGAAAGGGAAAGAAAAAGGGTATTGTATATTGGAAAATGGTAGAATCATTATGATGTCGGACCTTAGATGCGTTTTTTCTTTTGAAATAACTTTAAGAGAGCTTATTTAATTCAATTAATTGTTTGGCTAGCTTTGACATATAGAGAAATATTAATGCAAATTTATTCATTATATTTATATGCATTTTCCATATGGACAAATAATTAGGGTTATTGATTGCTATTTTCATTAGTTTTATATGAATTCGTTGTTGCTATTAGTCCACGAGTATCGCACAAAAGTAAATGGCTTTTGGTTTTCTTTCATTTTTAAAACTCTGATTCTATGCAAATAGTTGAATCACCAACCAATCAGAATCCATATGTTTGATGATCCGAGTAGTACTACTGTACTTTTTCAACTGCCTTATGCTTATAAAAAGATTGAGAAGCCATGGCCTACAAAATGCAGGTAACCCTATATTGAATTTGAATGAGGATGCCACTTGTTGATCATTTCGTATTGACTGAAATTGTATCTGGTATTATTGGTGTCATCGTTTGCTTTCCTCTCGTGATTGCTATCAGTGGTTCACTTGTTTCACAAATCCTATGCCCACCAATTAGAAGTCCTTTGTATGTCCTGGTCTTGTTAGCTTAGTTTTCTGTTCCAGTTGATTATCCACTTCTATGTTTGTTGTAGCTATCAGAAAGTTTACTGAGTCTTGTTTTCGCCTCTGTCTTAGTGTCGTGTTATCGAGTGACATCAGGCGGAAAGTTGTAGTGTGACTATGAATTCTGCTCATACTGATTTTTGAACCTTAACATTGCAGCAAAGATATTGCCAGTCGTCAAAAATCAACATTTATTGCTGTGTACTCTACTAATTTGCAATGCGGCTGCTATGGAGGTGAATTTACTTAAGCTTATTTAACAGTTGCTATGTACATTTCAAATGTTTTAATGGCTGCTCCTTTTCTCAGGCACTTCCCATTTTTCTGGATGGTCTGGTTACAGCATGGGGTGCTATTCTAATCTCGGTGACATTGATTCTCCTTTTTGGTGAGGTGAGTGAAGTATCTGTTTTATTGCATATATAGAAAGGCAAGTAAGGCCAGATAGTCAAACCCTTTTTAACTATAGGGTTCTTTGTTTATGTTTCTCACATTTTATTAGTAGAACTTTTTGCCGGTGGGCACACACTTTTAGATTGATCTTCTTAATAGTGGATTCAAGCCCCTGACATGATTTGTGCGAGTAGATGGGAGCTAAGGCTTTTGATACATTATCATAAAATTTTCAGTTTGTCAATAAAGTACTTCATGGTGTGAGAGCTTGTGTGTGTGGTTGTGCATATGTGAATATTGCTGTACTTTCTTTATCAGATTATCCCACAATCAGTCTGTTCTCGATATGGTTTGGCCATTGGAGCTACCGTAGCCCCTGTTGTCCGAGTTCTCGTTTGGATCTGCTTTCCGGTGGCATTTCCAATTAGCAAGGTATTTATGATGAGTATTCATCTATTTATTTGGTTTATGTAAGTGATACTAACCAGATACTACATAGTATTTAATGTTGGTTTATTTCTTCGCATTGATTTTTCCAGCTGTTAGACTTTCTGCTGGGACATAGACATGTTGCTTTATTTCGTAGAGCTGAGTTGAAAACACTCGTTGATTTGCATGGAAATGAGGTATGTAAAACTGCTTTCTGTATTTTCAAACTTTCACATCATAATCAATATTATCATTGTTTCACCATTTTACTAGTTGGAGTTTGATTGTTTAGATCATTCAGCTGCTGTTTATTTGACTTGTCTTATTTTTCATGGCTTATTTTGATGCTGTTTTGGTTTTCTCCTTAATTTTGTGTTGTTCAAGAAAACAAGCTTTCTTACTAAACAATAATCGAAAATGAAAAAAAAAAACCCTAGCTTAATAAACTTATCTATTCTGGAGGTCTTCCATTATACTGTCCAGTTTTTGACCCTACAAATTTTTAGGCTGGAAAAGGTGGAGAATTGACACATGATGAGACAACAATTATTGCTGGAGCCCTTGAGCTCTCTGAGAAAACAGCTGGTGATGCTATGACTTCTATATCTGAAACTTTTTCAATTGATATCAATGCCAAGCTCAACAGGTATGATATTTTTCAGAACATATAACAGAAAAGTTGTCTTGTTTTGGTTGGTCAATTTTGCTTAACTAGACTAATACTTGTTATCTTGCAGGAATTTGATGGGTATGATATTGGAAAAAGGGCATAGTAGAGTACCTGTTTATTATGAGGAACGTACAAACATAATTGGACTTGTCCTGGTAATGACTTTTCCCACCTATGCATTATGAATGATGGTTCAAGTCTTATTTCAAAGTCTACTAGGAACGAATTTCTTACTAGCCTATGCCAGTTTTTTTATGCTATATTTTTGAGACATTTCCTAGACTTTTAAATTTGATATTTAGGTAAAAAATTTATTGACTATCCATCCTGAAGATGAGGTTCCTGTGAAGAATGTCACTATACGTAGGATCCCAAGGTATTTTTCTTTGTTGAAGGAATCACGTTTTTTAATAGTAGAGAAGCATGTGTAGGATGTTTCTAGAATTCCTTTAGATGTATCATATGGCCCATAACTCTGATTTTCCACAATTGTCTTACAGGGTTCTAGAAACTTTGCCATTGTATGATATATTGAATGAGTTTCAGAAAGGTCATAGTCACATGGCTGTCGTTGTAAGAAGACATAACAAGATAGTGGAGGAGTCTGCTGAAAAACTTGCTGACAGTAACCACCAACTTCCTTCGTTTTTTTTTTTCACCCTTGATTTATTAAATAATTACTGGTTCCGTCCTTTTATTTCCGCTCACTATAGGTCCAGTTAAAGACGTAAGAGTTGACATTGATGGTGAAAAGCCTTCTCAAGAGAAGGTACTAAAGAGTAAGAGATCACTACAGAAGTGGAAGAGTTTTCCCAACAGCGCAAACAATCTATATAGGAGTGGATCTAGGAGCAAGAAGTGGACAAAGGACATGTACTCAGATATCCTGCAGATAGACGGCAATCCACTTCCCAAGCTCCCTGAAGAGGAAGAAGCCGTTGGCATTATCACAATGGAGGATGTCATTGAGGAGCTTTTGCAGGTACAAGAGATCACTTGACCATACTAACTACTCTATTTTCTCTTACAGGTTGTCATAGATGGTTTTTTTCTGACAATGTTTCTGCATTCATATAGGAGGAGATCTTTGATGAGACTGATCATCATTTTGAGTACTCATGACATTGGCTTATCTCCTCAAATCTGAATGCATTGCGGTACATATAATCACGAAAAATTGTCGCATTTATTTTGTTCATCTGTGTTTAGGCTTTGAACCGAGCGAGTAGTATTCCAGAATCGTAGTTTGAACTGAATTGATAGCCCTTTTGGGTTTTGGATGTGAAAAAACACTATATAGCATTTCTTGTACTCTAGCACTGTAATGTAGCCATAGTAAGACTGTTAAAGGTGAAAGAAACGATGGTCAATATGTATTTTGGATTGTTTTGAGTGAGCTCTACTTATCCTTCTTTCCAAATTGTAATTGCATAAAGTCAACGAGTTTGCTACTTTGCTATGGCATTTCCCAACAAAGAAAAGAGCCATAGAGATAAGTCCCTCGAATGGGTAATGAGGTAAATTTAGTTTACATTAGTCTGGGACTTATTGGAATGTCACCCGTTTACTGATATTCCGCTTGTTCGTTGAATTTTCCGAATTTTTTCTCTTGTGGTAACGATTGAATATTCCGTTTTGTCTATAATAATCTCGGTACTTTTATCTAAGGCAGGCTAAGGCTATAAACCGCAAACGAAGTCTCCTGTTTGTCCAAAAAAAAAATGAATTTTAATTGATTTAGAAAATTACAACTTTTAAAATTTAGTTAGAAAAATATTATTTTGAAAACTTTAACATTTGAAAGAGTGTATTTTAAAAAATTTATTTACAAAAATACAAATTTTAAAAAGAATATTTGGAAAAATAGCATCCTGATTTTACCACTTTAAAAATTAAATTTAGAAAAATACTAATTTTAAAAAATACCATTTTTTACCACTTTAAAATATTCTATTACTTTTAAGCAAATTCTTAATCCTTCCCAATCTCAAACTCTCAACTTAAAGGAATAAAATTATCACTTAAAAGGTATTATTTTTGAAATAAATTATTTTAATCCTATTCAATATCTCTCATATTTATGCACCAAATTTAATTTAATTCTATCCAAACTCATCCTTGTCTTACTGTATTCGCAACATGCCCTTAATGAACTCTCTACTCTCCTGATTCTATTGTCTGAAAAGTAATGCATAATTTGAAATGAACTTCTAGCATTTCATGCGCGCTATCCAAAGATGGGGTTGCGTACAAAGTTACTGATGCCCAAGGATTGGATCCATCCTTCTACAAGAAGCTGAATTTTTAAGATCAACAATGAACAAAAGAGACTATAAAGAGAAGTGAGATTATCCAGTGCGGAATGTTACCAATGTGACACTATACAATGTAGGATAAACGCCCAAATCAACATTTTGTTGATATGAGTATTTTCTAATGTGAAGTAGTATGGTATACATGGTGGCTGCTAATGGTTATGTTTGCTTCTTTTCAGCTCCTTTCTCTTCTCTCTCTTATCCTTCGATTTCTTTCCAGATTTATGCTTCTCAGAGTGGTTCTTCTTCGAGCTCCTAGAATGAATCTTCTTTTGCTTCTTTCTTTTCCCATCATCATTGGTCTCTTCCTCAGAAGACTCCAGAGGCTTCAGAGAAGAAGGCTTCTCAGGACCATAAACGACACAGCGCTCTATTGTGTCTGAGCTTATCAATTGCTCCTCCTTGGAGTCCGAGGAACGGGAGAGGTAGGGACCTGTTTCATCCATCCTTGATCCAACAGCACCTCGTCCACGCTTGGCTCTGCCATATAGAAAACATTCACGTTAAACCCCTATAATTTTTTCTTTCCATTTGTTTATTTGTTAAATTCCAACACATCAGACAGAGAGAGAGCAATACAAGCTAGATTTATACCTTGAGTGCAAAAACTCTTCAAGTTCTTCATCTTTCAAACCGTCGTCATTTCTCGAATGGCAACTTTTGCTAGAGGAACATGAAGCATTTGCCCTGTCACCCACCACAATTTGCTTTTTACTTGTGCTTTTTAGGGAGTCGCTATTTCTGTAGCTCCCACCATTGCTTCTCTGATCCTTCGACTTGCCTTTAAGTCGATCATCCAATTCTAGCTCTTTTTGCCGTACTCGCCACATCTCATTCATTTCCACAGCTCGATTAGCTGTAAACAATGGAACAGGAAAATTAAACACGTAGCGACGAGAATCATTCTCATTGCAAATGATCAGCAACATTCACAGTATTGTGTGGACAACAATTACATTAAAGCCGTACAGTATCCAAAAAGTTAGTGTACAATGTGAACAACAATACATTACCACAGCCATGGTAACAGTATATAGAAACGCTTAAAACACATTAAGGGTGGCCTGATTTTGTGACAACTTATTCTATAGATGTCGAAAGACCCATATTTGGTTATAGCCAAATTACTATAACAATCCAAAAGAGTAGACACATTATAAAGAACAACAAGTTTTATATTGAAAACTCCTTTCCATTAATCAATGATCCTCCTGAAGTTCCATAATTCTTTAAAGTCATCTTTACCAAATCCGTAATGGCGTATAAGGAATGGAAACTAGGGAAGTGTTTTCTTTTCCTATACATTCATGTGTTTACTTGCCCAAATCAGCACAAATTTTGGGGAATCTTACACATAGTTAAATTAGAAATGGATAATTTTTGATTCCTTCATTCCTCTCCCAACCCTTTCCCTTTACGATTGATCAATTAACATCCCCTAAGTGCATCCAGTGACAAAAGAATAACAAAGAATTAAATAATGAATACCTCAGCATCCCATTTATGTTCTCCGATTAAAAAAAAAAAAAAAGAAAAAAAGCTCTTTCGGTCCGATTTTCAAATGCAAAACCAGTGAATAAACCCAGTTGGGAACATGAAAAAGATTGGGTTTTTCAGAAACCCAAAACTTGCAACTTGCTCACTGCTACTGTGAGATTGTGATCATGGAAGGAAAGAAAAAAGAAAAAAACCCCCCAAATTTAAACCATTCTTCAAGTTTTCTAACAAGAAAACTTCAAACCAGTTTTTACCACAATTTCCATCTCGAAACAAGAAAATGTAGATATACAGTATACCTACCTTCGCATGTACATCTATGTATATACATTAACATAAATGCAAGTAAAAAAGAAAAAAGAAGAGACCTTGCTGTACACCACGAACAGTGGCAGTGAGAAAGCGAGAATTGGGGCGGACCCTAGGTTTAGGTTGATGAAGATAAACGGAGACGCCATCTTTCTCAGCTTGACGCCGCAATTCTGCTGCTTCTTTCATTAGAATAGCAGCTATTCTATTCTCCGTCTCCAGATCCATTTCACCCTATAACACTTCCCAAATTCAAAAACACAACAACATATGTATCTACAATCCAGAGTTCATATCCAAGTATCCCAAAATCGCCATTTTCACCAGTGCACAAAAATAAAAAAAAAAATAAAAAAAAAATCGTGTAAACAAAACTTGGGAAATTTCAAAACATAGCGCTATACTTACCGATTTTCGATTCGAATTCCGAAACGATGATCAATTTTTCGGATGAATTGGAGCAAAGAAATTGATTCTACTGTTCAAGAAATCCCTAACCCTGATTGGGCTTCGAAGGGTGCAGAGAAAGTAGAAAGCTCAAGAATTTTTTCCCTCAAAAAAAATTAAAAAAGAGAGGAAGAAAGTTCAGAATTTCAACCTCCACCCAGAAATCAGGGGCCTCGACTTTCAAACGACATTTATTTATATCAAAAGTTCTGTCCGTTTTCTAACTTTTCTTGAGCAAAAAAAAAAAAAAAAAAAAATCTGTTCTGTTTACGTGCAGTAACTTGTCCGTTTGTAGTTATTGGAATGCTGTCGTTTATGAAGAAAACGACGATATTTTTTTTTGAAATTCATTATCGTTTATAACATTAAACCATTGTAGTTTTTTATTTTAGGGTTCGAAAAAGAACGTGGTAGGGTACCGTTTTGGTCCGTCTAAAGTGAACTCATCTTTAATCTTCCACCTGAACATAACGCTGAATAAACGACAATCGTTTTTCTGAAATTAATTGTCGTTCACTTGTTCAAAACGACATGTAGTGTTTTTTATTTAGGGCTAAACACAACATTTTGCTCCCACCCAAGTTCTCTTCTTTCTATTTTCAAAAAAAAAAAAAAAAAAAAAAATTAATTTTTTTTTTTTTTTTTTTTTAAATACTAAGAAAAATGTTAAAAAAATAAGAAATAAAAAGAATCAAGTGGGGCATCTTGGTCAGCTTAATTTCTCTCTCTCTCCCTCTCGTTCCCACTCTTTCTCAGTTCATCAGTTTCCTTAATCAAAAGTAAGAAGAAAGCAGCGCCGCCGCTTCTGTAAGTTTACACGGCGCAGACTTTCTTCTTCTCTCCGGGCCAAACTCGAAAATGTCCATTACTCAGAGCTTCGCCACCTCTATCTCTATCTCTTCCTCTTCATCTGCTTTCTTCGCTCCCACCAATTTCAGCTCCAGGTAAAACCACTCCTTTCATTTTCCCACCAAGTATAGAACTTTCTCTGGTCACTGATGAAAAGGTTTCATTTTCTTGAAAACCAAACAATGGGGTTTCCTTATTTTTGCGTGTTTCTTTTCTATTTCCATTGTTGCAGAGTTCAGAATGTCCAGTTTCCGGCAAAACCCATCGGGCTCTGTAAATGTGTTGCTACGCCTCAAGAACAGGAGACTGGTATAGTTTTTTGGGTATCCTTTTTTTTTTTTTTTGGTGTCGGAAGTGGACTTTTTTTTTGTTTTTTTTTTTCTTTTGGGTCCTCAAATTTGGAATTTTCTGGGTGTTTGATGTTTTATGGTGCTAATTGTGTTTGCTTCTTTGTTATAAAGTTTTCAAGACGAAGGTCTCTCGCAACGCAAACATGGGGAAGCTTCAAGCGGGTTATCTTTTCCCTGAGGTCTAGCTCTCCGCTTTTGCTTGCCATTTTATTTTCTGCTTCATGTCAGCTGAGAAATAAATGAAAATTATCACAATTGCAATTCATACACTTAATCAAGCTGTAAATGTATTCCATTTTGTCTTTATGATAGTGAAACATTAAGAAATGCTCATTCTGGATCATATTGAGCTACTTCACTTGTTTGATTTTGACACAAAATCAATTCGATATGTGTCTCATACATTTTTGTTACTTCATCTGCTGAGAAATGAGATTGAATATCTTTTTTTTTTTTTAATAAAGGATTATGGAGAAAAGGAGTTAAACTTTTTGTTTATAATATTTATTAAATTGGTCAGGATGTTATGCATGTAAAGTGATATAAATAAGCGAGATATCAATAAGCGAGTCGTGGTCTTCTTTGTCTTGAGATTTAGCTACCTGTCTTAATAGGTTTCCAGTTTATGTTCTTTTGTTGCTCTTCTATTATAGGGTAGAGAGATCACATATTTTTTGTTGGTTTAATGTTTTCGGTTCATTAGATTGCTAGGAGGAGGAACGCACACTTGCTGAAGTACCCTGATGCAAAAGTGATAAGCCTTGGAATTGGTGATACTACAGAGCCCATTCCAGAAGTTATAACATCTGCAATGGCAAAGGTACTGTTTACCTTTTCTTAGTGCGTAATGTGCGGGACCTGATTCTGCGGTGACATCTAACAGTATATGACATTTTTGTTTCGTTTGGCTTCAAAATTTTGTTTCATATTCATGTCTTTTACCTTTTTCCTGCATTTATGAGTTAATTATGTGGTTTTAAAGCATCATATCCTTTCCCAGACTACCAGTGCCAATGCAACCTCACTTGGGGTTTGAGAGAGGAAATCAGTGCAGCAAAAGTTGATATGTCAGCAAACTGTTTCTGACCAGACTTTCAAATTTTTTAATTTGACAGAGATCGCATGCCTTGTCCACCCGAGAAGGTTATAGTGGATATGGAGCTGAACAGGGTGAAAAGGTATTTTCAATTTTTGGTACCTTTTAATTTGGGGTGAGGAATTCTTCGGCGTAACTTTCAATTTAAGGGTTTTAAATAGTTTTTGACAATTTATTTCCTTTCTGTTTTCTCTCTTATCATACTACTTTTGGTCCATAATCCGGTTGCAGTGGGTACGGAGTTGTCCTTCTCTGTTCATTTGACATCTATAGATTGAAATTGAAAACTTTTTATTATATGTGGATCCAAGATCTGATATTGGCTATGTATATAGTTATATATATATATATGTCATATATTTATATTTAGACTAATATTAGCAATATTGTTTCGTGCTTATATAAATGATGGTGTAACTGTAGACTTACATATATTTGTTTGTTTGTTCAGCCATTGAGAGCTGCAATTGCTTCAACATTTTATAGTGACTTTGGCATAGAGGATGATGACATATTTGTCTCTGATGGTGCAAAATGTGATATATCACGTCTTCAGGTTTGCTTTGTTTTATTATTTCTGTTCTTAAATTTTAATACTGGTTGTAGTTCTCATTGAAAATTTGTTCTTAGTTATTTTTTTGCACTTTGTAGGTTGTTTTTGGGTCTAACGTAACAATGGCGGTCCAAGACCCGTCCTATCCGGTAATTTTAAGTTGGTTTTGGATGGTTTTGTTGAACAACCAAATATCATAAGAAATGCGAAGTATGTATCCTTACTGAAACTGGGTGAAAAGGAAATAAAGATAAAGAAGGGAAAGTCACCCATATTGACATTTTAATGATGTCGATGTGTTTTGCTTGTTTAAATACAATTATCAAATTTGTTCTTTCTTGTCTGCAGGCTTATGTAGACTCAAGTGTTATTATGGGCCAGACCAGAGAGTTTCAGAAGGATGTTGAGAAATATGGAAAGATCGAGTATATGAGATGTACTCCTGAAAATGGTTTCTTCCCAGATTTATCCACCATTTCAAGAACAGACATCATCTTTTTTTGTTCACCAAACAATCCTACTGGCTCTGCTGCAACAAGGGAGCAACTGACCCAACTTGTAAAGTTCGCCAAGAATAATGGGTCAATTATAGTCTATGATACTGCATATGCGTTATATATGTCAGACGACAACCCCCGATCCATATATGAAATCCCTGGTGCCAAAGAGGTAAGTGTGGGGAACGTTGTTGGTGCCCCCCCCCCGCGCGGCCCTTCTCTCTCTCTCCTCCTCCTACCTGACAGGGAATTTTACCTTTTTGTCTTAAAACTTCTCCTTTTGCCCTTTCTTTGGCTATCTCAGTGTCACATAACAATGAGTTTTAACGCATGGGTATTGCAGGTTGCAATTGAGACATCATCATTCAGCAAGTATGCTGGTTTCACCGGAGTACGTTTGGGTTGGACTGTTGTTCCAAAGCAGCTGCTTTTTTCTGATGGATTTCCTGTTGCAAAGGACTTTAACCGCATTGTTTGTACTTGCTTCAATGGTGCATCTAACATTGCCCAAGCAGGCGCCCTAGCTTGCCTCTCACCAGAAGGCCTTAAGGTCAGTTTTTAAGTTTCTCTAGTGGTTCATAACATTGAGAAATGTCAGAGGACATTGTTGCCTTAACATGCCATTTCAAGTTGAATGTACAGAAAACTGCCTACCATATAATTGTAACACCTTTTTCTGTTCATCTGTAAATCTTTATTGAAAGAAGCCTTATTGGGACATTTATCTATTTAGTGGTCCTTTCGAGTCAAGTGAGGATTCTGTTTGGCAGATCTATGGTTCAATCCACTGGAGATGGGAGGGTTCTTTATTTGCAGGCCCTGAAATTGGAGGCCTTGATTAATTTTGAGTGCAATATTTTTCCTTGGAAAATCAGGCTACAAAATGTTGTGGCAAACTTACATTTAGTTTATTTAACTCCTTGTAGGCTATGTACGAGGTGATTGGTTTCTACAAAGAAAATACTGATATAATAGTGGAGACGTTCAACTCACTTGGGTTTAAGGTGTATGGAGGAAAGAATGCACCATATGTGTGGGTCCACTTCCCTGGCCAAAGCTCGTGGGATGTATTCGGTGAGATTCTTGAGAAGACTCATGTGGTTACCACGCCTGGGAGCGGTTTTGGACCCGGTGGTGAAGGTTTTATCAGGGTTAGTGCATTTGGTCACAGGGAGAATGTATTAGAGGCCTGCAGAAGATTCAAACAGCTATATAAGTGAACCACAGGATCAGATCTGCTCATTGAATTCGAGGCGGCAATAATAAGTAGCAATTAATGGCTCAATTCTCTTTGTATTCACTTATTTGTGAACTTAAGCTTGTACTATGTTATGTTAATGTTATGATTGTGTATTCAGGTAATGCAAATGCGTCTAGTTATCAGTTGCTGAAATCCTGGATAGCTTAGGACTTGTTTCACAACATTTATGTTTTTTTGTTTTGAAAGTCAATTGAATGGTGAAAATGTCCTTAAAATGTTGTTTCGGAAATCTTCGTCATCTGTTTAACATTTGGGGGAAAAAAATAGAATTAAAAAAAAAATTGTTACCAAGCAAGTCCTTAATATTTCCTACACACGTTTGTCTTAAAACTTGGATGATCTGTAGTCAAATCCTTTTGTGCCAGTCAGTGGAGCAGTTATTGAAGTGTTTATGGTATTGCAACATCTTTGATTTTGTTTGGATACATAACCTAACAATTTTGTTTCCGTCAACCAATAAAACCGGTTAATGCCCCCCTTTATCCTTAAAGATAAGTTGTCCTAACCAGCCAACACTAGTTTTTCCCCCTTGTCAATTGACTCTTCTCCAAACAATTCTTGTTTTGCCAGATAATTACCGATGTGCCAAATGTTTTGGGGAAATTTAGATTGAGAATTAGAGCGAGTGTCTCTTATGGACACTTGATTTTATGTCAATTTCTTTAGTGTAATCTCTCATTTTCTCACTCTACTCCCTCCTTATTGTGCATTTTGAAGTCTATGCGACACGGTGCATTGAAAGTCGAATTGAATGTGAAAAAAGATTTTGATGTAGACAAGTTAGTCTCAAAGATGACCAATTATCCCACTGAACAAGTTTCTTCCCTCGAAGTAACTTGTGTCTGACTGACTGGCAATTCGTGTTTGGTTTTGCCATGATCTTGTGCTTTATATGTGGCATATTTTTCAACACAATTGTAAATGGTGTGCATTTCTACTTGAAATAAAGTATAGTGGAAAAATATGCACATCATTTGGTACAAATTTTAGTGTGAAAATCGAGTATCCCTGATAATGAATGACTCTTGTGTTTAAAGTTTGGCAACAAAATCAACGTAAATTAGAAAAAATTCTCGTAGAACATCGTTTCTCAATAATTTCAATATGGCAATAAAAACGACATTTTCGTATAAGAAATAGAGGACTCTACGTAAACAAAAGCATTCTTAGTCGATAATATTGCATCAAAAACAAACACTCAATATTTGAAGCGTATGGACCATCTAAATAAATCATGAAATTCCAGAAACAAATAATCAAAATGTGTTCTTAATTTTACCAAATATAAACATAAACTTGGATTATAAGTGGTGGCTCTTAAGTGGTAATGGAGTGGATTCTGAGAGTGAATAGTCCAATGGTACTAATTCCTGACTCTACCATAAAGAGCATTATTAGTGCACAGCAAGTCTAACGAAATAAACTTTGACGTGCTTCACTTCGAAGCTTGGTGGAACGAAAACCTTCGCTTCATAAAAACACTTGTCCGAGGCTTTGGTTGTCAAATTGTATATGAAACCATTTACAGCCTGCAGCTTACTTGCTCGAACAATTTTTCTACCAGCGAGATTCATTCCCTAAGAAATTTAGTCAGAAGAAAGAAATACAGAGTAATGATATTTTCTAGTAGGAGGGGCAAACAAATTGCAATTCTAACCTCTCTTTGGTTGAAAACATAAAGTGCATATCTTCCTACTTGCTTTGCAAGAAAACTCCGCGAGTGGATTGGTTCAATTCCACCACAAGTAGGATCATATTTGTTGATGGAGGTTTTATCAACAATAAATTTAGAAAAAATTAAGAGATGTGCCTTGTGCGAATTGAGTTAATAATCAAAGCAAATAAAGAGAGAGGATTTTCTAGTAGTTCAGCCCCAAAAAAGATGAGCCTACGTCCACTGTTTCTTCGCTATTTTATGGAGAATTACAAGCACTCAAGGTTACAATGTCTCGTCTAGAAATTGAAAAACTGAAAAGCAATTGGAATACTCAAAACTTGATCCCTCTTCAGAACATTGAGTCCCCTTTATATAGGTAAAGGTAACCCTATGTCCCTATGATCCTAATTGTGTAAATGGGTAACTATACAATCGGGTAATCATAAATTTAAGTAACAATATAATTGGATAACCACTCAAAACGGGTAACTGGTTGATCATAAATATGAGACTTATGTTTCCCTTTCCCTGTAGGTTTCCTATTTGTCATAGCATATACTTGTTTCCCTTTTCTTTCGGAAGAAGTCGCCCACCACCTATACAGTGAAGGTCGCATATACTTATGCAAAAGAGATTACACAGAGAAGGTCGCATATAACCTAAGCGGAAGAGGTCGCACATATCCAACACGGAGGAGGTCGAACTTAACCCTTATGCGACCTTAGGATTTTAGACCGCACAACAATTGCCCCCCAGCTCCATTAGTTCTTTAGGACGAAATGGAGCTTCCAATTACCATGCGACCTTAAAAATGTGATGTTATGACCTAAACTTGAAGTCTGAAGAGTTGAAGAGCCGCTAGATTTCAAATTCCATCTCTCAAGATCACGCGTATTTTTTTCCTAACGGAACGGAACACGTGTAGCCTTTTCTGAGAAGGAGCAGAATTCGAGGAAGTCTAATGATATCAACCGTCTCTCTTTTAAAACCAAATCTTTTCAAATTTTAAACAATTCTGATTTTTCGGAAAGAATCAAATCCCGCGTAATCTTCGGCCTTCGGATTTAAAAATTAAACTCTCTGATCTACAGCTGTGATTTAACGGTACCTGGAATATAAATATCAAAAATCAGCCTATTCTTGTTTCATTTTACTGTTTCCATCTCAGAGAATATCGAAACTCCAGAGAACCCTAGGGCGCTGTTTCATCTTTCAGCTCGCACAAATCACAGCTTCTTCTCCGACGAAGTTCAAATCATCTCAAATCCTCCGCTTCTGAAGAAAAGTCAGTTCATTTCTTCTCTTATCTCTTCTGTGAAAAGAATTTCTAGGGTCTGATACCCTATTTTATTCCCAACGAACTGCTCGAACATTTACTGATGAACTGCTCGAACATTTTTACGAATCCGTAGACCATTTAGGAATGAGCTTGCTTGCTTAGTACAGTCTTAGGATGAATACCCAAAGTGCTAGCATAGTGAAAATCCTCGATGTTTGAATCCCTGCATATTTCTTTTCAGATGTATAGTAGTGAGGAATTTAGGGAAGGAAATGCTTTTTCTGGAGAATCTAACTCGAGTGTTAGCTCCATTAATCTCGAAGATTATCTCGAGCCGGAACCTGAGATAGAAATAACAGGGACCAGATAGAGTAGTCCTCGAATAGGCGATCTCCCCCAGGATCAGTGGCCCAGACATATAAGGGATGCCCCTGCATTTTCATCTGGCTACCAATACGTAGAAGGGAACTGGTCATGCACCAATGTTCGGACGAGCTGCACGTCGAACAAAACAAACTCAACGAAATTGTGAGCAGCTATAAGATCGCCATACCCCTTCATCTACCAATGGAATTTAACCGACCACACACTCCCCCACATGGACTCGCTTCTTTTTCTGAGGCATTCCTCAAGTATGGCGTGCATCTCCTACTCCATCCATATATAAAATCAATCATTGATTACTATGGGGTCGTCCCTTTTCAATTGACTCCTAATACCTATATATATATGGTAGGTTTGTATATACTGTACCATAAACTAGGTTTAGAAACCCCTTCACCTGAAGAATTTGCTTGGTTCTACCGAGTAAAATCAAATCTGTCAGATCTCGGCTTCTTCTATGCGAGCAAATGGTCGAATCAGGTAATAAAAATGATCTACGGGGTTCTCAACAACGTGGGAAAATGGAAAAATCTATTTTTCCATTTTGACTATGCAGCTAACGGCTTCTTTCAGAATCCTAGTAAGTAGTCTTCCAATTTATTGCCTAGTTTCTATATTTATTCTTATACTGATCGCATTCAAATGTCATTGCAGATAATAGGGATCGACCTGGACTCTCCAGGGAACAGCTCGCAAGATATATAAAATCAACGACCTTCCAATTGAAGAATTTAATTGGAAGGTACTAGGTACTTCGAATAACCTGGTCGCTTGCGGTCTGCTTCCGAAGGGTGCCGCGTTCCCAGACCCCCCGGTTATCTCGTCTAGGCCATCGAGCTCGAAGAAGAAGCCAGGAGAAGGACGGATTTAGGTGCCTCATCTTCAAGGATAAGAAAACGAAAAGCACCAGCCACACCTCCACGTTCAGAGCCTTCATCTCCAGAGACAGTGTCACCACCAGCTCCTCAACCAGTTCCACTAGAAGAATGTAATTATACGTTCATTCTTATTACCCTGTATAACATTTCCTCGCTCACTAACATGTTCTGTACAGAGATGGTCATTGGTAGCAGCCTGCGAGTACCACCTTCAACTCTCGGGTCCATGGCAAAAACCAAGACACTCGAGAGTACCCCGCCATCAAAAGGAAAGGAGAAGGTCGACTGCTCAAAGAAGAGAAAAGTTGTATTCGAGGACTTCCCAGCAAGCTCGCCCCCTCCACAACCATCTCAGCTAGCGAGCACTCCTGAACCCCCCACCGAGGCTGCGACTTCTTCAGAACCGACCTTAGCAGATAAAGGTGATGAGCTCTTCGCACTCCTCAACCAATTACCAGAGAAGGCTGGTATGAGTGCAGCCTTTATCGATCGCTTCACATCTAAAGAAGGTTGGGAGCGGATGAAGCGACGTTCTGCCAAAGTCGTTTTCGGATCTGCGATGAGGATGCTGGCCAATCTAAGCTTTTCTATCTTCTCGTCGTGTATACTCTTTTGGTGTTAACAATTAGGGATTTATATATATAAATATATATATATATATATATATATTTTTTAGACTGTGGCTGTTGCTGTCCTGATGCATGATCCGGTTCTCGAATGCTTAGAGAAGGCTGAGAAAGTTGATGAGATAACACAAGCATTCGAGAACTCAGAAAAGACTCGGGAGAAGGAGAGAACGGCCTTCCACTTAAAAAAGCAGCAGATGCTCGAGGACCTGGCCAAGGAGAGATTCACCAAGGAGAATCTCGAGAAGAAAGTCAAAGAGCTTGAGAAGGTCATTTCTGAGTATCCGAACCGTATGAGAGAAGCGACCACCGAGGTGGTTCACAAAGCTATCGAGGAGTTCAAGGCGACCGAGGTCAAAGAACTCGAAGATAAAGCTAGTGATATCGCCTCGTCAACTATCATCTTCAACATTTTCTGCGAGCATCCGGATTTCGACTTCTCCATCCTTGGCGAGGATGTGGTCGAACTGGTACAGAGCTGGAAAGAGGATACCACCAAGGCTGGGGATGGCGGCGCGAGCCCTTCCACATGAATTTTGTGTTTTTTTTTTTGAACAATGCGGGCTTTGTCCCCCTTCTTTTCTTTTTATGTATGGACGACTCTTTTAATAAATATCATTTTTCCTTATATGCTCCTGCAAAATAATGAAAAGGAGCAACAGTAATTTTAACTAAGTAGTCAATCACATGTGATTGATCAGTACGCTTTTAGCGATTTGAATCCGACTAACTTAAAACAAGTTTTAAATGTTAGGATAGGTTAGGTCGCTTAAGAAAACAGTTAATACGAGTGATGCAAACTCTAACTGTATTTCAAAAGTTCTATGTCAAAATAAAATATAGCAATATATCACTTCGAACAACGAACATTTTGCTTAATTACTTTTCTGTTCGAGGAAGGAAATTGCGTAATACGACATGCTGAGGCATGAAGCGAGGAGAAAATCTTAGGATTTTAAGGAGATTCAGATACGTCGATGATCTGAAATTTAGACACTTCGACGATCTGAATCTGAAACCCTGTCTCCTCTAAATGGACGTTTGCATAGTCCCTTAGGAAACCTAGTAGGAGATAACATTCTGATCCCACTGCCCCCCAAGTTTTATGGTGTCCGAAAACTGCCATAAAACTATAAATGAAGAATAGCCTAAGTAATAACCGAGTTGAAGTAATAGCCGAAGAAATATTATTGAATATTAATGAAGAAGATATAATAGGCTGTTAAAGATAACATGAAGATTTATTGATAATAACGACGAAGTTGTTCTGCATTCCAGGCATGCTCGATCTTTTGTCCACCAATGCGAGCTAGGTTATATNGACTTCTCCATCCTTGGCGAGGATGTGGTCGAACTGGTACAGAGCTGGAAAGAGGATACCACCAAGGCTGGGGATGGCGGCGCGAGCCCTTCCACATGAATTTTGTGTTTTTTTTTTTGAACAATGCGGGCTTTGTCCCCCTTCTTTTCTTTTTATGTATGGACGACTCTTTTAATAAATATCATTTTTCCTTATATGCTCCTGCAAAATAATGAAAAGGAGCAACAGTAATTTTAACTAAGTAGTCAATCACATGTGATTGATCAGTACGCTTTTAGCGATTTGAATCCGACTAACTTAAAACAAGTTTTAAATGTTAGGATAGGTTAGGTCGCTTAAGAAAACAGTTAATACGAGTGATGCAAACTCTAACTGTATTTCAAAAGTTCTATGTCAAAATAAAATATAGCAATATATCACTTCGAACAACGAACATTTTGCTTAATTACTTTTCTGTTCGAGGAAGGAAATTGCGTAATACGACATGCTGAGGCATGAAGCGAGGAGAAAATCTTAGGATTTTAAGGAGATTCAGATACGTCGATGATCTGAAATTTAGACACTTCGACGATCTGAATCTGAAACCCTGTCTCCTCTAAATGGACGTTTGCATAGTCCCTTAGGAAACCTAGTAGGAGATAACATTCTGATCCCACTGCCCCCCAAGTTTTATGGTGTCCGAAAACTGCCATAAAACTATAAATGAAGAATAGCCTAAGTAATAACCGAGTTGAAGTAATAGCCGAAGAAATATTATTGAATATTAATGAAGAAGATATAATAGGCTGTTAAAGATAACATGAAGATTTATTGATAATAACGACGAAGTTGTTCTGCATTCCAGGCATGCTCGATCTTTTGTCCACCAATGCGAGCTAGGTTATATGTCCCAGGTCGAATGACATTATCAACAACATAAGGTCCTTCCCAAGAAGGCCCAAATACACCAGCACCATATTCTCTATTATTAGGTAGAACTCGTCGAAGGACAAGATCTCCAACTTCAAAATGTCTACCTTTGACCTTAGAATTATAATATCGAGCAGTACGTCGTTGGTATGATGCAATTCGGAGCTGAGATTGTTCACGCCGCTCTTCTAAAAGATCGAGTTCAACTCTCAGCAATACATCATTCTGTTTTTGCTTATAAATAGATCGCCATAGGGAGCCCGCACCAATTTCAACAGGAATCATCGCTTCATATCCATAAGCCAAGGAGAATGGACTCTCCCCTGTAGTAGTTTGTTGTGTGGTGCGATAAGCACATAACACTTCTGGAAGTACATCTGACCAAGCTCCTTTATGCTCCTCCAGCTTTTTCTTTATATTTTGCTTGAGTATTTTCTTTATTGCTTCAACCTGCCCATTGGCCTGTGGATGAACAACAGCGGAGAAGCTCTTTTTAATGCCCAAGTTATTACAGAAGTCACGGAACTCGTCACAGTCGAATTGTTTTCCATTATCAGAAATTATGGTATATGGTATACCATAATGACGAATTATAGATTTGTAAACGAAATCTATAATTTTCTTCGCGGAGATGGTGCCCAAGGCTTCGGCTTCCGTCCATTTTGTAAAGTAATCGACTGCGACCACTGCATACTTTAAACTACCTCGCACTAATGGAAGCATCCCAATAATATCAATTCCCCACACAGTAAATGGCCATGGACTAGTCATTGAAGTTAAAGGAACATGTGGTTTTCTCGGAATGGTCGCAAATCGTTGACATTTATCATATTTCCTAGCAAATTCCAATGTATCCTTCTTCATAATTGGCCAAAAGTACCCTTGTCGAAGGATCTTGTTTGCAAGCGCTTGCCCCCCAGAATGATTTCCACATATTCCTTCGTGAATTTCCCTCATAATATAGCTTGCCTTTTTATCATTCACGCATAATAATAATGGCGAGCTGAAACTTCTCCGATAAAATTGTTCATCCTGGACGATATAGCGAGCTGCTTTCATGCGGAGCCGCCTTGCATCGTCTTTATCTTCAGGGAGATCGCCATTTTGTATATTTCGCATTATGGGGTCCATCCACGATGGTTCTTCATCAACTGGCATAATTACTTGGGGTTCGACCTCGATGCTTGGTGATACAAGAAATTCAACGGGAACTACCTTCAACAATTCTGCATCTTTCGTCGAAGCGAGCTTAGCGAGCGCATCTGCCCGGGTGTTTTTGATACGAGGGAGGAGCTGTATATCATAAGTATTGAACGTTAAGAACAACTGCTGCACCTTCTTCAAATAGGCCATCATTCTTTCTCCTCTCACTTGATAATCACCCTGAACCTGACAGACGACCAGCTGGGAGTCGCTATACACCTCGATTACTTCGACCTTCATTTCCTGTGCGAGCTTTAGCCCAGCTATCAGTGCTTCATATTCGGCCTCATTATTCGACGCTGGGAATTTGAAGCGAAGCGCATAATGAATATTGTGCCCTTCAGGACTGATTAAAACTATGCCCGCACCTGCTCCATTCTCATTCGATAACCCGTCAACATAAAGTTTCCACAACTTTGATGTATCTGAGGCGGGTTTCTCGAGTACTCCTGTGGGAAGATTGACGTCGTATGTAAATTCTGCAATAAAATCTGCGAGGGCTTGACCCTTTGTGGTACCGCTTGTCCGTCACTTTCTTCCAAATTTGAGGTGTTAGTTTTAGTAACACCTTGTCCCCTTCCTAGAATTCTAGAGGCTGTCGATTCTGGTCCACATACTTCTTCATCCGCCGTTGTGCCTTGGCCAAGCTATCCCGTGCTTGATCAATCAGTTCTTGCTTCTCCATAGCAAAACGGTATGCAGCAGGGCATACACCTTGAGATTTTTGTTTGGCTATCTCTAAGGGTGTCAGGGGTTGATGCCCGAATACTAGCTCAAATGGGCTCATCCCTATTGATGAAGACTTATGTAGGTTGTAGCAGAATTGGGCTACATCAAGTAAACCCTCCCGACGAGGACGTCGGCTTCATCCGGCGGGGTGGGTTTGTAAGACCCTCGTAAACTCGGACTAGGCCTGTGTGCAAGCTGGCACGGGCCGACGCACAACCATGCCTTAGGGGGAAAGGCATGGCGAGACTTGTTGGCTGCAAGAAAATGCATGGCGGGCATGCAAGGCAAGTGTGTTGGGCGGACGCACTGAGTAGGCGGAACACTAAGGCACACATGTGAGTGACTCACATGTGTGCGTCCCACAGCGAGTTTCATAAGGGCAGCATGCGCAGCATGGCGCGCGCGTGCAGCAGAACATGTGTGCAGCCGAGACTGGGCATGCGCACACGATCAACACGTATAGACATGCGTGAGAGACATCCGGACGCTGGGGCGGGGGTTCGGACAGATGGCCGAGAAAAGTGGAGACATGGCCAAGTGAGAGTGAGCATGGCTGGAGAGTTATGGAACACCTTGGCACCAGCCTCGGCAAGTGGCCGAGAAAAGTGGGGAACGTGACTAAGAAAGGCGGGGAACATGACTGAGAAAGGTGTGGAATGTGGACCACGTCTGACCAAGGTGGGCGGCTAGGTGCCCATGACCGAGTTCCATGGGAACCGGGCGAGTGGCCGAGTGTTGCGGACATGGTGCACCTGTGCGCGGAATGCGAGCACACCACCGAGACACGACTGGGCGTGGCGTGCAGGATGCGCGCGCCACTCGGCCACACTACGCGCAGCGCAGGCAGACGTGCTGAACGTGGCCAGTTCCATTTCCTTCGGCCACTTCTCATATTGTCCCGCACAACCTCGAGCCAGATGGCATCTTTTAGTGATCTAAATGTGTTCCAACCCTTAGAATGTGGGAAAAGTGATCCTAGTGGCTGGGGATGTCAGCCACACCTATATTGCCTATAAATACCCAAGTTTGGGAATGGTTGAGGACACAACAGAAAGTAGAGGCTTGTGTGTTCCCTTCCAAGTGAGTGTAATTCTTTTTTGTGAATAATAAAAAGGTTAGGAGTGATTCCTGTATGTGGTGCGTATCTTGCTTAAAATTGTCTCGAGAGTCCCTTATTTAACCACAAAGTCGGAGGTTCAAGCCCTCCTTCTAGCGCCAATTGTTGATGGAGGTTTTATCAACAATAAATTTAGAAAAAATTAAGAGATATGGCTTGTGCGAATTGAGTTAATAATTAAAGCAAATAAAGAGAGAGGATTTTATAGTGGTTCAGCCCCGAAAAAGATGAGCCTACGTCCACTGTTTTTTCGCTATTTTATGGAGAATTACTAGCACTCAAGGTTACAATGTCTCGTCTGGAAATTGGAAAACTGAAAAGCAATTGGAATACTCAAAACTTGATCCTTCTTCGGAACATTGAGTCCCCTTTATATAGGTAAAAGTAACCCTATGTCCCTATGATCCTAATTGTATAAACAGGTAACTATACAATCGGGTAATCATAAATTAAGTAACAACATAACTGGATAACCACTCAAAATGGGTAACTGGTTGATCATAAATAGGAGACTTCTGTTTCCCTTTCCCTGTAGGTTTCCTGTTTGTCATAGCATATACTTGTTTCCCTTTTCTTTCGGAAGAGGTCGCCCACCACCTATACAGCGAAGGTCGCACATACTTATGCAAAAAAGACTACACGGAGAAGGTCGCATATAACCTAAGCGAAAGAGGTCGCACATATCCAACACGGAGGAGGTCGAACTTAACCCTTATGCGACCTTAGGATTTTAGACCGCACAACAATATTCACTCTCAAATTCACTCTTTTCGCGCAGATCAGAGTAGAACCCCTCACTCGATTTTCTTATTTTTTTTTCCAGAAAATGCACATTACAACGCTACTAGTTCACAGTAAAGTTATGAAAACACTACAAATGAATGAATAAGTACCTCACTTGCTTCAACCAAGTTGTAATATTTGTTTCTTTCTCAACTTCATCACCACAAAAGAATAATGTTATGAGAAAGATACATGTTACATTCCGAATCAAGAACACACAAAGTCGAAAGATATGAATTGGATAACAAAATTTAATACCGGCATCAGAACTCGGCAATATGTTACAGTTAATTGGTAGCAAGCAAGTAGGATAAACTTCACTCATCTGCTGCTCATAAACATAACAAATAAACAAAAATAATATAGAAATCAAACATAACTACTAATTCACTTAAATAATAATACAAATTACAAATACACACAAATGAAAAGAAAAAAAAATACATCATTCACTTCTACCTGGTTGAATTTTTACTAATCATCACCAAAAAAAAATAAAAATCCAAATAGCAAGTTACAGTCTTTCTAGAACCGGTTGAAGTTTTATTCGTAGATTTTTCCTTTTTCTTTTTTGCCTTTAAAGTAATATCAAAAATGCTAAATAAACACAAAAATTTTCGAGGGTTATTCATGTCATGCTCTGCAAGAACGGAGTCATCAGATCCCAAGTTAATCTAAAGAAACTTTGTCATCAAAAGCAGGGGCGGCCGAATAGGACTGGGGGGCATTGAGTAAGTTGTTATTAATTTCAATCGGAAGATCTTTTTTATGCAGAAACTATTGTTATTGGAACTGTATAATATTCTATAGACAACTGTTATTGCTACATTTTCACTTGTGTCTACTTTTTTTTTGTTGCTTGTTATAAATTTATTAAGTGCTGCTTTTTGTGATTTGGTTAGGGCTTGTTTGGTTTATTCATTTAAATGAGAGTATTTAAATAAAAATTGTAGAATGTGTGATAATTAGAATATGAGACATTTGAAGTAAAATAAAATACAATGAATTGTAATTAGAATGAGAGATATTGGAATGAATCATTCAAAAATATCTTTTAGATTCCGTTTTCATTTCAAGATACAAAAAATTCATTTTAATGGTTGATGTGATGATGGACTATTTGAATGAAAAAACTGAATTGTTGAAACAAATGTCTATTCCAAAAAACTATTTGAATAGATAAACTTGAATTATTAAAACAAACACCTATTTAAACAAGTTTTCCATTTGAATAGAACAAAATTAGTGAAGCAAATGGCATTTTAGTTTTTCTAAAACTTGAATCGTTAAAACAAATACCAATTTCTATAGGTTTTCTATTTGAATAGAACAAAATTAGTGAAACAAATGGGACCTTAGTTTTTCTACCTTTCTTTTCTTAAGACTGATCAGCTTCATATTTTCTTACTACAAATATAATTAAGAAAAACATATTAACAATAACAATTCTTATAAACAAAAGATTAAAGAAGATTATATATATCTGATGCTAAATACAAATAAAAAAGGAAAAAAAAAAAAGAAAAAGAATAATAGAACCTGAAATTAGTATCAAGGCTTTCGAGAGTACAACGACAGAGAGAAGACTGATTTGATGAGTATTGGAGTTAAAAGAAAAGTAATTATAGAAGAATAAACGATTATCAAATTTTTGCATGTATAGAATTTTATCTTTTACATTTTGGCTAAAAATGGTTAAATCATAAAAATTTGTGAGCTCAATTAATAATTAATGCCATTGAAAGGTAAAAACAAGGACATCCTTTTTGAAAAAGAATCAAAACAAAGAGTAACTGCATATCATTTGTAGATTACTTTTATTAGGGAAGATTATTTTGAAAAATTCAAATTACATAGTAGTTGCTTAATATTTATGTATAGTTTAATTAGGAAAATGTGAAATACGCGTAGAATTTTTTGGGAATTGAAAGAAAAATTGAATTTTGTCATTGATTTTTAGACTATTAATAGAAAGAGTACTAATTATATATTAATTGAAAAAAAAAAAAAACTTTAGGCAATGGCCTTAGGGGCTTTAACCCTTTAGCCGACCCTGATCAAAGGCCTTGAATGCTTCTTTGTACATTTACGTACTTGTAAACTTAAGCTCTTATTATGTTATATTATATAATCAAGTAATGCAAAAGCTTCCTGTTATCAGTTGTTGAAAACCTGGATAAAGTGTTCACTCGTACAACAAAAGTTTGTCCTAAAACCTGGTGTTATGTCGAGTGAAGATAATTTACTCGTGCACTTGTATTTGTATCATGTTATATGGTAACATGTTACGTAAATTTTTGAACATGTTATGTTAATTTTTCAATTCTGTACTAGAGTAATGTAAATGCTTCCCGCTATCAGTTGTCGAAAGTGATCTAGTGACTGATTTGGGAAACCTTGATAACTTAGCGTCTCACTCCTCCATGCTCAAGTTGTAAAAGATATCCCAAAGTGGCACTAAGACTTTGCACCAATGACCAACCCACTTGATCTTATATGGTCATATTACGTTTATTTTCAACCTCATTACGAGCGCAACAGATACATTCCAGTTTGACAAAGTCATCCTAATAGGGGTGGCAAAGACACTTCAAATCTGAAACAACTAGAGAAGAAATTACAGTCGGATATTGCCACATTCTAGAAGTGTTCCAATTACGCGTACATTTAAGATACACTACAACAGGTTTCCTAATTTACATGGCCTTGATAACGGGTATGACCTATACTAAGAAGCTCTACTCTACACGGAAACTAAGTTTTTGGTGATCTAATATAATACAAAATCACACCTAAAATTGTTCGATAGTATCCATCATCTCTGCTTTGCAGGTTGTCTTGTAATGACCGGTTTGGTTGCACCGACTACAATGTACTGTGTGTTTCTCACGATTGAGTTCCTCTATACAAATCCGTTTCTTTTCAGGGCGTCCTGGTGGCCGACGAAACTTTGGTGGCCTTACTACCTGGGCATCATCATCTGTAGCAGCCTCATCTGTCTTTCTCCATTCAAGTTTCCCGGGGATGGGGTATATTTCTTCAGCATAACTCTCACGGTAACTAGCAACGGTAAAGCACTTCTCTGAGAATGCATATACATCTTTTCGACAAGAGATGAGGGCTGCAACCGCATGTGAACATGGTATTCCATGAAGCTGCCAATCACGGCAGGAACAACTATGTGTACCAATGTTCACAATGTATGATCGCTCAGCTGAAAGGACCTCGAATTCAACTTCATCGGATCGAAGAACTTGGAAAGTTGATGCACGACTCATGGATTCAATCATCCGCTTTTCAGCAGACGGGGCAAGAACAGAAAACCATGAATTACTCTTCATACGACGTTCTTCAAACTCTGCTATTAGTTTACTGTGGATCTGCTCAATCACCTGAATTATGGGCAATTCACGAGCTTCAAGTATCCATCTATTGAACTCCTCAATATTTGATGAGAGATGACCATAGCGTGTACCTTCAAAATAGACCAATGCCCATCGGGAAGGATCAAATTGCTGTAGCCACTTTGCAGCTTCAGGAGAAACCTCTTCAATTTCGGCCATTTTTTCTTTGAAACCAATAGTAGTGGTGGAATATGCAGCTTTCCACAAAAGATGGGCGAGCCTCGAGTTCTTGAACTCTTTGCCAAGACTTTCAGTCAAGTGGCACATACAATGAGCAACAAAAGAGTTTGGGAATTTTCTTCTTACTGCATCAACAATGCCCTTTTGTCCATCAGATAAAAATGTAAGTTGCGGTAAATTTTCTGTGTTCATCTCAAGCGCTTTATGCACCTCTGATAAGAACCACATCCAGCTCTCATCGTTTTCTACATCAACAACACCAAATGCAAGTGGAAATAATCCTCCATCAGCATCAAAAGAAGTTGCTGAAAGCAAGGTACCAAGGTACTTGCTTTTAAGCTGGATTCCACCAAGGCCAATAATAGGCAAGCAACCATTCAGGAATCCATAAATGGATGCATAAAATGAAACAAAGAACCGCTGAAATCGACTATCTACACCAGTGGTAAAAACCTCTGCAACACTTCCTGGATTGGATTTCTTTATTTGCTCACAGTATGAAGGAAGCAAGCAATACCCTTCTTCAGAAGACCCATAAATTGCAGCAAGTCCCCGTTCCTTTGCACGCCAAGCTTGCTTGTATGGTATTGTGATCCCATACTGTTTTTGTATGTCATGCAATATATCCTTAGGTTTATAGTTGATGTTATCCCTTAAACGCTCCTCTATAAAACTCACAATCCAATCAACAGAAGCTTGGTGATGACCATTGTGTGCATTTCTACCACATGTATGTGTACCTTCTAGGCTTCTTATTGTAAAAATTGGGGTGTTGGAAAGCTTCACAGCACGAATTCTCCATGGACAACCCTCTGTGGCACATTTCGCAAAATAACGAATCAGATCGCTTTTGATAATACGAAGCTCAAAATGTTGTGCAATTGCAGCTTCTTTTATCGCATTCCGGAAGGCCTTGACGTCAGGGAACTCTTGACCAACTACAAAAGTATGATCCGCCATGTGGGACTGAACAACACTCAGAAACTCAACTCCTCAAATGCATATTGATTTAACTAATCCAATCTCTGTCACTCCCGGGGAGCAAATAAAGCTATAAAAACTATATCTTCGAAATTCAAGCCTCATAACGAACCTCTCTGCAAAAAGCAAAGGGGTCACATTCAAATTCAAGCAAAAAACCCCATATAACAGCTTAAGCATTGGTCTTCTGGACTTATATGAATAATCTATTTCTCTAATATTCACTCATAAAATGTAAAGAAAAAACAAATCAAACTATTTTGTCAGGAGAACTGATGTTCAAAAGTTCATTCATAAGTAGCATGAAAAACAGAGCATTATCCAGTAGTCAAGTTACTCGGGGGCAATTTTTATGTCAACCCACCTCCCAAAATTCACACTTTGTGGTGTAAAACAACACAAAAACTCTAGCCTTCTTCGTTAAGGATTTCCTTTTTTTATTTTAATTATTGTTACTTTTTTCATTAGCTTATACAATTGGTTTTAGCTTAGATAACGAAAGAAGAAGAAGAAAACTAAATTTCCAAGCAACCTTAGGAAATACACATGTATACATAGACATGTATATGTATACATATTTTTGAATAAGAAACTAGAGTACAGACCAGGTGTTTTTTGTGGGCGTCTTGATCTAAAGTTTGCATCTTTGAGATATAGCTGGGTACAGTAGTGACCCATACATACATATATATAAATACACATGCATACGACACAGTAATCATAAATGGATAGAGACAAACCTTGAAAATCAGAAGCAGAGTGTAGTCGAACAAAGATTGAGGGAGGCGTATCGAACCAGTAGTGGTCGGAAAATAGAGGGTTGGGGAAAGAGGGGAACAGTATTGGTATTCTGACCAAAGATTAGGGTTGATTAGGTCACTGGAACTGGTAGGGGTTATTCCGTCATGTAACTTTTCAGACGAGGATATTTTTGCCATTCCATTTAAACTTCCATTGCGCCTTTTTATTTCTATTCTAATCTTATCTAAGCTTAGTGTCGTTTAACGTTGTACGACACGTCGTGATGCCGCATACATTTTAAATTCACTCTATTTTTCACTAACTTCACTAATATACCTCACATCTACTCTTTTTATAAGGATGATGCTTGGGATCCACTTAATATATCTTATATTTTCAATACTACTTATCACATAAGTGATTTATCAGCATTTAATTAATAAATAGTATTAAATTTATTAATATTAAGTTTTAATTTATCAATTAAATTTTTATAAATCAAATGCTACACACTTGGTATTAAAAAAATTGGATAATTCTACCTAATATTATCATTTTAATAATATTTCAAAGCATAACAAATGTAATATCTTTTTTTTCCTGAGTAAAACAGATGTAATACTTCGTACAAGAAAAAAGAAAAGGAAAAAAAAATATATATATATATATATATATATATAAGAGGAAGTAAGCCTTTAATTATATGTTTTATTACGGTGGTTTTAAGTTTTGTAACTTTAAATTAGTTTTCCTAGTTTCATAATCTTTTAAAACTAGTAATTAGTTAAGTACTGTTCTCTTTAACGAGATTTTTGTATTTTCCAAAATATTTTTTTCCCCCTGAAATCTCCAAAATCATTTCATTTTTTTTTTTTACTGAAGATTTGATGTTTAGGCAAGTTAAAATATTGTTTACAAATTTAGTTATTCTTTAATCAAAATGAAATAATTATCTGACGATTTTAAACCTAAATAAGTTTATCATTTTATCCAACTATCTGACGATTTTAAATCTAAATAAGTTTATCATTTTATCCACTGAAAGGACATTGATGGACTTAAAATAATAATGCAATAATAATACCCGAATTAAATCAAGCTTGGCGCTGATAAGGCTTCGCACCTTCATCAAAAAATGTCTAAGTGCAAGTAACGCTAGTGGAAACTTCATTGTTTAAGATTCAGAATTCGATAATATCAACAATCAAGATTCAATATCAACGACTTAGACTGAAGTGTCATAACTGTCGTTACATATTTTAGCAACGAAGAATTCTTCGAAGAGAAATTGTTTAAAATTTACTTACTTATAATAATTAGTTTAAACTAATGTAAAATGCCTTTCAATAATTTTGTTAAATCCTTGAATTGATTCAAGTGTGAATTAAAACACTCAATCTCTCCCCAATCTTCTAATATTTTCTAAATTTCCAACTTTAACCCTCGTAAATAGACCATGTGACTTGTACATCTCATTTCCATCCAAAATATAATAATGGTCAATAACAAGATAATATAATTAATCTGTGAAATCTAGGACTTGATTGTTACAATTTTTTTTTTTCTTCAATGAACAAGTTGCTAAACTACGATAAATTCAAAGGCAATCATGAATATAACCAAAATAATAACGATAATGATAATAAGAATAATACTAATAAAAGAACTTTGTACAAGTACAACATTCTTTCTTTCTCAACCATATAATGCTATCATAGATAGGGAGTATATTATACTATTATAGGAGGAGGAGGAGGAGGAGGAGGAGCTCTGTGGTAGGCTGGCACGGTTACAGGGAAGAACATTTGTCTAATTCCTTCATCTTTGATTATGGGAAAAATGATTCCTGAGGCACCCTGACATTGGTGGAAACAATATGTCATATGCAATGAGATGAAACTACAATGAGAAATACAAATCAAAGTGGGGGAAAAAAAAAAAAAAAAACAGGAATTGATGCTCACCGAAATCAATCTGGCTCCAATCCACAGGCGCTTTGGTGAAGGAAATGGAAGTAACAAGCGGCCAACGCCATAAATAGCCACCGCAAAGAAATGGAGAACCAGACTCAAAGGCCGAGGATTTAGACCAGAGAGAATAGACACTGGCCCCATTGAGAAAATGCCTCCAAGACTCAAATACTCGAAACATGCTTCACGCATTTCTTGCCTTGCAGGGTCAGCTGATGCACAGAACACCTTGTATAAGGCACCTGCCAATGTATTTATGGTTGAAGCCAATGGCTGCGGCACAGTCATGCATTGTCATTCATCAATTTTAAGCTCATTAAAGGAATTGGAACAAGTAGGAATAGCGAAGAAAACAGTTAAACGAAGAAATCAAGAATTGGAAACAAGAGTATAGTTCCTTTGTTGACCAGACAAACTACTTGACATGTTTATAAGGTGATTAGTATTGGATTGGGATGCATTCTTACCATCCGCAGGGTATAGAAGGATTCAAGATATCTGCAAAGGTCGGATGCGCTGTTGAGATTCTGCAGAGGTCTAAGGAGATTTCTTAGTACCAGAACATCGGATAGAGCAACGGTCATTCCCCCTCCAGTTAAAGGATGCCTCATGTTGAATGCATCTCCCATTAAAAGGGCACCAGGAGTGGGATAAGGAGCACCGGGCATGCTTCTATTCGGCATTGCTTTTATGCTTCCTTTCTCAATGGAGGCTAAGAAGGCAGTGTAAAGCTCAGGGGGGATCTGAAGTTTGATTATTATATGGACTTTTTCATCAGTTTGAGTGTGGCAGAAACGAAAACAGACATTTTAAGTTTTGTTTTCAAATAGTTAAGGGGTGCATTCCTACTAAATGTACTCACCTAATTTTGAAAGCAAAATGAATGTGAAATAATATATGGAAAACACGCGTTGGATACATACCTGGGGTGCCACTTTTGTTCTCAAGTAGTTGGCCATTTCACCTGTTGAAATGGAAGGCACTTTCTGGCCAGGAACATCTACCAAGCAACGGATCTCGGTGCTACTGATTGGATAGAACAATATTGGTGAAGGATCCGCGAGAATTACATGTCCGTGATTCGCGAATGGAAGCTCACAGTTCTCCAAAACCAAACCAACAAAACAAGAAGGAACATCAACCTGCAAGTTCATCAAAATTTCTCTTGAGTTTGTCTTCAATTGCCATTGAAAACACTAAACATGCTTCAATTTAAGACCTTGTGTTGCATTCCACTAGAGAAGTTAACATGATCAAAATTACTTCTGCAGAATTAGGAAACTGTCTTATATTATCTTCACACTTCACCTTGGGATTGCAGAGCGAGCGCCGTAAGTTCGAGTGGCAACCGTCGCAAACTATTGTGAGGGGAGCGAACGCAGTCAGCTCTTGACCATCTTTAGACTTGTATTGCACCCCTTTCACTATACCCTTTTCTTCAAACAGAGATGTTACTGTTCCTTGTTCCAATCTCACGCTACATAGAATTATTTCATACAAAGTGAATAAAAGAGTAATTGGTTCACAAGAAAGATGTGTAACAACATGTATAGAATTAGGACAATTTGAACAATTTTTTTTCAAGGAAAGAAGAGACTACTTTGGTAAAGAAGCAGCTTTTTCGCGCAACTTTCGAATGAACCGGCCATGGTGAAAGCTTCTCCCAGCCACATCTGGATGGAAATTCTCCAATGGATAGGGAAGCTTGGAGCTTTTTCCATCCTTGTAAAGAGCATATCCAAAGACTCTCTGAGCATCAATCTCATTCACACAATCTTCAACCCAATGAAGCAGAGATATATAACACATTAGAATAAACATTATTCAATATATATTATGACCAACAAAATTAAAGAAGCTGAGAAATTTTTAACATTGATAGTAATAGTATGTAATATTAGATTTTCCTAGCTATAATAAGTTCGTGGCTTAATTACCTTCAAGTCCCAAGTCGACTAATTTTAAATAGCCTCCTGGTTGTAGCAGTTCACCAACAATTCTGTCTGGTTCTGTCAAATCCCTTTCTATCACATGTACTTGGCGTCCGTCCTTCATCAAAAATGCAGATATGGTCATATAGTAAAAGTCATTTAAACATTCAAAGGTAAATATTTATTTCGTTCATCAAATGAACATTTATAGTAAATTTTTATTATAAGATTTTCTTTCCCCCCCCCCCCCATTAATTCGCATATATTAATGAGCTTTTAAAATAAAAATAAAAATTGCATGGTTATAAAGAAATTACCATTGAAAAAGAAAAATCGATCTTATTTTTATATTAATCCCTGAATTTTAAAATGTCTTAGATTCTATTTATATGCGAACTATTCATATATTGTCCCTGACTATTAGAATGTCAAATTCTACTATCACAAACTATATATATATGTTTTGTCTTAATTTGGACAATCCTATTATAAACCAGAGATCGAAATTGAGAGAAAAAATAAATTAAAAACATAGTTTTAGCATCACATTTTAAGCTTCAGCTACTAAACTAACACCAAAACGAAAACAGGGAGTTTAGTGCTATAAATTAGGATATTTGAAAAGTTAGAGACAAAAATGAGATCTGATTTTTTCGCTGAGGATTAAAAATAGGATCAACGCTGCTACAATGGAAAGAAAAAAAAATATATATTAAACATTTCTAGAAAACCAGATTTTACCTTGCCGAGGGCGTAAGCTAGCGAGGAACCAACAACACCGGCACCGACAATGACGACGTCAGTACTTCCGGCGGCTATCTCCGACTGACATTTTCGATCGTTCAGAGAGCTCTTTGGACAAATATTCTTCCTTGTTGAACTATAGCGCCAAAAAAACCACAACATAAAAGCTACAGCACTAGTACTACTTGTCCCAACCAATACATGAAAATAATAATCCATTTTTAGATGCTATAATATTATAGCTTACTCACTGAGTTTCACGTGTGAGTCAAGCCCGAGTTGCAACTCAATAACTTGGGGCGTTTATATAGAGAGATAGTGGGGCAACTCTCAAGTCTCGACAATATTAACTGTAATTGGGGTGAGCCCGCCACTGGCGTTTTATGACAACAATTAGTATATACATATTATTTAAATCACAAAATTAAACCATAACAAACAATAGATTGATTTTGCTACTATACTCCACTATATATTAGCTCTCCAAATAAGACTGAATTGGTCGGGGATGGACTGATGTTAGTGGAGTTGTGGAGATTAGACGACTCATGAATATTGGAAATTCTTAAACTATGAACAAGGTCAAAATTATTTTTCAAAGTTTTTCTCAAAACCGTGTGTGATAAACAGGGGGTGACAAAATAGTTCCATAATGACACTCTTTGACTAGAAATATTGATGTTTAACACTGGCACCGGCCGCCTAAAAATTATTAAAAAAAAAAAAAAAAAAAAAAAAATCATGCATCCTATATGAATACCCACTAAT
The DNA here is from genome assembly GCA_002914805.1 of Parasponia andersonii. NCBI lineage: Eukaryota > Viridiplantae > Streptophyta > Magnoliopsida > Rosales > Cannabaceae > Trema > Trema andersonii. The sequence continues at coordinate 448,258 of JXTB01000186.1, read as the reverse complement.
CAAATTTTCACAAAAGAAATTTGCTCTCAACTTGAAAATTTTTGTCCAATAATGAATGTTTATATTAAAAAATATAATTAGTAGTTTAAATTACCAGAATAATATTGATTAATGATGAAAATTTACATTGACATTTTAGTCTTTTTACTAGCCTCGGTTGGCGGGTGTTACAATCATTTGACATAAATTAAAGAATGTCAATATAGTTTTCTAAAGAAATAAAAGAAAAGACTTCTAATATTGCCAAAAAAGAAAAAAGTACAGCACATATTTACCGGTAAAAAGAGTTAAATCTACACGTGGGTTTGGACTTTGCACCAACAAAAAGTCGGGTAGCCAAGTGTGCAGTTAAGAGATATTACCAAAATCCTCGTGTTATAAATTCTTATATCCCGTTTGCCCAATATATATATATATATATATAAAAAGACCAATAGAGATTTTTTTTCAACCTATCTATAAGTAGTAATTAAAATGGGAGAAAATGAGTGTATTGTTTCTTTTTCTCAACTATTCGTTCATTATAACTGTTTGATTATTCTTTTTTTCAACTATTCAAATTATTATAGCAGTTAAATAATGATCTAACGGTTAAAATAATAATACTTATAAGTCAGTAAAAAAAATACTTAGCAGATTGAGACTCATATGTATATATATGGATGATATTAGGTGTACCAAAATTATTATCAAATTTTTAATACAAACACATATTAGCATTATTCAATTAGTATATTAAAATTTATTATAAATAAATTAATTATATTCACTAATTAAATAATATCAATTCACATATTATATGTGTTAATATTAAAAATTTTGGTATAAATTTTGAGATACCTATAGCATTATTATTATTATTATTATTATTATTATTATTATATATCTTATATCCTTATGCCTTTAGTTAAGTTTTTATTTATTTATTTATTTTGGGGGAGTTGAATTTTTATTTTTGAATATATACAGTTGCAATAACAACTGGGCTTATTTTTACTTTTTTTTTTTTCAAGTTACAAGATGATGAAAAGGATCACAAAAATTTTGTTTTTTTTTCCTTTTCTTTTTTTAGTTCTGAAGTTTTCTGATCACAAGTTTAATCTGATTGACAAGCATACTCGATCCTCCAATATTGAGGTCTAATGTTCAGATCCTCCGCTCTTAAATATTTGAAAAAGAAGCTCTCAAACTCACCACAAATATTTGTACCTTCATAATTTGATTTTAAATTAGTTACAATATTCACGGCCCAGTCAAATGACCACGTAGCAATTAACAATTAGAATTTCAAGTATGATCTAGTGAAGAGTTTATGCTAAATAATAAGTGAATCTTTTGGTGTTTGATTTCTAAATCATTCTTCTTAGTCCGGTGTACTGTAACTAGGATAGATTCATGCATATGCTCTGATTCTCCTTTTGTTTTTAGTCTCATGAAAGTCAAAAGATTGAACATAAGAACTTCATTGTCAAGAAGAAAGGTAAATACTAAATGCCACATGATCCACATTCAGCAAATAAATCTCTTCTGCTTCCCCAGTTATATATATATCTTCCTCGAAAAAAAAAAAACGAAATAACCATTGTTAAATCAAAGGTAATCTTATGAACATTTATTGTCGTTCATGAACAGAAATATTAATTTGCAATTACAATAATTGTATGTCTTCTATTTTTAAATTCATGATTACCTTCGTTTGATCATATTTTTTGGCTGTATCCTGGCTGGTGGAATAAAAACCTAGCATATGCAGATGATGTAATTTCGGTAATAATTTAATTTTAGAGTCTTTCCTTTAATTACAAAAGGTACTTTCCAAATTAAAAATGGATTTCAAAATTGAAAAATGGAAACTAAAAATAGTAACGCGTCAAATTAAAGGATATATAGCCCCAAGAGAAATAGTACATATTGTGTTCGTGTATGCACGTGTCTGTAAAATTCTAAGATCTCCCAAAGACACAAATTAATGGCTATGCCTTTGTTAAAGAGGTTGTGTTTTCTTTTCATTTTATTCACAACCCTTTTCTTCTGCTTCCTTCCCACGAATATACGTGCCAAATCTTATGTCTCAGATCACGAATTCTTAAGGGTTCCTTCACATGTATTCGAGTATTCAGTGGAGTCAACGCTCAAATTATTACAAAATTTGACCGACGCTTTTACGTCCCAAAATAATCATGATAGTCGTGCCATCTCAAATTGTATGGATTTGCTAGATTCAAGTACTCAATTCCTAAATTGGTCTCTCCATAGCATTCATGATTCTGAAGGTTTGCAAGATAAAATACGTACATGTTTATATATATATATATTAATATTTTTTTCGAAGATACAGTATGTTAATTAATTGGGACAGGTGATTTCGTATTTTTAGTTTATTTCTTATCTTTCTTAGTTAGTTAATATTTATAAAATATGGTCTTATAAGTTGTTTTTTTTTTTTTGGTTATGAATTCATATTTTGTAAGGTTAACATATCACCTATACCTGTAAATTTGGGCGCGGGCCGGGCTGGGCTGGGCTGGGGGCCCGTCAGGTCGAGTCGGATTGGTGGCTCGCACATTGTTTTTTTCTTTTTATTTTTAAAAATTTGTCTTATTAATTTTAGTTATTTATTTTACTAAATAAGTAAGTATGCAGCTAATAATTTAATTTTTTTATTAAAAAAGATTCATTTTTCTATTTATTTTTTCATTTTGTTGTTTTTTTTTTAAATTACCAAATTGGGCCAGATTTGGCCCGGATTTAGCCTGGCCCGGCCCGAAACTTTGGCCGTGCAGGCTGCCGGGCCGAGGTGGGCCTTCAAAAATACTTTGCGGGCTAGCCTAACCCGGCTTGGCCAGAATTTCTCCTCATACCCAAACGAACCAGGCCGGCCTGTCCCATATTTACAGCTCTAATATCACCTAGTATTAAATTAGGGTAACTATTATTATTTTATGTTTAAAGGAAGGTAAGTGATAATTTTGTAGGCCAAGCTTAGGCTAGGATTTTAGTATTTTTTTTCTTAATGCTTGTTCTTTATATGTTTACATAATCGATGATCTACAAGGAATAGTGTTAAAGGTTTCTCTTACCACAAAAATCCCTGCAAATATATTTTGTAATATATTTACATAAAACATTCTATTAAAAGTTGAAATTAATAAGCTTTTTAAATAATGCTACTGCAGGTTATGGACAATACTATGGGACAGGCCACGTAGGTTCAGATATAAGAACATGGTTAAGTGCTGCTCTAGCAAACCAAGCGACGTGCATGGATGGAATAAAAGGCTTCAAAACCATTGTCATTGATTACATGACTAGTAACCTTAATGAATTATTGACCAAATCACTCATAGACCTCTTAAAAATGGTGTATGAACGAAAAACGTTAATCCCCCGAACTTATATACAACATCGCAACATAGCGGAACTTTTTCGATGTCCAAACATTACGGTTGCTCAGGACGGTAGTGGGAATTTCACGAAAATAATGGACGCAGTCTTGGCCGCACCAAATCATAGCCTGATGCACTTTGTGATTTTTGTTAAGAGAGGACTTTATAGGGAGTACGTGAAAATCCATTCAAATAAGTGGAACTTGGTTATGATCGGCGAAGGTATGGACCTCACGGTGGTGAACGGCAACCGGAGCTATGGCGATGGTTGGCGTACATATGACTCTGCAACATTTGGTGAGTACCTTGTTATAAACTTGACATTGCTTTAATGAGATCATATATCAAGTAATTGATTGTTATTTATGATAATATATATCATATCCTAATTTATCATCGACGATACTTTTTCTATTTTTTTTTTAAAATATCCTAAACATGATGTTGATAAAATAATTAAAATGATATCACCGTTTTAAAAAAATTTAAAGAAGAATAAAAGAAAATGTCATATTATTTAAGTTTTTTTTTTCCGTATAATACGTAAACATGAAAAAGTGACCTCTAGTTACCTAGTACGGCTAAAATTACATTAAACTTTTTGAAAGAAGAATAACTTAGTGGCATATACTACTGCTCATCTTAATTTCTATCTTGATGCTAATTTTGCAGCCGTGAGCGGCCAAGGCTTCATAGCCATGAACATGGGGTTTGAAAACACCGCCGAACCAAATAATCACCAAGCGGTGGCGCTCCGCTCAAGTTCCGACCGCTCCGCTTTCTACCGCTGCAAGTTTATCAGCCACCAAGACACTCTCTACGCTCACTCCCACCGCCAATTCTACAAAAAGTGTCGAATCTCCGGCACCGTCGACTTCATCTTTGGCCGAGCCAAGGCCGTCTTCCAAGACTGCAGCATCCTCCCTCGACAAAACTACGTCGGAGGACAGAACACCATCACCGCCAACGGCCGCAACTTCTCGGCCATGGAATCCGGTTTCTCCTTCCAAAGATGCGCCATTTTTGCCGATACAAATGCGAAAAAATCGAAAAGAGCCACCACGCCGACGTACCTGGGACGGCCGTGGGGGAATTATTCACGTACGGTTTTCATGCACACGTACATGAGCAACATCGTGGTTCCAGAGGGCTGGATGGAGTGGCAAGGGAGGACTAATTATGACTCAATATATTATGGAGAGTATAAGAATAGTGGACTGGGTTCGGAGCTGGCCGGGCGGGTCAAGTGGCCGGGTTTTCATGTCATCACCAACTCATCGGTAACGAGTTTGTTTACGGTGGCTGAGTTTATTCAGGGAGACTTGTGGCTTCCCTTCACTAAGGTTCCGTACAATAGAGGGGTTTAGGTTATAAGAGCTGAACTTAGTTTTTATGTGGTCAAAATTCGGTCATTTTGCTAAAAGCCACTAAATTAGGCCTGTAGTCCACTAGTTAAGTCAGACAAAGTTAACAGAGTAACTATATACACGTACAAGGGTTTGGGCAAAAATACATACATATATATATACATATATATATACCAATTCAATAGGTATTTTTTTTATCTACCCAATAGGTATTTTTTTTATTTACCTGTGGGTAGGTATTTTTTTTTAGCCGTTGGATCACCGTCCATCATTAATGTTCTTTCTCTCTCATACTTTTTACAATAAAAAAATGTGCATGCTAAATTTTTATTGGTCAAATTGATACTTATACATAGGTTAAAAAAAAAAGTACCTGGATTGGTGCCCTCTATATATATATATATATATATATAAATATAACATTCAAACAGCGCCCTTCATATCCAATGCTAATGAAGCAGCTCCGACCAGCTACAATTGCCACTGACCTCAAGAAAGGACCGCCTGCTCTAGATGACTGCAGCGCTGAGATGTCGCTATTGCTGGAAGCTTCAGTCCCTGGAAAATGGCGAAAAACCGCAATGAAGAACTTTGGCCGCCGGTGAGTTTTCTAGTCACCGCAGACCGTGAAATCGATCTCCGTAATTTTGTTTCGTCACGAGGAACATCATGCTATATATATCTTAACTCGAAACCGTTCGAATTAGATTTTGCCATTATTGATAGTTTTAAGCTATTTAGTTTCGAGTATTTACTAAATGAATCTTGTTATAGTTTATCTAGTTTAATTTTTAGAAATGACAAAATCTGTAAAGTATATCACTTTGGAAACTAAGTCATTTTTTTTATTATGCCCGTAAGGCAGTTGATAATTTTTTTGAAAGGATTTACATGATTATTTTTTTAAAAAATGGCTATGTCAAATACAAATATTTTACTAAAATTCTTTTAGGTCAAAGTCGTCAACACAATTTGTGATATTTTAAACCGGATATTGATTGAACTTATTTTGAATAAAATATCATCGTGAGTTTTGAGATGATCAGAACTTAATATTGATTATTTTAGAGTCTTTGGATGCAAATACTTTATTTTTTCTAAAACCAAAGATATCTTGAAAATATTGATTCAAAATCCAATGTTAAGAATTTTTCCGGATTACTCTACTACTAGTAATGCATAAGGAGAGATTTCAACAAAACTAAGTAGTAGGTAAATCTATGCATATAATATTTGATAAAACTAATGACTCCTTTAAGGAGAAAAGCATAGATGATATTACTGTAGTGTAACACCCCTTAGTCTAAGGTTATTAGATTAGGAAATGTTATCATTGAATTCCTTAAAACATAGAAAAAATACGAAATATATTTTTTTCAATAAAATAAATATCTTATAAAAGTCTCTATTAAATTCATAAAGAAAATACTAATAATAATTTGAAAGTCAGCTAAGTTAAAGAAAACTTCTAAAAATATAAAATATCATTAATAGAAAATATTCTATCAATTAAAATCTAGACCGCCATGTCGCCGAGTCACTTGATCACTACCATCTGCTATGCTACTATTCATCACTTGAAAAATATTAAATAATATAATGAGCTAGAAGCCTAATAAATAAACCACAATGTACATAATTGATGAGGCATGCTTTAGTTATTTTTTAAAATATATTCCTTGTAATCTTTTCATAAACCTTGAAGACTTTTCATTTTAATCTTTGGGAGTGCTCGGCATAATACCTAAGCTATTGGTAACCAGTAGGCCGTGATTGTTGAACCAGTTCTTACTTTGCAACTGACTCTTTAATAGAACCATATTAGAGGTATAAAGTGAGTGCACTTAGCCTATGTAACTACACACATATTAATGATCCCAAAAAGGCCTATCGTCCCCGAGTCAAAAATTATATAGGGTACCTCCCTAATACAGTCTATTATTATTTATCCTTAGTGGGTATGCCGGTCCCTTGGGTCCTGTGCCCACCCAACCTCATGGCATACTAAATGAGGCACAATCTGAGCCGTCGGATTTTGTTTCGTGCCCAACACTAGACATAGTCATTATTTATGTCAATCTTCATATTTTTACGAGTAGATCACAAACATTATATCTATTTTGCGATCTAATGATCGTATTAAGTTAGTTGAATTTTTTTATTTTTGGGTGTACTTTGAATAACGGTTGGTTTACTTGATTTGATCTATATGGTTTGTTTTTTTTTCGTATAATCTTCTTATTCACCTCCGTAAGTCTGGAGATTTTTTTGTAATAATCCTCTGTATTTTTATTTTTTTTCCAATTATGAAAAGTAAACCCAGCTTAGTACAATTCTAACTCTATATGAACTTGGAATTTTGGAGGGGAAAAAATGCGAGGAAAAAGTCAAAGGAAGAAGAATTATAGAAACAACTAATGGTTTGAGAATGTTCTTTTTGTTCTTATATAACCCCCAGCGTGTTCTTTCAATAGAGTTGCTTCTAAGAATAAATGGTGTTGATGGAGGTTTTATCAACAATAAATTTATAAATAATTAAGAGATGTGGCTTGTATAAATTGAAGTAAATAATCAAAGCAAATAAGGAGAGAGGGATTTATAGTGGTTCGGCCCCGAAAAAGATGAGCCTACGTCCACTGTTTTCTCACTTATATTGATGAATATTCAAGGGTACAATACTCGAAAGCTATTGAAGAATGCTCAAGACTTAGACTACCCAAAGTTTGGAATACCCTAGGCGTGTATTTGCTCTGACTTCTATTTTCTGTGACTTGTTTCTGCCCAGATTTTTGTGATCTCTTCGGAACATAGAGCCCCCTTTATATAGATTGTAGTGACCTTATCCCCCTAGGTTCCTTATGTCTCTAGGATCCTAATTGAATAAATGGGTAATTATACAATTGGGTAACATAAAACTGGATAATTATCCAATTAAGTAATTGGATAATTACTCAGAACGGATAACTAGTTAATCGCAAATAGGAGTCTTCAGTTTCTCATTCCTTGTAGGCTTCTTCCACAGCATTTACTTGCTTACCTCTTCTTGTAGGTTTCCTTTATTGTATTTGCGTGTTTCCCTCTTCTTATAGGTTTCCTGTTTGTTAAGGCAAACTATACGGAGAAGGTCGCACAAAACCTGTAGAAGCGGTCGCATATAACCATCACGGGAGAGGTCGCATACATCATTCTCAGAGGAGGTCGCATATAACACTTATGCGACCTTAGGATTTTAGACCGCACAACAAATGGTAAGATTTTTTTGGCTGCAAATAAAGCTCGAAAACTATGGAGATTACCGCCAAAAGGAGAAAATTGGCAACGAAAAGACTAAATCGCGGGGTTAAAATTACTCACTTTCCGGTTTATGCCCCTTGTGTGTTTCACAACTAACACCAATACAAAGTCTAACTGTTGACATTGCTTTAAGTAGAGACATATCCATCGTCATAAACCACAAAGTTACAAGTATCTCCATTTTAGCATTGGTGGAATATTGGAGCAGTCATACGCAGACATAACCTTCCACAAGTTTGACTATGACTTTAAGTGACATTAATAATGGGATCTTAATCTTGTTAGGCCTTTTTCACAATACAATAGTCCACATTATGATTGCCAATTATTCTTCGCGAAATTCACACTTCCTTAATATCTCCACTCAACATTGCAAAATGTAACATATTGCATTTTATTTGGTCCAACCACTTGGAAACTTCAATGATCATTAGCTCCCCGGGAAACCAGGGATGGAAAATTGATGACACCTAAATACTTGTTTGGATTCATTTTTATTTTCTATTTTTTATTTTTTTTAAATAGAAAAATAATTTTTTGTTTTTGGAAATTTGTTTGACAACTTTGTTTTTATTTTCTATTTTTAAAATTTGTTACCAAAAATTTCAAAAAAAAGTGGCAAAAAAAATTTCTAATATCTTTATTTTTTAAACAAATTTTAAAAATAAAAGAACATATAAATATTTATACACAAATACATACATATATATATATACACAAATATAAATATATATAATTTTCTCTCTCATTATTTGCACTTTATTATCTCTTGTTTATAAAAAAATTGCCAAGCATGTCTCTTGTTTAAAAAAAAAAAAAAAAATATAAGACAAAAACCAAATTTTTAGTTTTTCAATTTATTTAAAAAAAAAAAAAAAACTGGAAGTAAATCCAAGCAAGCCCTTGCTTGAATTCACCTTCATTTTCTGTTTTTTTTTTTTTAAAACAGAAAAATAGAAATTTTTTTAGAAGTTTGCTTGACAACAATGTTTCTATTTTCTATTTTTAAAAATTGTTACCAAAGGTTTCAAAAAAAAAGTGGTAATAAAAAATTTCTAATTCCTTTTTTTAAAAAAAATAAATTTCAAAAACAAAAGAATATACAAATATTTTTACACAAGTGTGTGCATATATAAATATATGTATGTATATACATACACAAATACAAGTCTATATGACTTTCTTTTTCATTATTTGTACTTTATTATTTTTAGAAATAAGTAGTGAAATAAAGTTTGCCAAGTATGTTTTTTGTTTATAAAAATTGAAAACCAAAACAAAACTTTTGTTTCTATTTTCAATTTATTTAAAGAAAAAACTGGAAACAAATCGAAACAAGCCCTAATATTACTAATTCTAGTTATAACCTGTTGGTTATGTCAAAATCATGTTAGTTAAAACCACAATCCGCTGACTCATGCATTTTCTATTGGTGCTAGGAGCCCATGCGTCTTAGAGTCAAGGAGAATTTAGTTTCCTAGTAGAGGTAATCAGCATACTAGTTTGTTAGTATTATTAGAGTAAAATATAGATGTAGGAAAGAAGATATTGCTTGAAGTGAAAAATCAATTGTGATATAAAGAACCCATATAGTAAAACATCTCTTCTCTTTGAGGTTCTCATTACAAACTTGGAGAGGAATCTTGTTCCACTTAAGAAGCAAGATTTGAAAAAATAAAATAAAAAGTAAGACCATGTTTCTTAATCCTAACAGTAACATTGATCCCGACCTTATTTTTGTATTTTCCTTAAGGAGAGAACCACCAATGCTCATTGCTACAAATAACTTGTATTAAAAAGTAAACATCTATGATAATCTATGCCTTCACATTTTCTCCTCCTGAATTTCATGTTTACATTTCCTCAGTTAACTGGAGGAACTCTGTAGTATGCTGGCACAGTAACTGGAAAGAACATTTGTCTAACTCCTTCAGCCCTTATGATGGGGAAAATAATACCTGACGCACCCTGAAATGAATTTTAAAAAAAAAAAAAAAAAAAATTCATTAGTAAGAATAAAATTGGAGACTTATGAAATCTAGATTACTAGTAAAGGAGAAAGTTCTCATACCGAAATCAATCTAGCACCGATCCACATTCGTCGTGGGGAAGGAAATGGAATAAACAAGCGTCCAACGCCGTAGATAGCCACAGCGAAAAAATGGAGAACCAAGCTCAATGGACGGGGGTTGAGACCAGAGAGCAGAGCTACCGGTCCGTTTGAGCAAATGCCTCCAAGACTCAAATAGTCAAAACAAGCTTCACGCATCTCCTTCCTTGCTGGGTCAGGGGAAGCACAAAACACCTTGTACAAGGCACCAGCCAATGTGTTTATGGTAGAAGCTACCGGCTGCAGAAAAAGCAATGAAGAATGAGACTAATTCTAAGTTCTAAGACTAGAATAAGTAATCAGACAAAACATGTTCATACACATAAAAGGGTTGAACAGAGGATTTCATTCCACATAAAGAGGTTGTGAGCAATATTTTGTTGCTTGCTTTACCTTACGTAGCGTGTAAAAGGACTCAAGGTATTTGCAGAGTGCAGATGAGTCATGGAGATCATGGAGGGGCCTGAGAAGATCCCTCAACACGACGATGTCCGAAAGAGCGACAGTCATTCCCCCACCGGTCAAAGGGTGGCGCATGTTGAAAGCGTCCCCCATCAACAACGCGCCAGGAGTTGGAAAAGGAGCAGCAGGCATGCTTCGGTTTGTCATTGTTCTGATGCTTCCTTTGTCAATTGCGGCTATGAAAGCAGCGTGTAGCTCAGGGGGAATCTGAGATTACATCAAAATTCACTTTAACTCAATTATAGCTCTCAAGGAGATTTATTCGAAAAACTATTACATGACAGCGTGCGATTAGATATGTTGCTGTTTATATTGTTACCTGAGGAGCCACCACAGTTTTCAAATAATTAGCCATTTCGCCATTGGCCACAGAAGGAACTTTCTGGCCAGGTACATCAACCAGACAGCGAATCTCAGTGCTGCTTATGGGGTAGAACAGGATTGGAGAAGGGTCAGCCAAGATCACATGTCCATGATTGGCAAATGGAAGATCACAGTTTTCCAGTACCAAACCAACAAAGCAGGAGGGAATCTCAACCTGTACCAAAGATAAGTAATATTAATGATCCTTTGGTTTAATCAATCTTAAGTGTAAAAAAAAGGTATAACACAACTCTACGAAGTTACTAAAATTTACAGCCTCAAGCCAATTAGTGTCGTTTTGTTACCTTTGGCTTGCAAAGAGAGCGTCGTAGATTCGAGAAACAACCGTCGCATACTATTGTCAGGGGAGCATGAGATGCCATCTCTTCACCGGCCTTGTTTTTGTACTGGACACCTTTGATTGTACCCTTTTCTTCAAGTAGAGAGGTTACTGTTCCTTGTTCCAATCTCACACTGCAAACAGAACCAAAAGGAATTACAAAACTTGCCTAAAATTCTAATATACAAGTTACTAAAAGAAAATTTTAACATATCAAGTACAGGGCAGAGTGCTACAGATTGAAAAACAAAAATGAAACAGAGTCAAAAACTGACTCTATGATTCTAAAAGCAAAATTCGAAAGAGGAAAGAAAGAGTACTTAGGAAGAGACGCAGCCTTTTCACGCATCCTTTGGATGAATCTGCCGTTGTGAAAGCTTCGGCCAGCTACATCCGAACGGAATTTTTCCAAAGGATAAGTAAGTTTAGTGCTTCTCCCATCTTTGTAAAGAGCATATCCAAAAACTCTCTGCGCGTCGATCTCTTTAACACAATCTAATCACAAAACCAAATAGAAAAATATTCAGTCTGAATGGACTACTTCAGAGTTGAGAATCCAGAAAATGAATTGAATATTTGCTGGTTAAGTTTTGGTAAAAACCTTCAAGACCCAATTCAATCAATTTGAGATAGCCCCCAGGTTGAAGCAGCTCACCAACAATTCTATCAGGCTCATTCAAGTCCCTTTCAATCACATGTACTCTTCGTCCATCCTGCCACAATAATAGACAGTAAAGTTTCAGATTGTACCCAGAAACACCAAGGTAAAATATTATGTATGTCTGTATATGTAAGACTAAAACTCATGATGGGTTATTGGGTTGCTCTCGGCTGTTGAAAAATTATGGAAGAGGACTCTATTATAATAAAGTCATGTTGGGAAAGAAAGTATGTCTTATGGCGTATACGCCGTATGAGGCCTATATTTAAGTACTTGTCTGATTCAACTTCACATAATATACTTGAATAAACAAAAAAATTTCCTCCTGTTTTCTCTGCAAACAAACTGTTTTTCAAAAGAAATTGAAAAAAAAAAGACTTCCTAATCTTGAAAAAAATTGATCCGGATCATAAATTCATCTGGGGCTCTTCGCAAACTAGTCTTTTTCAAATGGGTTTTTTTGAGGTAAATAGTCTTAATGATTTTATGTATAACATAAAATGAATCAAGCCAGAGAGAAAAACTAGAGTACTAATGATTTGGTTATCACCTTGCCAAGAGTGTAAGCAAGAGCAGCACCAGCAACTCCAGCTCCCACGATGATGACATCTGTACTCTTCGCCATCTCAGGCCGGTAAACGGCGCCGTTTGATGTTATTTTCACAAACCCACCACTCTTCATCTCCATTGAATTAGCACTGCTACTGCTCTTCTTTCCTCGGTAGCCATAAAAGAAAACAAACCCCACCAAAAAAGCTATGACTCCAAGCAAATTGTACTGATCAAAACCCATGTTCAAAAGTTAAGAATGATCCTCTAATTTGCTTCAACCTCTCTTTCTCGTTTCTATCTCAATTTTTTCGTGTTTTAGCTTTCTTAGCTTTCCGTAACTCCTGCTGTTTTTACGTGCAAGTAATGCAAAAGACAATAACTTACAGGCCTTTTATAGAGCTTGAAAAGCGCCAAACGATTAAGTTGGTTTCCTGGCTTTGGAATAAAATACATTACGTTTGTGGGACTAAAACGTGGAAGTAAATTCATAACAAATTTTTATTTTTTAAATGGTGAGTTTTGTTTGGATGTACGTAAGCGTTATTAAGGAACAGTCATACATCTTTTACCATTGAAATGAAATTTTTAGGATCTGATGGTCTAAAAAAAGGGGTCACCTTTTGGACGAAATAGTGGTATGAATTACTTACAGCAACTATATTAACACTATGGTCCTCCCCCGCATTATTATTTATATTTAGTTAATATACATAGTCAAAAGAATCGTACTGCTATAGCTCTCCAAGTTGGACTGAATTTAGTCAATAGTACTAATTTTGGTGATATGTATCGATGGATTATAAGTATATTATAACAAATCTAGTAGATTAAGATTATCACGTTTTCAAAATTAATTATGAAAAACCAAACAATGGAGCATGCTATATCTTAACCTACTATTATTTAATTTAGAAAATAGCAACATTAAATAGATCAAGAAAATTTCAGCTTAGGCCTATGGACCATGACTAAGAATAAGAATAGAAGAAACCCAATAATTACTGGCCTAATATCAATGCAAGAAACTACAACTAAGGGGAAACGGAGTCAAGTCAACACTCAACGGTCTGAAGCAATGCTACTTTGTTATAATTATTTTTGTTTCACTTTCACTCATATATATCAATTTTCGCGGTTTATTTGTATATTTTAATTATAAGGTAACTTACACATATAGTTGCTCTTAAATATTTGTAATCCATATTGATAAATAATAAGCTCTAAATGGGTATCAATAATAACGATATTAAACAAGGTTTCTTGACTTGACCAGTACTTTCAACTATTAGATGTTCGGTCTTGGAACAAATATCTTGCTAAATGGAACACCACCATACATATATTACGAACAAAGCCATTAATTCAAATATAGTTAGATAAGGATTTGCAACCAACACCATTGGCATCCTTAATATTGTGTAAAGATATTGATCTTTCGGTTCAATGAAAATTTTATTTTCTTAAAAAAAAATTACTTTGCATTATAATAGTTATAATAAGTTAATAACAAAAATAATAATTTCAATAATGAAATGATAGTACGCAAACGCAGGTTCAGCTAATTAGGCAAAGTGCATANNNATATAACGACTTACATAAATAAATAAATCCAAGAAAGTTTATTAAGGTCATAAAGCAATATATGAATGGAGGAAGTTCTTTTCTTTTCTCATTTTCTTTTCTCATTTTCTTTTTTCCTACTAAATGATTGGAGGAGGTACGTACATGTTTTGTTGCACATTTAAGTCGACCAAGATATTTAACGACCTTTGTGATATAGAATTTAATTAGGAGGCCATAGTTCTTTCACACTACTTTGTGGCGAGTGGCGACAATGCCTTTTTCTCAACCATTCCACACGGATCTGCCTGCACGTTACAGGTACTAATTAATTAGATTTGTCGCCTTAAATTTTCTTTAAAACTTTCAAGTAAATATATCCATTATATATGTTGATCTCAGTATACACAAGTAAAACAACTGCACTTAAACTGCTTTATACGAAAATTATTCTGTCTTTCAATATAATAAAATTAAAATTCAAAAGGGGCTGACATTTAAACTAAATGATTAATATTATGCGGTCTAAAAACTAGACGATGGTCAATGTCAAAAAAGGAAAGTTAGCAACTAAGAGGACGTGACAGGTCGTACGAGTAAATTAAGTGCGACATTTTCTGAGTAAGTCGAATGCGACATCCCTCCGAATAAAATGCGACTTTTCCTGAACAAGTTAAATGCGATTAGAACGAAAAGAAAACTCGACCGAGCTTCGTCAAACGGGTAATCTACAAAGAAAAAGAAACAAAAGATTATCTTTCGAGATCGACCAGTCGTTTCATTTAAGTTACTACCCAGTTATATTGTTACTCAAATTGTATTTTTTGATTATATACTTACCCGTTTTCATAATCAGGAAATATTGAACTACCTTCACTTATATAAGGGGAAGATCAATTCTGTCGTGAGGGATCTCTTTGAAAAAAAAAAAATTAAGGACTCACTTTCTGAACATACCCTGTACTCTCTTGTAATCTTTTAGAAAATAGTGAACAGCAGTAGACGTAGGTTCATCTTTTTTGGAGCCGAACCACTATAAAATTTTTGTCTCTTTTACATGCTTTGATTTATCAACATTTTACACACACAAGTCACATCTTACAATTTCTTAAATTCATTGTTGACAAAACCTCCGTCAACAATTTAAATAACTTAATTCTTCTTAATCTTGTGTTTGTTAAATCCTATATGATCGACCCACATAATTTGCTACATTAATTAAACATTGCGCATATTTTTTATATGAGAAAGAGTTCCAACTTAGGACTCAATAACCGCGTAAATTAATAAATTATTTAAGTTTAATTTACATATGCAAGATACGTATTTTTTTTAAAAAAAAAAAAAAAAGAAGATATGTAATTGACTATATATACCAGGGAAAAAGAAAAAAAGAGACACTTTCCTACTTCTTCTCCAAATAGATAATGTATAGATCGTGAACCATTGTTGACTAGCCAGCTAAATAAAAAATTTAACGCCTGACTGTCAAATTATTTTATTAAATAATTTCTGCATGGTTCGGACGTCATGCTCATATGTTTAATTTTCTTCTTATTAGACAATGATCGATCATGTGAATTTCTTTATGTATTCTAATTATGTTAAAGTTGTATGCCAATGTATATGAGGTAAATCTTGAGGGACTCGAATTAATATCTCTTTCATTAAAGATGCTTTTAGTTAGACACCAAGAAGATATTCCAGTTATACATATCTTCATAGGCTTTGCTTGAATGGTTCTCTCTCTTCTTTTCCAATTATATCACTTCTTGACTTGAAATTTAAGTCATTTATTTATAATGTACGAAAAGAAAAAGTCTACTTATTGTCACTCTACTATTTAGATGTTATTTACGAAAAATCATGTATTTACTTTGTAAAAACAAACTAATCTGATTAGAGGGAGTAGTTGAAAACAAAAACTTGCAAGGTTGGTGTTCGGATTTTGACCCGGTATGAAAGTGAATGTTTGAAGTGTCTCTTATAGTAAACCCATATAAACCTGTTATCGATCTTTTTCTCATATCTAATCAAAGTGAAACTTTTCTCGCACACAAATTAACAGTAGTTAATGCAATCCTTTATATACAAAACAAGCTTTATTACCTTAAATCAATGTAGTTTATCACCAATAATTTCCCAACTTTTGGACAAATTTAATGAGATTATAAGTCACATATTTCTTTTAAATATCTGAAGTTAGTTACAAACTTATTTATTAAATTTTATAGGGTATCATAGATAGCTAATGATTATAACACAAATAAAAATAAAAATGGAGAGTTAGATATGCGAAGCACAAAAAGTCTAGTTCATGAATTTGTTGACTTTGCAGACATGGAATGGGTGGTATACCAATGGTTAGTTTGTCTTTTTTGAGAGTGAAAAAACAGAAATAACAAGATGGTCTGTAGCCGCTGTATGCCAATTCTGACTAATGTATTTTATATATACACATAACACAAGATTGATTTATACTTCTGGGCAGGCTGTCCTCATATTAGTATTTTCTGGTAGAATTAGTAATTCCACATCAATAATACGAGTCCTTGAGCAAAATGACAATATAAAAAAAAAATATTATTTGCCAATAACCATCTTCTATTTTACATTAAATGATCAGTCTAAAAATAAGGTTGTTGCTCAGTACAAAAACAAAGGTCACTCGAATCAAATAAAAATGATGGGGAATAACTCTCTCTTTCTCTTAAAGTCGTATTACCCATGTACTTACCTTCCATTTCTTCCCACTAGAAACAAAAAGAAAAAATAATATTTTATTTTCCCACAAATAAAAAAACAGTTAAATCCACTTTATTTGTTCGTGACTTTAAGGAATTAATTTTTAAAAACCAAAAAAAAAAAAAAAAAAAAGTTGATGCCTCTGTTACCTATTGGGCTTTATATTTAAACTATTGGGCTCAAGGCCCTAAACCTGATGCCTAAATCTATTGGGCCAGAATATGAAGTCTGGGCACGGGCTTGACAATAATGCATCCCACGCGCGTCCAGTAAGTAAGTACCTCTACTCTACTTAGTAAGTAGGACCAGAAGAAGCCGATCTTCCCGTTACAAGATCCAAACTGTTTCAGAAATAAGGAGCCGCGAGAATTTAGAGGAAATTACTTAAAACCCCGGGAGATGCCGAGATAATGCCGAGATTCTCTGACCTCCTTGTCCGAAAAAAAAAAAAAAAAAGGAAATTAAAGAAAAACCCTTTCCCAACGGCTACTTACAGAGAAGCGGCCAAACCCTTTAACCAAACTTCCCAAATTTAAAATCACTCTGTCTCTCTCTTCGCACCAGTCACCACCATTCCCAAACCAAACGACGCTCCATTATTCTCCTTCTTCTTCTTCTTCTTCTTCTTCTTCTTCTTCTTCTTCTTCTTCTTCCAAACTGAGCTCCTCTGTTCTCTCTCTGTGTCGTATTTTTTTTGGGGGGGAGGGGGGGGTCTAGCAATGGAGGAAGAATCTCAATTGTCGCACATCAACGGCGAAGATGGCGCTGGAGGGGACGAGTTCTATGAGAAGATTGAGGCCCCCAAGTTCGTCGACTTCACCGTACCCGATCACTACTCTCCCGATGACCGTTACTGGTTCTGCTTGCGCGTCGGTTCGTCTCGATTTTGTGTGTGTGTGTGTGTGTGTTTTTTTTTCTATTTGTTCTAGACTTTTAGTTTCTATTTTTATCATTCTGATAACAAGCATTGCATAATGAAGATCTTTGGCTTTCTTTTCTTTAAACATCAATTTTTTATATTTTAATTCTTGCTTGTTCTGTTGCAATATGAGTTTATTGTGCTGTGATTGACTTAATCTGTAGTGTTAAAGTTCTGCTTGGTAGCCAAGAAAACTGGAGGGAAAATTATAGGAGATTAAATTCTGGGAGTCTGCATTGCATGTCTGGTGTCAGCTATCGAGGAAATAAGTCCTAATTTAGCCTGCTTAGTTATCTGGGTCACCCAATTAGTTGGGTGTTTTTTTTATTTTTCTTTTTTTAACTGAAACCTTTTAAGATTTATTAGGAAACTTTGGCTGTGTCTTGAAATCACCTAAATCAGATTTTCTTACCTTAAAATTTATGCTGTACTTTGTTAGCTGACTATTTGTTCCATAAATATAATAATGCATTTGACTTTCATACTTTTGGTTTGAAAATAGAGAATTCTCAGTTAAACATGTACAGGTTTGAGTCCCTTCCGTCACATTTCTTTTGGTATTTGTTTTATAGGATGTGACCAAAAACATGAAGAGGAACTCGACCCCGAAGCAATAAACAAAAATTTCATTCTTCGGGTTAGTTATAAGTTTCCCTTTTAATTTAAGCCGCCCTCATGAGTAAACTTGTTTGATATTTTCACATCATATTGGTGAGTCATACAGGTTATGGCAGCAAGGAGTCCTAATATACGGCTTCGGAAAGCGCTAAACAGAAAACCTCTGAGGTGTGTATGCCTAGTTTCAGTGACTAAGTTTTCATTGTCTAGCTCTTACTTAAAGGTTTTCGCTGATGCCATTTATATTTTTGGTTTTGTCAGTTCTAGTCCAAAGTGCCCACTTACAGCTCCCCCAAAATCTTCGAAGCCTAGAATATCAAGATTGGCTGTCATTTCTTCGATTTCTCGAAAGATAGTTGATGATGCAAAGGACAAAACCAAGCCTATTTCAAAGCTCACTGCAACCCCGAAAGCTAACTTAAAGAAATCAAGTGCAGCAACCAAGGCTTTTACCACGCCAAGGAATAGAAAGCGAATCTCAAATCCAGATACATTTAAAAGTGTTCGGAATCCTAAAGCAACAAACATTGTGGTGCCAAAGACGCGAGTTATAGCAAAAGCTCTGGTTTTCCACTCTCCAAAGAAGGCTTGCAGGACCAAGACTTCACTAGAATTGAAAACTCCAGTGGGGAAATTATGTGCAGCCATGTCGAAGCTTGAGATTGCCAGTGCAAAGAAACAGACCATAGGGTGTAACAGGCCATTGCCTTCAGATAGAACATCAAGGAAACAATTTAGAGGACGAGAAGTTAAAAGCAGGGTTTATGACTCATTGTATTCTCACACTCATAAGGACCAGGAAGCGAAACCCTTGAAGAATATCAAGAGAAAGAAAAAGGAAAAGGACCTGAAGCAGTCATGTGGTCCGGTGTCTCATGAAGATGATGAAAATGATTCAAGTGATATGGAGATTGATCATAGATCAAGGGATGGTTCTTTGGAAGGCTGTTCCGAGTCGGGTACATCTAAGAATGATGAAACAAATGGTCGTGAAGTGAGTTTGAACGTCAAAGAGCCATCAGAACCCCCATCAGATGAGCATATGGTTGAAGTATTTTCAGAAACCTCAAAAGGGGATATTTCCACCTTGTCAAGCTCTGAAGAGAGGGCTTCAGGAGACAGTGATTATCAAAATTCTCTGGATGTTACAGAACCAGTAAGAAAGACGAACGATGCAAGTGAAGAGAAGAGGAACAGCCCTCAGGATATTGACAATGACGATAAAGAAAATGCTTTGCCCTATGATAACACAGGAAAAGATGGTGAAGTCATTGATAATGATGAAAAAGAAAATTTGGCGTCTGATGAAAACAGGTATGATTTTCAGTCTTCTGTAATGTTCGTTTTATTGGAGTTGAATCAGTTATCAACCAATTTGTTTGTCAAATTATTGCAGAGATACGGACAATCATTCTGAGGGGAAGTTCGTGAGCAATCATGATACAAAGAAGGTGCCTACCAGTCCCATTTGAAGATGATGCTTGCAAATAGTACATATAACTTGATTTCAGTTTACTTATCTGTTCATCACCATTTTTTCTGACTATCGTTTTCAACTGAAATGATTCAGGCCACTCGCGTAACGAAGAAGACATTGAAAATGAGTTCTGTTCCTACTACAGGTGCTCAAGAAGCAAAGTATAAGAAACCAAAGCCAACAAATCCCAAGCCTTTTAGGCTAAGAACAGATGTACGTGATAACTTTTCTGATCAGTTCATTTATTTATGAAGCACCAATATAACTCCAATCTTGCACCTTACTTGTCTACGTATACAATATTTACGTAACTCCAAATTGCAACTTACTTGTTTACGTTCACTTTTAGGAAAGGGGTATTCTTAAGGAAGCAAATCTGGAGAAGAAACAAGCCACGCCGCTGAAGGAACTCACATCAGTAAGGCCATCAGGCATAAAATCGTTAAGAAAACATCAGAATCTCAACCAGGTTGGTAAATTTTATTTTACCTTCTTGTTCTTTTTAATCCAAGCTGAACACAATCTAAACTAAAGCTGAACACAATCTAAACTAACTCATTGTGTGATCAGAAAAAAGAGAGCTGCCAAGAAGAAAGCAAAAGTGAGAGTGTTAATCGTGGAGACTCTGAAAAGAGAATGAATGGAACACGTTCGAGTCAACCTGTAAGTCCACATTATAGAAAATATAATGAATATATAGGTCCTGTTTCAATACTCTAGACGGGTTCTATTTTATAGAGACACGTAGCTGAAAACTTGGTGTGACTAATGCACAGGGAAGTACGAGGACTCGAAGGACATGTCTTGTTTCTATTAACCATAAAGCTCAGGCTGAAGCAGTTACAACATCAGAGAAAAGCTCTGAAAGGACCGAACCACAAATAATGCGGAAAAGTTTTGTGAGGCCTCAAGGGTGAGTAGTAATAAATGCTTCTTTTCGATTTCGAACATTCAGTTTTTGAATGAAAGTAAAAGATGTAGATCACTTGAAACTTAGATAAGCCGTCTCTTTTTAGGATTGCATCAAGTAGAAAGACAGTTAGGACACCTGGAAGACTTGGCGTAATAAAGGAAAAGTCATCAACAATCCTCAGAGACAAGGAAGCTACAAAACCATGTGAAAATGGCGCTTCTTCAGCTACTAAGGCTTCTGGTTCTACCGCACCCCGATCGGTGTCAAGGGGAAGAAGGCCTGCTACAATTCCAAAGGAGCCAAATTTTCATAGTATTCGTGTACCAAAGAGCTGCACAAGGCATGTGGCTTAAATGGTTCCTGGCAAAATACCTCGTTGTATGATAGATATCTTGTTATTCTTGTTCAATCATATCATTGAATTAATTCTTCTTGATCAATAATATCATTCAAATGTTTCTTCTTCAATTGTATTTTACAATTATATATAACAATTTGTATCTTGTTTGTTTATTTATTTCTATATGGTTTCTTTTTTAACTGATGGATGCATTGCATTTAACATTTTGTAACACTAATGCCGTTTGCTACTAATATCGAGGTTATATTATTTCTACACGGAGGTCATTTAATACGATATGATATGATTATCGTTGATGAAAACCAGTGTCGCTTTTATTTTCTTAAATAATTGAAGCGGATCTATAACAAAGTGAAACGATAGCGACTTAGCAAGTCAAGAGAACCGAATAATTAATACACGACATGTCATTTAAATCTCATGCCCATTCATGAAATGAATTGGCATTGCCAAAGGGGAACAGTAATAAAGTTCTAATATCCAAATCCACCATGTTGTTGACATGACAAAACTTATGCTGTAAATAACTAGGCTTCAACTTATTCACAAACTTCCAACCTTGAGGATGTCAAAGCGTGATATGAACATGAAATGCATTGGCATATTAGTCCTTCTGTCTTCCACCCTTAATAACGTTTTTCAGCTTTTCATTGGCAGCCACAAGTTCTGCAGCTATCCCTGGTTCATTAGCAGCATGTCCAGCATCTTGCACAACCTGTTAAGAATGCTAGATTTCATTAGTTTATTTTGTCTACATATATAACAACACATTTCAGCATATGTGATTGTGCCATTAGATGGAGTTAATGGACCAGGCCATAGTTTTTATAGATAAATAGTGGAACTGGAAAGTAGTGTAAAAGAAAGACAAAGTATGGTCTTAGTTCAATTACCTTAAAATCTGCCTCTGGCCACACTTTGTGTAGATCCCAAGCTGACACAATTGGACAGCACACATCATACCTTCCCTGCAAAGATGATTGTTAGACTTCCTTGGCTGAGAATTCAAGTTTAGCAACTAACTTGAACCTAAAAATTGAAACAATATGCAGTATGCAGGGAAAAGAATAGTCTAGCTAGCATATGTTTATAACTTACATGTCTAAACTGCGCAAGTATCATGATTTGGAAAGGTTGAATTTTAAGTGAAAATAGTAAGAAGAGCAGAGCATGTCAATAGTGCATATGGGTGAAAAGTAAATATCAACCTGTACGATTATAGTGTTTATATGCCGTATCTTATCGATGTTATCCAACAGGTATGAATCCGAAGGAAAGAATCCCTTGTTGAGAAAATAATGATTTTCAAGCTTCGCAAATGCCTGGGGCACAGCAAAACAAACATAGATGACCATTAGAAGTAATTAACCTCATCCATCTAAAAATTTCGTAGTCAAGATGTACCATAAATCATGAAAAAGACAACAAGTTTAAAAGTTCATGATCAAGATGTACCAATGAAAAAAAATCATCATCTCCTCTCTTGATGTCTTCTTTATTTGGAATAAGTCGGCCAATCATCAGTACCCATTTGGTCCATGTCCTAGCAGCTGCATACTAAGAAATTGGAAGAGAGAGTTAATAAATGCATGTCACGTCAGATGTAAAAGTAAATCCTAAATCCCAGACTCAGAATAAATAATTGGAGGACTTGTTTCCAATTACAAGAAATTAATATTAAATGGCAAGCCAACCTTCTTTATATCATAAACCTAGGCTATGTTTTGTAGTAGGAAAAAAAAAGAGAGGAAGGGAAATGGAAAAAATTAGTTGTTCGGAAGAAAGGAAAAAAAAAAAAAAAAAAAGGAAAAATAGAGAAAAAGAGAAGGAAAAAAAGTGAGATAAGCCCATAAAATTTTTTTACTCTAAATTGAAAAGAAAAGTGAAAGGAAAAGTACTTTAGGGAATCACTAAAAAAATTATCAAATTAACCTTACATATTAATTTTTAAAATCATTATATTGAAAATAAAATAATTATTTTTAAATAAGTTAATTTTATTTTCTCTTTTTGTTCTAACAATTATAGAGGAAAGATATTTTATTTTTCATTTTATACATTTTCTTTCCCTCCCAATTTTTTCTTCCCTCTCATTTTTTTCCTTCTCTACCAAACATAAACCAAACTTCAAATGTTCTTTTTTTTCTTTTTTTTTTTCCTATTTTTTTTTCTCACATATTATAAGAAAAGGTCATAGTTCTTAAAAATAGGATTTCGTGTTAAAATATGTAACTTAAAATGAAACCTCTATGAAAGACAGAAGGTACATTGATATTGTGAACATCAAAGTGAAAAAAATAAAAAAAATGCTAATGACCAAAACTACTAAGGTCTTACTTGTGTTTCCAAGTCGTCAGAGTTTAATCTCTTGCTGTAAGCATCTATAAAACATCCCCTCTCATTTTCTGGAATAAAATCTCTGAATGGTTCCCAAGCTGTGATTTAGAAGATATTCACAATATCAGCAACTTAAAACACATTTTGCAGTTTGAACAGCACAAGAGGTACAGTCTGTATCAGTTATTCAGTCACATAGAGGAGAGGAGTGCTAGCGGTACTCTTTCTTACCTTTTTTTACATTCTCATGTTTGATATGGGAACTTTAACGTTCATTTGTAATATTATTAAAATATGAGATATTTTAGTAGAGTTCACGTATAAATTAAAGAGTGAAAAAAAGAGGGAGATACTACCGCTCCTCTAATAATATAAGCTAAACAAGGCTTCATTTATTTGACCAAGTAGCCCATCTAAGCAAATCTTTTGTATGCGTGTTGATAAACACTGATCGAGTTAGTAATCTTGTGCATTCAGACAACATAATTTCAATCGTTTCACGATATAATGTAGCATCATATAAGCGAAAAGAGTTGTAGACTACTCTGTAGAGCAGTAAAGAATCCAATATGAAACTTACCATCAGGATAAATAGTAGCAGCACCACCTTCACAAAGCCAATCAATCTCTTTCTTTCTCAAAAGAAAAATCCCTCTAAGGACCAGTCCAGTAACCTTACAAACAGAAAAAAAAAATCGTAATTATAGTAAGGAGTTTTCAGAACTATGAAAAGGTGTTAGAAACAAAAAGCTTTCTCCAAGGTGCTGTAATCCAAACTAAGTCATGCACCTTATCCGGATGTGATTGGCTATATGCAAGGGCAAGGGTACTTCCCCATGACCCGCCAAAAACCTGCATATGTAAGTACAGAGAATAACTTTCATATGTAAAATACTCAAAAATGTTAAGCACCATAACTCTATTAGTTGTGTTTACATAAAATTTTAGAATAGTCCTATACCTCTATGAATATATGATGCTAAGCATAGAGTGCCTATTAAAATTGCTTACACAACTGTCTTTAAAAGCTACGAGTTCTCCTTTTCAAACTCGAAAATCAAACCTGCCATTCTGGAATTTCCAAGTGTTCCCTAAGCTTTTCAATATCATCAATGAGATCCCATGTTGTGTTTTCTACCAAACAAGCATGGGGTGTACTTTTTCCTGCACCACGCTGGAAAAAGGAGGAAGTTTTTATTTCTCAATAAAAATGTATAAAATACTATAATAATCAGCTGAGGCAGTTACAAATTTACAATGCCAATTCAGAGACTAAACCTGATTAAACAGAATGATTCGATAGAACTCAGGATCAAAAAATCTTCGATCATTCGGTGTTGTTCCCATTCCTGGACCGCCATGAACAAAGACAACAGGCTGCAAAATTAAGTTCATAACATGATTAACCTCAAACAATTAAACTTGAATGAAGAAAAAAATAAAGTGAAAATATTAAGAAATGTAAAATAAGACATTTACATTTAGGCCACTAATTCACGCTGCATCGTAAAAGATTTCTTTTTCTCCTCTATTCATATGTTTACTTATATCAATAAGCTTAGTATACCATCTCATAACTCATTTTTTAAATATCATCTATTATGGTGAGTGATATTCAATCTATTTGTAGTAAATTTCTATTTATCAACTGAATAAAAAAGTGATAAAAAAGGTAGAATTCTTAGCACTGTCCTTGCTCACATAATTAGGAATAATTTTCAATGAGGTTCACATAATTAGTAAAATTATAAGGGAAAACACAACCTTAATAATTTTTTGATTAGGGGACTATAGTAGCATCCATCATGGGTATAAAGGCACCTTCTATTGAGAATATGACTAAGTGGACCATTGTAGAAATATATAGATATCTACCGTTCACCACATACTCCTACGCAGATTTTGCAGTATTTTTCACTTCCTTGCTTCTCTCGCGCACCATGTGCACACTTTTCTTCCCTTGCTACACATTCTCTCCCTCTCCACTATCCTATCCTATTTGTTTTATTTTGTTTTAATTTTCACTTGTTGTGATGTAACAATTTGGCATATTAAAAAAAAAAGAAAAAAAAAGTAGCATAGTTTAATGAAAACAAAAGCAAATAAGGGAAGAAAAGAAACTGTGTATTTCAAGCTTGTTCATTGTTGGGAAAATTGAGTCATCTGAATGTACATATAAAGGTCAGATTAAAATGAAAAAGGTAAAAAAATAAATAAATAATGAAAAAATAGTAACTTCTCTTTTTTTTTTTTAATGGGATTCTTGGAGTGGTGTTATTATGCCTTCAACACTTGTATAGTCACTAATTTCTTTAATTGCAACCCATTGAGATCTTTAGATAATTTTTGATGGATTTGAAGGTCTCTTCCAGAATTATATGCATGGGGTTTGAATTCAGTCATTTGCATACATTAGAAAAAAAGTTCCAAAAAATTAGTGATGGCTGCACCCGGTAAAATATGGTTGGAAAAAGTGTCCACCAAGCAGGTCCTAATTTATATATTTAAAAAAAAAAAAAAAAAAAAAAAAAGCAAGTCCTAATTTTTTATTAAGGGTAAATTTGTTGTTGAAAATAACTATTATTATTTTTTTGTTGCAAAAGGTTCATTAATGTGAGAGGCGGTGCAAATAAAACAATATAAAACATTGACTTACAAACCCATAATTCTTTTTCCTTTTTTTAATAGGACACATACCATGACTTTTAAATATACCACTAACCCCTCTTTTAGCTTGTCTCACATTTTATTAATTTGCTAAGTTTGATTTCTATTCCTAAATTTCCAACAAGTATGTAATTTTAAATTACAAGAGCCAAAAGGTACGTAAATACAAGAAAGTGAAAACAAGTTCTTAATAGCATAAAAAGCCAATAGCTACTCAACAAAAACAATGTAATGGATTCATTAAATAAACAAATTACTCACATGCCCATTTGGATTCCCAGATTGTTCCCAATAAATTGAATGAAGATCCGAAACCTTCAAAAATCCCGAACTGTAAGGCTCCATATTTGGGTAAAGGTTTCTGTTCAAACCCGAAACTTCATTTCCTGAGTCTGACTCCATGGAATCGCCTACTCTTGGCTCGCTCTTAATATATATATATATATATATATATATATATATATCCAGATATTGTTCACTTAAAACTATACTCTGTCAACGAAAGATTTGGCTTATTAATCTTAAAAATCAAAACTTTGAGCAATGGCGAATAATTAAATTAAAGAAAGACAAAAACTTTATACAACTCAAATTCGACCCAAGAAAAAAAAAAACCAACTTTATAAGTTGGATATCGAGGATTGGAAAGTAAAGAAAGAGATGGGGAAGATTAAAGTGAGAATGGAAGAAGAAAATAGGGATAGGCTAGAGAAGGACCAGAACAGAGATTTGTAACATAGCACCTAATTCTTAGTGCTCAATCATTCATTCATTATTATTATTATTATTATTAATCATATTTGGAAGTCTTATCTTTTTCTTTACTGTGATTCTTTCAATAAAATATACGTTCTTTTATTTCACTATTTGTTTGTATTTCACAATTAAAATGGAACGTGTTACTCCTTCCTAAAAAGAAAGAACGGACAGGTTTGATTTCAACGACTTTTCTTTCTTTAAGGAAAATAAGACCAAAAAAAAAGAAAGAAAAAAAAAACATGATGTAACGAATCAACCAACTGCACCACTGTTCCAAGATAGTGCCAGGTTTGGCCCTTTGGGTTTTTTCAATTTTTAAAATAAAAAATAAAAAAGAATTTCATTTGTTACTTAAATAGTTAGTACAATAACTAATTACTAATTCGATACAAAAACCGAAATTAAAAAAAAAAAAAAAGAATAAAAAGCGAATAACTAGTGCCCTACGAGAAATACTTACGTATTCATTCTTCTCAATCAACCCTTGCCAATAGAGTCGGTTCCTTTGACTGGTTTGTGACAGATTTTTGCAGATTTCTATATTTGACAGCATGAAAAATCTTTTAGACATAGCTGCGATCTCATGTTATTGTGTCTTGTTCGGTTCACCATAAGATACAATAACATCTCAATTCGAACATGAAACAATCAATAAATATATTAAAAAATTGAATTCAAATATGACACGATTAATATGACTTATATAATTTGTTTAATAATATGTCATGCATCGTATTATGATTTATTTGACACAATTATTTAAAATTGATTATATACTAATTAACTCAACTAAAATTAAAATATCTAATTATATTTAGAATTAATTAAAATTATATTTAAAATATTCGATTATTAATAAATATAATTATATCATATTTGTTTTGTTTTGATATAACATAAAAACGAACGATATGTTTAATTAAACGTATTACATATATCATTTTTGAATTAAACAATTGATTCAAAACTCACTATTTATTATTTATATTAAATGTGCCAACTCTAAATTGACAGAAAAATAAATGAATCACTCAGATTTATTTACTTCATGTCACTTTTAAAAAACTATCGGCGACCTCAAAAGTTTCATACGTAGACAGAAAACTAGACCAAAATAATAAAAATAATCACGACTTCACACAAATTTAAAATCGGGTGGTCCAGTACTCCAGTTGAATATTGAATACATTGCAACTTCTCTTCTCATGGACTTCTTTTTATTAGCCAGAAGGCCCAAAACCAGAGACAAAAACAGCTGGAGGTGGGAATTCTTGGTAATGGGTGGTGTTTTTTTAGTGAATTAATGAGCTGTGTTCGTGTTAATATGTTTTGTAACTTGTGTTAAAATATGTCAATCCTGTCAAAATATAAACCCAAAGATGAATCATATATAAAGTGAAATTTTATTTTTCTAAAAAAAGTGAAATTTTATTAAACATGCTTTATAATGATCCTAATCTGGCACATATGCTCCAGGTAATATTAAAGTGTGCTTTTGGACAAATACCTTTAAAAATTTTGGCATACTTTGTTTTTTTTTTTTTTTTTTTTTAAGTTTGGCATACATTGTTTTGAAAACCTGAATTTTCTTTTTTTTGTCTATGCTCTTGAAAACCTAAAAACTTTATCTATCCATTTCTCTTAATCTCATAGTCATATTACGAAGTTGAAGAAACCAAACTATAGAAACACAATGATTTTTATCAAGTTGTCAATCATCAGTTGGGCACCCAAAAAATAAAATTTTTATTAATATCAAATAAAATTTTCTATTTATATTTTTTTATAAATCAAATCTCACGTGAATCCATATGTATAGACAAAATTGTAGTTAAAATGGTTGAAAGTTTTGTTTTTAATTTTTGAAATTAGATAACAAAATTCAAAAAAAAAAAAAAAAGAACTTTTATGCATTTGAAGGCTACAATTGGATTCTTGTTTGGTCTAATTTTAGACTCGAATTTTGAATGCATAAATTGAATCCGATGTTATTTGACAGAAAAATGTAAATAAAATATTTTATTTGATAGTAATGAAAAAACATGGGTGTTCTTTTTTAAAAAAAAGCTAAGAGTCATACGCTTTTTTTCAAAAAAAAATATTATCCCTTTGAATAATTTGTCATTAAATTTTGAGATATATCATAAGAAATTCTAGGCTCGTTCTGTAGATTTTAACAAAGAATTTGTTCTTTTTC
This sequence comes from Parasponia andersonii, assembly GCA_002914805.1. Taxonomy (NCBI): domain Eukaryota; kingdom Viridiplantae; phylum Streptophyta; class Magnoliopsida; order Rosales; family Cannabaceae; genus Trema; species Trema andersonii. The sequence continues at coordinate 419,170 of JXTB01000186.1, read as the reverse complement.
ATTCAATAAATTTCTTTACCGTTTCATTTTTATCTTTTTAACTGGTGGACACGTTACAATTTACGCTTTTTTGTTCCCTTTTCAAGCATATCGTGTAAAACTAACATATAACTCATTTATTTGTTTTTTTTTTTTTTTTTGCCTTTATTTTGAGGTCATAGCTTTCAGCTTAATACACCTTAAATAAGAAAATCAATGTCGCTTCTCTTTTTTTACATAGGAACCCAAAAAACCACGACATGCGGTATGCAACGAATCGGCATATGACAAACGGCATGTCGTTTTTGATGTAAAATAACATTCATAGCAGCGGACGTTACAATTGAAAATTAAAGGCATAATAAACAGATGAAAGCAGGTAACAAAGTCGGAAAACAGCATATAAAGCCCTTTATATCCACTAGAAAGGCCCATTCCTTGAAATGTATAGGGGGACAGAAACAACAAAGTGTCAATATTCAAACCCACCATGTTGACATAACTCGTGCTGTAAATTAGCTTCAACTTATTCACAAACCTCCAACCTTGTGGATGTCAAAGAGTGATATGAACATGAAATGCACATTGCGATTACAGAATTAGTAGCCTTCTATTTTCCACCCTTGATCGCGTTTTTCAGCTTTTCATTGGCCGCCACAAGTTCTGCGGCTATTCCAGGTTCATTAGCAGAATGTCCAGCATCTTGCACAACCTGTTGAGAGTGGTAGAATCCTTTTACTTTTAGTTTCTCCACATATAACAACAACATATTTCAGCTGGTACTCCAAACTCACTAATATTAATTCTGCATAGGTCATAGTGCCACTAGAAGGTGTTTTAGACCAGGCCTTATTTTTATAGATAAAGGGCGAAAAGCAGTGAAAAAGAACGAAGAAACACGTGTTAATTCAATTACCTTCAAATCTGCCTCTGGCCACGCTTTGTGGAGATCCCAAGCTGACATCATAGGACAGCACACATCATATCTTCCCTGCAAGGAAAATTATTAGACTTCCCTGCCTGAGGTATCAAGTTCAACTACTAACCTGAACCTAAAAATTGAAATAATATTTAGAATAATCTAGCCATGTTAAAATTATTAATGAGGATAGGAAGAACACGTCAATTATGCACGTGAGAAAAAGTAGACATAAACCTGTACAATTGCAGTGTCAATATGTCGTATCTTATCAACGTTATCCAACAGGTATGAATCCGAAGGAAAGAATCCCTTGTTGTGAAAATAATGATTTTCAATCCTTGCAAATGCCTGGTACAGACAAACAAACCTAAAAGACCATTTTACGTAAACTAAGTCATCTAAAACTACAAAAAATAAAAACCAGTAACAAAAAACACACACAATAACATAACATATGAATGGCTGAACCTATGGCTCTCCGGAACAGAAAAGATAATCCAGTTAAAGGGTACTATATAGATCATGAAAAGATAAGAAATTCGAAATTTCATTATCATGATGTACCAATGAAAAATAGTCGTCATCTCCTTTCTTGATGTTTTCTTCATTTGGAATAAGATGCGCAGTCATCATTTCCCATTTCGTCCATGCCCTAGCAGCTGCATACTATGAAATTGGAAGAGAGGTAAGAAAAGCATGTAACAGTAAATGTAAATCCAAACTCTCACAATAACTAAATGTAAATAAACTAATAATTTGGAGAACTTGTTGTTTTGAATTATAAGGAATTCATACTAAAATCACAAAACAACCTTCTTTGTATGATAAACCAATAACCATATCCAAAAGTTTTCTTTTCTCTTTTTATCATATATGATAATAAGAGCACATAGTTCTGATAATTTTGATTCCATGTAAATTTTTACTCTAAAAGGAATCAGGCATGAAAGATAGAAGAAACCTTTATATCTAAACTTTAGGCTCTGTTTGGAACCTTGATTCTTGGTGGAAAAAATCTGAGAGTGAAAAGTCAAGGAAAAAAAAAGTGGAAAATATTTTCCCAAAATTTCATGAAACTATATTTTGAAACTTTTCTCTTTTCTAATCAATTTGTCAAAATTCTATATACTTAAAATGACATAAAATCTAAACTCTCGCTTGAAAATTTTTCCTCTCTATTTTTATTTGAATCCAAACAAAAGAAAATGGAATCCCTTGGAATTTTTTTTCTTTCCCTTCAAAAATCCAGAATACAAGTTCCAAACAAGGCCTTTAAAAAAAAAAAAAAAAACAAAACCAGCCAAGTCTTACTTGTGTTTCCAAGTCATCGGAGTTTAATCTCTTTCTGTAAGCTTCAATAAAACACCCCCTCTCGTTTTCTGGAATAAGATCCCTAAATGGTTCCCAAGCTGTTATTAAGAAGATATTCACAATATTAGCCATTTAGAACACATTTTCCAGTTTGAACAGCACAGAGGGAACAATTTGTATCAGATAATATAACAAAATAAGCCAAACCAACTAGTTCTTGTACACAAATCTTTTGTATATATTCTGAAAAATGGTGATCAGTAAGTAGTTTTGTTGCATTCTGACATCATAAACTCGAGCATTTCACAATCTTATGTAAGATCTCACAAGTCACCACTCAAAAACACTACAAACAAAACAGGTCACTACACGAAAACAAAACAAACAAAATAAGTCGCTACAAAAAGTAAAATCAACATGTCAAAATTACAGCCTTCGCAGTTACAACAAAGTATGCACTAAAGCAGTACTAAATCTATTATGATACTCACCATCAGGATAAATAGCAGCAGCACCGCCCTCATAAAACCAATCAATCTCTTTCTTTCTCAGAAGAAAAATCCCTCTAAGTACCAGTCCAGTAACCTTACAACAAGAAAATGTGATACTGTCAAAAACTAGAGTTCGCTTAACTAGAAAAAGGTGAAAAAAAAAACTAAAAACAAAGGCTTTCTCCAAGGAACTGTAATCCGAAATATGCTATGCACCTTATCTGGGTGCGATTGGCTATATGCAAGGGCAAGTGTACTTCCCCATGACCCGCCAAAAACCTGAAAACACACAGTGAAGAAATTTCATCCATAAGAAACTAGCTTTCTGAGAAACTTACTAACTCTCCTTCCAAACTCAAAACTTCTAACCTGCCATTCGGGAATTTCCAAGTGTTCCCTAAGCTTTTCAATATCATCAATGAGATCCCAAGTGGTGTTTTCCACCAAACAAGCATGGGGAGTACTTTTTCCTGCACCACGCTGGAAAAGGGGGAAGTTATTTATTTAGTTTTTTCTCTTAATACAATTTTATAGATGAGTTAATAACCAGCTGAGCAATTACAATGCGAATTCAAAGACTAAACCTGATCAAACAGAATGATACGGTAAAACTCAGGATCAAAAAATCTTCGATTGCCTGGTGAAGTTCCTCCTCCTGGGCCCCCATGAAGAAAGACAACAGGCTGCAAGGTAGAGTTCATAACATGATTAGCCTCAAACAATAAAACTTCGATGGAGCAAAAGTAAAATGGAGATATTCAGAAATATAAGATGAAGACACTACATTTAGGCCACTAATTCACAATGGACCATAAAGGGTTGGCGTCTCTCTTTCTCCTCCATATGTATTTAATTACACAATTAAGAAATACTTATTAATGGATCCCATATAAAATTGGGAAAGGAAACCACAATACTAATATTTCCAGAGTCTAGCTTTCATCTAACTTAAACAACTACGAAATGACTTATATACCTTTATAATTTTTCAAAATAACACTAACCCCTCATTTAGCTTAATCCCACATTTCAGTAATTGACTGAGTTTGATCCTATTCCTAAATTGCGAATACGTATGTTAAACAAGAAAAATGAATCATTCATTCTTCTCCTTTCCTTTTACGATGCTTTACATTACGGATTAGTACACACGCCCTTACTAACACAAAAACCAATAGCCACTCAAACAAAAAAACAATGTAATGGAACATAATAGACCCTTATGGGACCAACCCCGCCACCCCCCAAAAAAAAAAAAAAAAAAAAAAAAAAAAAGAGAAGAGCTACTACTTACATGCCCATCTGGGTTCCCAGATTGTTCCCAGTAAATTGTATGAGTATCCGAAACCTTCAAAAACCCCGTACTGTAAGGCTCTATAACTGGATAAAGGTCTCTGTTCAAAACTGTAACTTGTTCCTTTCCCGACTCCATCGAATCGCTTACTCTTGAATCGCACTTGTAATAATCCAGATACTGCGCACGTAAAACTAAACTCTTTCTCCCTGTATTCACTAATTACAATCCAAAGCTTTAGCTTACTAATCCCAAAAATCAAACCTTTAACAATGATCACTAAGAAAGACCAAGACTTTAATCTAACTAAAATTGAATAAATAAATATAATACAAAAATTAATCCCATATTTTTGAGAGAGAGAGCAATACCTGAAGCAGCGAAGTTGTTAGAGAAAGAAGGATTAGAGAGTGAGGAGAGAGATGAGAGAGAGTGAGAAGATATAGGAATGGTAGAAGGAATTAGGGGTAGAGAAGAAGAGCGAGAAGTACAGGGGCTTGGACTATAGCACCTCATTCTCTCAGTCCTTGTTATTATTATTCTTCGTATTTTACTAATCTCTATTCTTTCCTATTTTTTTCCTCTTTCTTTTTTTTTTTTTTTTAATTTTTACTTTTGGTTCTTTTTCAATTTTCCTATGATTCCACTTTTATTAAGGAATTGATTCGCCTTACTATAACGCCAAAAATCTATCCAAAAACATGCTCTCTTTTTTCTTTTTTTTTTTCTTTTTCTTTTTCTTTTTCTTTATCTTTATCTATCCAAACATAATGGCTCTTATCACAATTTCCAGTTCACATTAAAAGTGGGCAGGTTTACAAAAGCTTAATGTAAACCCAATGCATTTTTTAAGATAATGTCATTTGTGGGGTCTGATTACAGTATTAGAATCACTTTTCTTCAGTCACTAATCTAACTACTGTGACCTATATTAAAATATAATGCTAAATATACTAATTATTTTACTAAATTTTTAATAATATGGATTTGATTCCGCTCAATTAGTGTATTAGAGTTTATAATATTTAAATTTAACATCATTCACTAGTTGAATTGTGTCAACTCAAATAACACACATATGGTCTAAATAATTTAATAAAATAATTAGAATACTTAGCATTATCCTTCTATCAAAATATCTCTCACATATGTTAATGTAAAATAAAGTTCACACATCATAATAAATATGAGGGAGTAAACTATAAAAAAAAAATACGTTGAAATTTGAATGTTTTGTAATTTAAATCTTAAAGTTTTAATTTTGTAAACTAATATCCGGAGATTAAAAATTAATACAAAAAGTTGATTTTTTGAATAACTTTAATAAATAAAATATAATAATATTTTCAAAATTAATGAAAATAATAAAGATTAATCTAAATTTTAGTGAGTAATATTATTGTTTTTTCGTTATTAAAATTATTCAAAATATCAGTATAAAATATTAATTTTCAGAAATTATTAATCTCAAGATATTATTTTACAGAATTTAAACTTCAGGTTTAAATTATTAAATACTCAAAGTTTTTTTTTTTTCAATTCACCCCAAATATAATAGTAGAAAAAGATAGTCACAACAGAATAAAAATCTCTCGTGACTAAGGGAGTTGGCCCGAGTCGTGGGTAAGGCCCAAAACCCTGAGCCGAAAGCACGGACTACATTTGGTTCTGGTATATGATTCTCTCTAATTAATTTGTGATTTTGTTGGCTTTTTTTTTTCATACTTTTTCTTTGTCACACCCTAAGATTCTTGTGGAGAGTTCGATTGGCGTTCGACCCTTTTGTCTACACTCTACAAGTCAAAAGAGGCTTGCTGTCATGCCTTCATATTAATACAGAAGACGTAAAAGAAAATGGAAATGTTGGCAAGAGGCTTAAGTTCCTGGAATGCTAGTGTAGCCTCTCCAATCGGTCTGAATATTTTCGTGAAAATACTTACACATACAGCTGAGCCTATAAAAAAAAGTGCAACCGACCATGATATCTATTGTTTAAGTCGTTGCATAATAGTACAGACTAACTCTCTAATTGAGCAAAAACAGAATAAAGAAATGTAACTCTCTTTCTTACAAGCAAAGATGACTAGAAAGTTCCAACTTTTATATGTCTAGTACTTTTGCTTCTCCAGCATCATGCTGCAGCTTTTCAATTCCTCTTGGTTAATTTCACCTTCTTTAACAACACTTACGTCTGTGAGTTTGCAAGGCTCGGCCTCTTCCAACATATGGACTACCATTCTCATGGATGGCCTTAGAGCCGGAACCTGCGATGTACAATGGAGAGCGATTCTCAACACTTTGGTTGCATCTTCTTTAAGATCATCTGATATGGCCGAGTCCACCAAACCAAGCACATCCTCTTGGCTCTTGAATTTGCTATAAACCCAATAAACTATGTCCTTGTTCTCTCCAAACTCAGGCTCCACTGGCTTTTTTCCCGTGACCAACTCCATTAGCACAACTCCGAAGCTATAAACATCACTCTTCTCGTTCACCTTGTATGTGTACGCATACTCTGAACCACCAAAACAAAAGCGAAAAAGCTCAGCAACTAATCAATGAGATTAACATATATAGCAATAGAGCACAAGTAATTACAATGGTACTTCTCTGGTATGCAAATCAGAAAAACACAAATTTCATGTAACATAAAAACTATGAATATGATCTGATGATTTACCAGGAGCTATGTAGCCGAGTGTCCCAGCAATGACACGTGTCCAATCCCCACTGGCCTGAACAATCTTGGCGAGCCCAAAATCAGCAATCCTGGGCTTCCAGTTCCGGTCCAGTAGAATATTACTGGACTTGACATCCCTGTGAATGACCGGCCTTGGACATCCATGGTGTAGATACTCCAAGCCCTTCGCAGCTCCGACCGCCACCTCGTACCGAACCTCCCAACCCATCTCCATCTTCTGACACGTGTGCAGCCGGTCCCACAAGCTCCCGTTGGGCAGGTACTCGTACACCAGGAGGTTACTGTCCTCACTCGTGATGCTACAGTAGAGCTTCACCACGTTCACGTGCCTCACCGAGCTCAGCGCCGCCACCTCGGCGTCGTACTCCGGCGACGGCGATCTGCCCTTCCTCAGCATCGCCGCCGTGCTCCGACAACTCCTCCTGTCGCCGGGATCCGACGTGGCGGCCCAGATGTGCTTCACGGCGAGCTCTTTTCCGTCCCTTAACGAGACCTTGTACACGCTCCCGGACCCTCCTTTGCCGATGAGATTCTCCGGCTTGATTGAATCGATGATCTCTTTCTCTGAGAAGCTCAGAACGTGGTACCGCTTCATGTTCCATGAGTTCTGCTTTAATGGGTGCGAAAGATTGTGACTCTTTCTTATCTTGAGGCCCAAGAAGCAAGCTAGCGATATGAGCAGGACAAGTACTCCGGCGATGAGACAGGACATGTATGTACGGAGACGACCGGAATCGCTATGGTTTGACGAACAACTTCCGAAACACAAACCCGGGTTTCCGTTAAAGCTGTCTTTGAAGGGTCGAATCGAGAGTGAATCAGGTATTTGACCGGTCAACCGGTTGTTTGACAGGTCAAGAAGACTGAGTTTAAGCGAAGACAGAGTGTTTGGGATTTCGCCGGAGAGTTGATTCTCCGAGAGGTTTAACGAGTTTAGATTAGGCAAAGAGCCAATACTGTTTGGGATTTTCCCGGAAAGAGAATTCTGGGCAAGGTTAATCTGAGAGATAAAACGACATGAGCTTAATGAGTCCGGAATGGAACCAGAAAAATGGTTGTTGTCCAAGTAAAGGTTGCTCAACTTGGTCAAGTTCCCGATTGAATCCGGGATTGGTCCGGAAAACTGATTCCGGCTCAGTTGAATTGCTACCAATGAGGAAGCTTCAGAGATCTCATACGGTAATTTACCCGAAAATCGATTATTAGCCAATACTAATTGCCCCAAAGACTCTGCCTTACCGATACCTGATCCCACGGGACCTTCAAACTGGTTCAATGACAGATCGATTCTCACAAGGTTGGGCAAGCTCCATATTCCATCCGGAATCATTCCCGAAAGCGAGTTGTTATTCACTAGCAACCGAGTCAAAGACTCGCAATTCCCGTAGCTTTCCGGAATCCCACCCGTGAGCTTATTCTGCAAAACAAGAAGATCGTACATTTTGTTGTTCTTGCACATATCAGGTGGAATAGGACCCGTGAGGAAGTTCTCGGACACATCGATGTACTCCATTACTCCGTAAGAGCCAATCTTCTGAGGAATCATTCCCGTCAATTTATTCCTGTAAAACGAGAGCTCAGCAAGGTTCTCGAACTCCCCAAGCTCCTCCGGAATCGTTCCCTCGAAATGATTCTCGAAGAGTTGTAGAGACTTAAGATTGGTCAAAGATCTCAGCTCAAAGAGATCACCTTCGAGCATGTTCTGTGAAGCATCGAAATTCACAAGATTGGTAAGGTTACCAAAACCTTTAGGTAGTCTCCCACTCAATGAGTTGTTGTAAAGCTCGAGTTGCCATAAACTTTTCAGCTTGCCAATACTTACTGGGATTTCACCACTTATTCTATTATCCGAAAGCTCGAGATTTCGAAGCAGAGTAAGGTTTCCAATGTCTTCGGGAATCTTCCCATAGATACTGGAATTCGTCAGATATAACCAATACAGCTTTTCAAGCTTTAGTACCTCTTTAGGGAAAGGACTAGGATCAAAAGGGTTATCACCAAGGCTCAAGAAACTCAAGTTGGTAAGCTTTTCAAGTGACTTCCATGGAAATGGCCCGGAAACCCCGCTAACGTTCAAATTCAAGAAAGTCAAATCCCTTAACGTGGACAAGTCAGGTACTTTCCCGGATAACGAATTAATCCCCAAATCCAAGTACTGCAAACGAGTACAGTTCCTCAAATCATCGGTGACGATTCCATATAAAGAGTTTGTGCCAAGAGAAAGCCTTTCCAACGATTGAAGCGAGCATATCGAATCGAATGGAAGAATCCCAGAAAGATTTTTCGCAGAGAGGTTGATCTCGGAGACGAGTCCATTCGAGTTGCAGCGGATTCCGGTGAAGCTGCAAACGGAGTTAGCATCTTCGATCCAAGAACTGAAAAGGGTAGTCTTTGATTTTGCGAGCGAGGCTTTGATTTTCAAGAGTGGCTGAAGCTCGTTACTATTATCTCCTTTAGTTAGAGAAAGTAGCAAGGAAAGACAGAACAGAGAGATCATCATTGTTGACCTCTCGAGCCATCGCCGGCGACCCGGTACGGCCGACGACATGTCAAGCCGGAGAAGGCTAAGCAATTGAGCTGAATTTGGTCTGTGGAAGAAGTTTGTAGAGATGGGGAAGAAGAGTAGTACTGTTGAGATGGCGGCTTTGGATTTGAGGTTCATGAGTTACATGTTTGGTTTTGATTTTCAAGTGTTGATGAGGACGAAAGAAAGAAAATTAAGCCACGCAAAGTTGTTAAGCTCAGTCTGCAAATATGCATGGCGTGGCCTACTATTATTATTTATTTTCTTCTAAATTAAATGGGCGGAAAATGCTTTTAATTTGAACTTGTTAAATAATTTCCACTAAACTTTATTTCAACAATAAAATAAAAATCACAAGCAGCCAGAAAGAAAAAAAAAAATGGTGGTGTATTTCCCTAATAATTAATTCCTTCGTGTTTTTTTTTTTTTTAAACTCCCTTACGTTAATCCATGCAATATATACAACACATTAGTCAAACCTGTTCAACGTAAAAAGCCATAAAAGTACCAATATATCAGCTAGCCATTGGACGGTGAATAAGGTGAAATAATCAAACTGACAAGACTTAGATTATAATGCGACTACTCAAAACTCATAGTCCACTTAGTACTGCCATGTCGGTCGCCTATATGTACAGCTCTTTTTGTCTCTATTTTATTATTATTATTATTATTATCTAATTATCACAAAACATTTCCTAGCAGTTTAATTCTTCATCTTACTTCTTAAAAAATATTTTTTTTATTTTTTTTTTAATTATAAGACATGAAGGAGACAGATCAAATTAGGATAGGTGGATCATCTCATTTCTATTTTAGTAGCCAATCATTCTGAAATTTTTGCAGCCCATACGACGACATGAATGTTTGTCGTTTTGAAGTGAGACAATTGGAAAAAGTTTTTCCGCATGCGAGTATGGCAGAGTCCGAAAGAGGAAGAGAAAAATGAGCCCTCAGTCACTGTCGCAGAGCATCTCTTTAATGTGGTCGTATTCATCAGGATGGAAGTTGACTTCTTATAGTCATAGCAAATGAAAGAGAAGTAATCGGGCCGCCTACATTGACGGGCGCCTCTCCCGCTGCCACGTCTATCTCGGGAAATTGCCACGTGAGCAAGTACGGTATGACCTGGAAACTACCCCCACCTAATTCCAAATTGGGATAGTGATGGTAATATTAGTGTGACTTGTGCTCATAAAATTAAGAAATATAATATTAAAAGGAATAATATTTTAAAAAATATTATTTTTAATTTTTTTATCCAAAAAAACTCTTATATTTTCACTAATATCAAATAAAATTTTTTATTCATATTTTTTTATTCAAATCTCACTTTATTTATATATTTAGTCAAAATTAAAGTAAAAAACATTTAAAATAAATACTTTTAACTTTTAAAATTAGATAAAAAAAATTTTTAAAAATATTTTAAAATTATTACTCGTGGACTCTTAAGAGATTATGGATTATTTTTTAGCTTAGATGATAGCTTCTGTTGCAAATAAACAATTTTAAAAAATATTTTTTTTAATAATTTTATACCCTAATTTTGATTATATACATAAATTTAGTGAAATTTGATAGAAAAATATAAACAAAAATTTTATTTGATATTAATAAAAAAGTGTGAGTTTTTTTTTTTTTTTTCTAAAAGCCGAAAGTGTGGGTTTTTTTAATGATATTATTCTTATTGAAAAGTACTAATTACCCGTTTGCTCTTATCCTTAACAGGAATCATACTTTAAAAAAAAAAAAGACGTATGCTGTTGTTTCTATTCTAACCAATTTTATCCAGAAAATGAAAAAGGAAAGAAGACACTGGAAATGTAACAAATAAGCCAGTCCAATTAGGTTCTTTGCAAAATTAGGCGGAACGTTACAAGCATATGGATAACCACAATAAATACTATCTCAGATACAAATAGTACATAATTGTTTTTATTAATATACATGATTACACAATCATAACCGGAGAAAAGCAACGTCGTGTCCTTTTTTTTTTTTTTTTTTCTTTTCTTTTGAAAGTTTGTCATGTCTGTGTTTACACGAGGGTTTCACGGATAAGCCAAATTAAACGGGCCTTAATTTCTTTATTAATATAGATACACATATGTATTAGGTGAGCTTCTCGTATAATTAAGTTCGTTCTACAGAAAGTTGTGAGAATCTCAATTATAGAATCGTCTTATTATAAATATAAATATTAGTACATTCCTTCGTGGGGTTGAAGTTGGAGATGATTAATTGATTAAGCTGCTTTCACATTGAAACAGAATAATTATTTAAAGAACTTATACGCTATGAATAGACGACCTTCACGAGAATCATGACAAAAGTACTTTTTGTCTATAGAAAACTTTACGTTATTGCGTTTGTAAAAGGATATAATCATATAAATATGAGATATCAACGCATCCTGATGGACTACAGGATCATCATTTGTAATTTGTGTGAATGTTTGCCTTTACCTCTCAACATATAATATATAGGATAATATAATATTGCAAAGCTTAATTATGATATTTCTTTGTAAGATATTTATAATAATGATATACCATTACAATATTAATAGTGGGTCTCGCCGCTGTACACACTAATTAAATGGAAGAGTTTTCTTTTCTTTTTCTTTTTTTCGAACACAAACGGAACAGTTTTCTTGGCAATAATATTCGAGTCAAGAATCTATATTAGCAAAAGGCAAAAGGGGGAGAAAAGTTAAAAGGGCATATAAATCAGGTCGGGCATTCTTAAGATGATAGCATGCATTATATATTAACTTTGGATAGATACAAATCTGTGACCTTCCTAGCATACAATAAATACAAAATTAAGGCTGTTTGGTAGGAAGGAAAAATAAGAGAAAAGAAAGGATACGAGAGTAAAGTAGATGGAAATGAAAAAAAAAATGATTATTTGGTAAGAAGGAAAGGGAAGAAAAGAGAAAATAAAAGAGGAAAAAAAAATTAGTGAGGCATGTACTAAAATTATTCCTGGAGAAATGAAGAGAAAAGTAAAAGAAAAATTTGTTCAAGTGATGAACATGATGAACGAAATTAAATTTATTAAAATAGCCGTATATTTTAAATTTAAAATATTAATAATAATAGTAAAATAGTTATTATAAAATAAATTAGTTTTCATTTCTTCTTAAATACTAAATAACCACACTTTAATTTCTTTCTTCTACATTTTTTTTCTCTCTTGTTTTTTATTTTCCTTTTATTTTCTTTCATTTCTATAAAATACCGGTCCAAACAAGTTGCATTTTCTACCAAATAATATCTTATTTTCTTTCGTCTCTTTCAAATATAGAGGTGTATTTTCTACCAAATAATATAATATTGTCCTCAGAAGTGTCATCTATAGTGTTTTCCTTTCTCTCTTTTTCCACAAACGAAAAAAGAGAGGGCACACTGAATTATACGACGTATAGTATATCACAAAAATGAATGTAATGTGAAAAAGGACAGAGTTTCCAGAGTCAAACCAGATGGACTCGCGTGCTTGACGTGGAAAGGTTAATGCAAAATTCAGTGCATCTTATCAACTCAATATTATTTATTTATTTATTTATATATTTTTTTGAATAAAAAGGAGAAAAGAAATTAACACAAAATACTTAAAGTCAAACTGCCAAGCAAAAGTCCGTGTCCGAGTCAAACCAAGACCTAACGCGGCAGGCCCACAGCCCAACAACTCAATATCACGTTTGGAAGATATGCTTATGAGGAAGCATAGAGGGAAGGAGAGGAAAGATAAGAATCATAAGAGGAAAATCTTACCGGTGGATTTGCATATTTATCATTGTCCAATCACTAGTTTCACCTTAAGCTATTTTATGAATTTTTCGTGATTTTCCCTCCTTAGAGCTACTTAGTAGAAGTGCGAAAAGAGAGGGAAAAAAAAGTACAAGAGATAAGTAGAAAAAAAATAAATAAAGATTTTTGTCATTTAGTAGGAGAGGGGAAAAAAATGAAAAAGAAAAGAGAGTGAAAAGAAATAAGAGTGGAAGTCATTAAAGTTTGTCATATTTTTTTTTTTTGGAGTGCATTAAGTTTTAATCTCTTAAATTAGAGAAAAAACTTTTGAATTGTAATTGTTGTTGTATTGATTTCCTTGACAATAATTGCTAGCTCATCTCCTTCATTTTTCGTTTTTCAAGTTGGGATTGGAGACTTTTAAAACTTTCCGATGTTTAGGTCAATTCAGTGGGTGGGACAAAAGTATCCTCCATGCAAATGATGATAAGTGAAAATGAAGCTTAATGTTGCCAGCGATGGATCGAAGATTTTGTGTCGAAGATTTTGTGTCAATGGCGGCATAATGAAATTTTTTTCTTGGTTTTAATATTCGTTTATAAATTTCTATTGAATATAGTTAAGAACTAAGATACATACACAAACATAGCTTCTGAAAAAACAATAATTATTCATCATGAATTTGTTTTTTTTTTTTAAGTTTAATATGCTAATTGTTTTTTTTGTTGTTGAAATCTTGAAACCAATAAATATTGGGGTATACTAGAGACATTTTCTTTTAAAAAAATTAACGGCAATAATAGTAGAAAAAAGTGGAGAAAGGAATTATAATGGAGGCTAGAGTCTCATAAAGATAAAAATAAAGAAACTAAATCCAGAAAAAAAAATGTATATACATAATGAAAAATTTAAACTTAAAGAATGAAATTTATGTATGGTCAAATTTTTTAGGACTATGTTGATATAGTATTTTTTTTTTTAGGATCAAAACTTAGGACTAGTAGAGAAAGTAAAAATGGATTTCCATATTTTCCCTTTGATATAGTGTTTTTTTTTAGGACTTGGTAGGTTGGTATTAAATACTCTCTCTTCATATCATTTTATTTTGTCACATTCTCACCTCTTTTTTCCCTTCTATTTTTGTTCTCTCTCTTTTTCTCTCTCCCTCTCTTCTTCTTCTTCTTCTTCTTTGGTTTTCTCTCTAAAAACTAGAATTTTGATTCCATCTCATAAGAGCATTTTTTCCTTTCTTTCGTGATTAATCTCTCCATTTAAAAGTCTAATATTTTATGTCCCTTTTTTTTCTCTCTTTTCTCTCTCTCTCTCTCTTTTCTCCCCCTATCTCTCTTGTTATTAATGGTTTCTCTATCTCTCTCTCCAACTCTCTCTTCTCTTTTTATTAACAACCATTTTAGTATTTTATTATAAAAAAAAAAAACTCAACTAGAATAAAATTTGAAAAGTACATAGATAAGAGAAGACAATATAACTTAGGTTAAAAGCTTATTGACCAAGTCAAGATTTTTTAGATTAGGATCACAATGCTTTTTGTCTAAATATTGAATACCTTCTTTGTGTGCTTGTATTTTTCCGAAGTTTATCAATCAGCTGAAGTTACGGTCAATAAATTATTGATCTTAGATCAAGTAATTTATGACCCAAAGGTGGGGTCAATTTATGCATCATGTGGGGCGAAATTTTACTTGACCTTGGGTTAAGTTGTACCTGACCTGTAGTCAAAATATTCTTGACCTACAATAAAGTTAGTCTTGACCTAGAATAATAAATGAGGAATTTATCAAATGATTTAAATTTCACTGAAACATCTACTGAATAAATAAGTTTAGGCAAAATTAAAGTTATGTTAATACCAGAAAACATAAGTACAGACTAGATATTGTTCATTAACCATAGAAAACATAAGCTTGAAAAAAAAGCAATTATCTTAACCACAACAAAAATTAAAGATAGTTTTTGAGTCACTCTTCTTAATTAGTTTCAGTTTAATCTTCATATTTTTATAATCCATGATAATATAACTCGCACATAAGATTATGACGACAATCTTCCATCCTATAGCTTTAACATTGGAAACTTTTGGTATTAGGAATTTAGCACTCTTGATGACAAATATACCACAGTTCCCATTGAATAATAGTAAAACATCAAGTCAAATAAAGCAATAAAATAAAGTCAAAGTCAAGTGAGACTTAATCCAAAGTCAAGTGATCATGACCCTAGGTTAAGAGATCCTTAACCCAGTGTTAGATAATCCCTGACCCAAAGAAAAAATAAAATAAAACCTAATTTAACGCAATCATATACTATAGTCAAGAGATTTTTGACCACAAGTCAAGAACTTCTTATCCTCTAGCCATGAGTGTCTTAAACTCTGCTTATGTGCTCATTGACATCAGGTCATAAAGAACTTAACCATATGTCAGAATATTCTTGACTCCATCAAAATATGCAACCTATTTAATGTTTCTGAAACATCACTCTATAACCACTATTAAAAACTCGAAAGTAGGTCATAAACAGTAGATCAATGATTGACAACATAAATCCATACAAAAACATCAACTATACTATCAATAAATCCTATAAAGATGTTAAATTTTATAAAAATTATAAACCATACTAAGAAATATGTCAGCCGATGTTACTAAGATATGTTTTTTTCCCCTAAGAAATACTCTAAAAAATAATTTTTTTTGAAAAATAAAATAAAAAACCAACTTTTTCTTCTATCACTGAATCAAGATTCGACTTTTTCCCATTCAAATCAATTAGACTCTTCTCTGGGATATCAAGCTTCAGTATTAGAGTATTTGTCGGCAACTTTAATGATGACTTTCTTTTCCTTCCGGACGATGTCAATGTTTGAGTTTTTGTAGAAGATGACTTTTTAGCTTCGGCTAAACAAGTTTTAGCCATTTTAGGTGCTTCTAGATTCCTTGGGAAGAGATGAAGGAAAGAGAGAGACAAACTGATAGAGAAATGGTGAGAGAGGACAAAAAGGATAAATAAATAGTTTTTTTATGGGAAAATATGAAGGGTGTTGGACATGTCAAATTTGGATGGAACCATGTTAGGTCATATATAAGGTTGAGGTGAAGGCATTTCAATCTTTTGATTTAAATAGGCTCTATTTTTAATCCTAAAAGAACTTATTTAATAATCTAGTCCTAAAAAAGACTAAAGGACCCTACTAGTCCTATCCATGTCCTTTTCTCAAGACTCAAACCTTAAACTTACCAGAAGTAAATAGGCCAAAGAACTTATCAATAAAAGAGAAATTTACACCTAATACCCATTTTTATAAATTATTGACACAAATACCCTTTTAATTTTTTTTTTTCAAAAATACTTATTTTTAGGTATACATTTCATGTATAAAGTATATGTGGTATATATTTACAATGTAAATTTTTGCCCATATGGTATATATTTTATGTATAAAATATGGACGGTATACATTTACACTGTAAATGTTTACTATGGTTTACATTTTTCTTTATAAATTTGACTTATGATATACATTTTGAAATGCGTGTCAATTTTTAGTATAATTTTTATTCATAAAATATGTACCATAGTATACATATGTAAAACATTAGTGGTCTATATTTCTAGCGAAATGGACATAAAAATAGGTATTCATGAAGTAAAAATAAAAATTGCGTATTTATCAAAATCTGATTTTAAAAACTGCTATTTACGAACTTTTCCCGTGAAAAGATGAGAAAAAGTGCAAAATGAGCCCATGGTGACGGCCAACTCCCCCATTGGGTTAGCAGCACACTCAACAGACAACCCATCCCTCTACTCCTAACACGTGCATTAATCACATCCCCAAGTGTTCATTTGTATAATCCCCGACTAAATTTGTGTTGCCACGTGTCTCCTTCTCGAGGATTTTATTTGTGGCCAGAAACAGGGGATCCATGATAACTAGACAACATATTGGGCCTGAGTTTAATTTTGGTTGTAGTTGAAATACTTGAGAGCCACAACTGAGAAATGAGATGAGATAGGATAACAGTCCAGAAGTAATTTTAGTTTCCACAAAAATTCAAATTTTTTGAAGAAAAATAATCCAACGGATATGTCAACTTCTTGTCATAATATATACTTTTATTCCTATTTATCTCATTATTTTCCAACCCTAAAAGATTGAATCTTGTTCACTTATTTATACACTACATATAATTGTTGATATATCCTAAACTCTTCAGACTACATTCCTCTCCTTCTCTGGAAAAACACAGAAAAAATGGAACAGACTAACCAACGCATTGCAAAGATCTCAGCACATCTTTACCCTTCAAATTCCCAGGTATTTTAATTTTTATTTATTTTATTTTTTCTAATTTTTAGTAACTTTGTGGTGCCTAATATGAAAATTTGTGGTGTAAATAGCATATGGAAGACAGTTGTGGAATCAGAAGAGCCAACTGCCGAGCCAAAGGTGGAGCTCCGGGCTTCAAAGTTGCCATTTTGGGCGCTGCTGGAGGCATAGGCCAGCCTCTGGCAATGTTAATGAAAATCAATCCACTTGTTTCAGTTCTTCATCTCTATGATGTTGTTAACTCCCCTGGTGTCACAGCTGATATTAGTCACATGGATACTGGTGCTGTGGTAATGTATTATGTTATTTTCTTCGTTTCTATAAGACCCTTTCTCTTTTTGCTCAAAGGATCTGAAATTATACTTTTTTAGGTGTTAATAACTTGTTACTTCTAAGAGAAACTTGTTCTTTTGGAGCTATAGGTAAGGGGTTTTCTGGGGCAGGCACAGCTTGAGAGTGCTCTCACAGGAATGGACCTTGTAATCATTCCTGCTGGTGTGCCAAGGAAGCCCGGAATGACGAGGGATGATCTTTTCAACATCAACGCTGGAATTGTCAAGACTCTCTGTGAAGGAATCGCTAAGAGCTGCCCCAGAGCAGTTGTCAACTTGATCAGTAATCCTGTGAATTCGACGGTTCCAATTGCGGCAGAGGTTTTCAAGAAAGCTGGAACTTATGATCCAAAGCGACTTCTAGGGGTCACAATGCTCGATGTCGTCAGAGCAAATACCTTTGTTGTAAGGATCACTCCAAAAGGGTTCATGAATCGGCTTTCTCCTTAGGAATATAATTTGTCTGCCATGCTACTAATATATGGAACATGAATATGTTGGAGTGAGAATTGTCTTATATGCTTAAAGACGCGTTTCTTAGACTTCAATTTTAGAACTCGGAGTTAGTCTTCAGGATTCTGTACTTGTCATTCATGGGGTTCTTCTTCTGTTTCGTTAATTTCACTGCAGGCAGAAGTACTGGGGCTTGATCCTAGGGATGTTGATGTGCCAGTTGTTGGAGGTCATGCTGGAGTGACCATATTGCCACTTCTGTCACAGGTATTTTATAACGTTTACTCTGAGTTCCAATATTTCAGACCTTTTTGCAAAATCAAAATAAGAAAGAATGCTCTTGATAAGAGGTCTAACAAAACCTCTGCAACAGGTCAAGCCACCCTCCTCCTTCACCCAGGAAGAAGTAGAATACCTGACAAATCGCATTCAAAATGGTGGAACAGAAGTTGTTGAGGTAATTCCTTAATTTTGACTTAGACTGACTTTAGACCCTACTGCTTACTTTATTTAACTTCTGTTATTTGTTCGTTAATTTTAAATGATAAGCACAAAAGGACTGCTTTTTGTTTAATATATCAGAAAACCGATGTTAAAACAGAAAATCGTTCACATTATTGCAGGCAAAAGCTGGGGCTGGCTCTGCAACACTGTCAATGGTTAGCCATTCTTTACTCAAAATGCAAACATCATTACCGACTAAATTACAAACTCTTTACTATAATTGGAGAATGAAATATATCTTACAAGTATGAAACATTCATAGGCATATGCGGCAGTTAAATTTGCGGATGCGTGCCTTCGAGGATTGAGAGGAGATGCTGGCGTTGTGGAATGCGCCTTTGTATCTTCTCAGGTTCTGGGTGAAGAATTTATCATGCTGCATTTTTCTGATATCAGTTCTAAAGCTCTAATGCTTCTCATGACAGGTGACAGAACTTCCTTTCTTTGCATCCAAGGTTCGCCTAGGCCGTAATGGAGCTGAGGAAGTCTTCCAACTTGGGCCACTAAATGAGTACGAGAGGTATAAATCAACTGACTTTCTTTGTGCTAAATATGAAAGATCAAAGCGATAACTCATTTGCTCAACTCATTTTTAAGCAGGGTTGGATTGGAGAAAGCGAAGAAGGAATTATCAGCAAGCATTCAAAAGGGAGTATCATTTATCAGGAAATAAATGGAAGCAGATTTAGCGCTAATTATGTAATTACATCTTATAGTAGGTAGTTTGTATCTCAAACTACCTGATGGAAATGAATCTACATTCTAATGCGATAATTGGCTTATTCCGGAACCAGGAAATTTAGATAGAGTAGCACGAGTTTAGACGATATTTTATAATAAAGATGACAAAATGAGTTCATCCTCCTTGAATTCTTTCTTTTATTTAAGAGTGTTGAATAGCTTATGTGGTCAACGAGAACTAATAAAACAGAGTGAACCACTCCCAAATACTCTGTTCCATACCATAACGTCGATAAATTTAGTTAATGGACTTTAATGGACTTTCTTCTCCTGTGCAATGTGAACCGAAATAAATCTTCTAAAGGAAACTCGATATATTATTCTTATATTTTTAACCATCACGTCATTCTTCGAGAGAAAAGTCTGCGAAAATGATCATGGTTTCTATGATACAAACCTACATATGGCACTGCTATTCGAGGAGTTGATACCAACCTCGGGGAAGTACAAGTGAAAATGGAGCCTGCCTTAGCGAAGTCCATAAGATTTTTAGCATAATTCTATAACCATCCTTCACGAGTATTCTACAAGGGGCAAAAACACACTTTATCTTTACACTTCAATCCTGTTACCAGGAGAAAAAAAATCAAGTCACAGCAATTTACAACGCGAAGGGGTCGGGAGGAGGATAAATAATAGGAGTCCTCGACATGGTCACATTCCCCGAAAGCACATTAGGCGCCACAGTGTCCTCCACAATCACAGGTTTAACCGGCACTACTCTCTCCGGCACAACCTTGTCACCATCCACCTTAGCAAGCACCTCAAAATGCATCCTTACTGTCTCAGGCTTTGTCCTCCACTCAGGAAAACCTTCCCACTCAACACCATCTCCTTCTTTCAACTTCTTCTCTGCTGTAAAGCCAATCTTCACAAAAGTCTGAGCTGACACATCTGCTTTCAGCAACTTGAAGGAGCCTTTCTTGTAAGCGTTTGGACCCAGAACAGATGCGAGTAGTGTCTCAAAACCAAGCAAGTTCGAGTTGGAGCCATTGATGGAAACCAGAGGCCACAGAGTGGTGAACTGACTTGGACTTAAGAGGGAAGTGGCTTCTTCTTGCAGATCAAGCGAGGAAAGGGTCTCAATAGCTTTGGATTTAGATGGTGAGGAAAGCTCCACAAGACCTGGTGCAAGTCGCTTAAGCTTAAGCCTCTTACCGGAAGAGGGTGACGATGATGATGCAGGAGCTGTAATAGAGGTTGGGCCAACAATACGGATTGAAAGCAGTGGAGTGCCTTGAGAGCGGGATGTGAGGCGTAGCCATTCAGCCAAGGTGAGAAGACCAGAGGCAAAAGCACTGTCAGTTCGGTTTAAAGGCAGAGGCAGATCAAGTGGGTGGCGCAAACTAACTGATCTGGCACCCTTGACGGTAACCACAGCGCCGTCTGCTAGTATAATTTTCTTCAAGACACCCGCATCCACATCATGCTGCAGGTTTGAATTGATCCAAGAGTCAGTGCCACTATAAATTTCTCAAAACTAATTATATCCAGATTCTTACCACATTAGACAATGTATAAATAAATGTATGTGAAAGAAGTTCAACCCCCTGAATCAAAGTTCTCAAATTCGTTCTAAGAAACTTGTACTAAATTCAGGGGGCTTGGAATTCACACGTGATTAGAAGTTACGCATCGAACAATAATTAATTATATCAGAGGGCGGAATTCCTGATCAGCACCGTCCGAATGGAAAATTCAAGCACTGCTTCTGCGATATTCTTCTGATTACGTACATTATTCTCATCCAGGCAACATCATTGATTCACAACAAAATGATCCCATATTACACCTTAGTACTATTACCAAAATACCTCCTAAAATCTAACGATGCCCAAGAGAATATTTATCAGAAAGTAACTAAAAAGCACTTAGATCTTATGTCTATCCGATTCCTATCGTAATAATCTTTCAAAAAATACTTACGGGGAGGGAGATCCTCATATCCTGGGCGTCCTGGATCCAAAGCTCCATTGGGCCAGCGAGCTGAAACGGTGCCAAAACGGGCGGTAACCCATTATCCAATTTACTCTTCTCGACTAGCCCATTCTCATCGCCGGGTCGAACAGGTTCCTCAACCCGAAATATGGGCAAATCAACGTAGTCCCATCCGTTAATATCCTCCAAAAGCTTGAAAGGAAGGATCTTGTTATCAACCTCAACATCGAACTCATACGCAACCGAATGCCCCACCCGCGCATCCCTCATGTCAAAGCCAGATATCTTAAACTCATCAGCTTGAAGCCCCAACCACTTCACCGTCGCGTCCTTCAAATCCTAATAATAATAATAAAAAAAATAGAATAATAAAAAATTAAATAAAATTTAACCCTTAACCGATGAAATAGAGGCTTTCTCAAATAATAATTAAAAATTCTGATTGAATTGCTTACAGAGAGAGCTTTTGGATATGGGGGTGTGAAATCGGGAGACGAAACCAGAGCCGAGGAAGACAATAGAGACCGCGTCACCAGGAGAAGCAAAAACAGAGTCCGGAGACGAAACGACGCGAGCGCCATTGTCGTAGAGAGAAGAAGCTTTGAGGAGAAAACCCAGGACTTGGAAAAGCGATTTCAGAAGCTCGGAATTTTGGTAATGGCGGTGAGAATTTGGGACAAGAGTCGGGGAAAATATTTTGGGTATTTGGAGAGAGAGAAAGAGAAGGGGGGAAGTTTCTGGATGTGTGGTGGAGGATAGAGGAAGGTGATGACGTGGAGGCTGTTAGCCAATGGGAAGCGAGGAAATGATGCGAAGCGTTAATGTGATTGGCTAGGATGTGTTGGTAGTTGATTACGTGGAGTCTGGTATTAAAAGGTTGCTTCGGAAGTCGGGATGGATAGGTGGTCCCCACCCTGCCTAGGCTACGCGGTTTTATAGGCGTGGGTTGAGGCTGTAAAAAGGTTTGGAAATTGGCTCGAAACGACATCGTAATTGTGTGGTTCTGTGAATTCGTCAAAAAATTTGAGGTCAATTACTGTACTAGACTGACGTGATAACCAACTATACCAACACACCGTTGATACGTGTAAAAAAAAGTTAATTTTACAATCTTCTATGGTATGGCCTCTATCTGGGCTAAAAGCCCACAGAATGAGAGATTCATATTTGGCATCATCACCATTATCTATTAGAATATATTAGGTTAATACCACTTTTTTTTTTTTTCCTCGTTAATTAAATCTGTCTCCATACCACTTTTTAAAATAAATTCTTGACTGATTCTCGATGTTATTGGTAATTTTAACAGATTTTTGACGGATTCTTGATAAATTCTTGACTAATTACCTCTCCAAAGTAGTAGAATCTACTAATGATGGTAAATTTAGTTAAAAATTTGAAAAAAAAAAATGATAATTATCTACTTAACCCTATCTATTAAGGAACCATGCATAAATTATTTATCAAACCATACCTCTTTTAATGAAATTTTTGGAACGCCGAATTTGCCTCTGCATCTCCATCTCCACCACCTAATGAACGCTCGACCACGGTTGAAAATACCTAATTTAAGTTCAAAAAATCAGATTTGATGAACAACATTCACCTTCTATGACTCTGATCATGATCAACAATCATAGAGAAGGTTAGTAAAGAAACTAAGAGTGATCATGGTTCATAAAGAAAAATATTTGGGATCTTTAGTTAGGATATTTAAGAAAAGTTAGATATGTGACATGAAAATAAATGTTGAGTTTTGATAAAATTTATAAATGAGTCTATTTTATCACTATGATGGTATTATTAGACCCTTGGGTGTAAAAACTACTTCATAATTTCACAAAAATGAACAAAAGTAGAAGCTACGGTAAAATAAATCTTAAATATTTCTTCATTACGAGTAATAGTAAGCCAGTAATAGTTCATAATAATGTTATTTTGAAAAATAAAAAAAGACGACTTATGATAGACTTGTTACAAATATTCAATCGTGATTCTCTATTTTGGTGGATCCCACTATAAACTCTTAAAGTGGAGATTCAGGATGAGACAGACGCAACTCAGTCTCTAACATTTTTTTTAAAAAAATGGGTGGTCTTAATTTGTTTAGTTCTTAGAGATGGGTTTACTAAGAAAAATGGTGAAAAAAATGTATTCCATTACTAAAATCTGCACAGTATTTTTTTTTTTTTTTCCCCTCTAGAAGTCCAACTCCCAACTCATCTCTATAGTACTCTTTGTTGACATCAAAAGTTGGTCAACGAAGGGATTCTGAAAATGTCAAAATTGGATGATGAATAATACAAGATTTTTACAATAGTTTAGTCATTCGAACAAAAAACTTACATGGGCTATAGCCAATATTATTTCTTGTGTACTTGTACTTGAGAATACAAGAGTGTCTAACCCTCTTTTTGAATTTGTTTCTTTGCAACAAAAGTGTCAGGTAGTTCCATAACCCCGAAACGACCAGTCCCAAACGAAATGATCTTCTTCTCGATGAGTTGATTTTGATTTGATAACTTCGACCAGCTCCGAATCAGCTGTCCTAGTCTTCGAGCAGGCAGGAAATTCACGTTCACGCACAACACTCTCTTTGACCTAAGGAAAAAAAAAAAAAAAAGAATAAGCAAAAAATAAATGTCACACAGAAATCTGAGTGGTGGTCAGAGACTGAGAGAATTCAATATTTGCAGTTGGAGAATTATGGGGTTCAACTACTGTCAAATGTTAACAAATGAAAAGAGGTGATTTGCCTAAGTAAATTAATAGTTTTCATTCTTGAGTAGTCCATTTTAATATTCTTATTACTCTGTTCATTTTCTTTCGATAGTTTTTATTAAGTACCGTGACAGAGAGAGTTCCATAAGTCGTTGCCAAGATCACAATCTTGCGTTGGAGACTAGGATAATAGTATATTCTTCAATCATTGAGTTAAGTAAAATGAAATGTCTAATATCTTCGGATGAGATCTCCAATGAGGACAAAAATTTGATTTTTCAATTTTTTGTCTGTATAATCTGTATAAAAACTTGTCTGAATGATTGGTTCTTCACGTCCTGTTCAATTACTGACACAATTTTATTCTTGGCAGCTTAGCTGTATTCCAACTCCTATTGGTAGAATAGTGAATAGAATTTAAGTAATAATTATTAAGCCGGTGACAAACTGTTACCCTTGTGATTAGTGTTTTCCCAAGTGTTGAACATGTCAACAACATTAAGGAAAGAAAACTAAATGTTATATCTCAAGTGATTCCAAGTCAAAGCCATCTGTTGCCACTTTAACATCGGACAAATTGTCAATAGAAGCAACATTTATTTAAAAATCGTTTGTATTACCTTGCAGTATCACTGTGACTTTGATAAAGTGAAAAGTAGTTGCCTTGAGCTACACGTCAATTACTCAATGTAACATAATTGATTTTCTAATTATGTGAAAGCGACATGGCACACATTAACAGTTGCCTTTATTATTGCATTACTGAAAACAACACTTACATAATAAACAAATGACATAACATTTTAAGAAAAGAGGGTTCCTCTGACGCCTCTAAAACATTGGATAAACAAACTGCTGAAACAAAAAGGCCAAGCTCAATGCTCACCCAAAAAACCAAATTTTCTCCCTTTCCAAACACTTTTTAAGGCAAGAAAGGGATAGTAATCAGAGGGTTCAGTTGTTTTCTACAACATCCCCCCAAAAAAGGATATTCAGACAAGCTGTAAGGTCATTCTTCTAAGACCAGGGTGAGGATAGAACATAATCAATAACTTGACCATGCAAAAAGGGAAACTGAACAAGATCACTCTTGAAAAGTGAAACTCACAGCAAACAAGCTTTTAAGTTAATGGTCCAACTTGGTGGAGCACTACAGGCCTTAAAGACACATATTTTGAAATAGACTTGGACTGGTTATATGCTATAGGAAATTATTCTTTAGTTATCTGAAGAGAATTTTTCTTCATGTATTTGAAGTTGAGAACTTTTTTCACATGAACAAGTTAAAGGCCAAACGTAGATTCTTGACAAGATCCTGCATTGTAAGGGAGAACTCCATGTCCATCTGCCAAAAGTTCAATTACATAACCGATTAGACAACCAAATTCAATTCAACACTAGTATAGAAGTGCTTTAAACTTTTGATTATCAGTCCTAGCTAGGATCTATGAAACAATACCTGAGCTATGATGGTCACGTCGAGGGCAGAACTTCCAAATGTCATGCAACTGCTGTTGATAACTGTTAGGTGGAGCTTCTCTATCTCAGCAATAGTTTTCTCCATAACTCCTTTCTTTTTCTCACAGTGGATCCTCATTAGTACGTTGTTGTCGCAAACTCTGGCTTCAATTTCTGGTAGTGGCTCGTTGAATGGGCCACCGGAGAAGTTCTCATTAGAGGAACGGTTATCTTTATCTGTTAAGAGTTGGGATTTCTTTACAAAGACTACTGATTCCATGTTTTTCTTCCTTGTCTGTTCCTCAAGTGTTTTTACTTTCTCTTGCAGCTGTTTCATGTACTTGATAGCATCTCCAAGAACAGAAGCCTTGTCCATCTGTCAATAGCATAGGGGTTTACAACTTTGGATTTGAGAATAACTTAGCAAAATGGATCCAAATAATAAATATGCATAGGACAGTTTGGGGCTAAAATTTAATAAATTGTACAAGAAAAACATTCAAGAATAGTTGAAGAAGTTAACAACATATCAATTATGCGTAATGCTAAGAATACAACAAAGTAAAACCGAAAAAAAACTACAAAACATAAAAAGTTCTCAATATTGGATGCTAAAAGGGAGAACAATCATTTAGTAAGGAAATGTGACAACATGGCATAACAGAGAATCAGTGAAAGGGTTTTGTTCCCATCATATGACATTGAATCTGATGCATATTTTCAAGTTTCATCTGTTCTCTTTCAGATCCAGATAAACTAAAAGGACAAACAAGTAAATACATAAAAAATCTGGAAGCAGCAGGAGAAGATATGGAGGTAGAACTCTATACCTTCTTCAGGCCAGGAACTATTGCAGATAAAGCTATGAACCTTTGGCTGAGTTTCTCCCTACGCTTCCTTTCTGCGAGAATATGATCCTTAGTTTGAGAAAGTTTGGTGCTTGTGCCGATCCTCCTTGGTCCCTGATTAGCCTTAAGTGCATAATTTTGGCTGGGGAAGCAACCTTGAGAAATCAACACATCAGAAGGTAAAGTGTTGATGCTCTTCAAATGAACAGCCTCCTCCTTAGGCTTAAACAGACCCATTTGGTTTGTGTAGTTAGAACCCACAAAGGAATAAAGGTTGGGAGAAGAAGCAACTTGTGGATTCGATAACTGACTAATTTCATTTGAATTCCAGCCGTTCGGTTTGTGATGTTTCATGCTTCTATCGATGCCAATGTGAGAGTTATTATCCAAAGAAGCCTTAAGGTTGAAGCTTGAATGAGAGTGAGGATGAAGCAGACTCTCCCCAAGTGAGGTTTCTAAATTAGGTAGCATGCTGAGCTCATCAAGAGAGTTCATTTGCCACTGATGAATGAAACTTGGGTCATTCATTCCCTGCAAAAATCGAAACTTTCATCTGTATCATGATCTTAGTTTAACAAACTCATGTACCAGAATGTGTGGAAAAAGGTGTAAGTAACTAACACTAACTGTAAGCCTCAGTATTACTATAACGAACTCATTCAAACAAACAACATTCCTCTTCATAACATGTGTTTCAAGTCTCTCTCTTTCTTCTTTTCTAACCATTGTTAGACTATTGTTCTTGAATCAAATCCATATGTCACGTTCCTTATTATTATTGTTGTTATGTGCTTGATAATCTAAGATTGTTGTTATGTGCTTGATAATCTAAGTTTTGAAACTTAAAACTAAGTTTTATGGTAAAATACAAGCAAACTATGATCTTACCAGTTCAGATAAACCTTTGATAGATGAAATATCCATTAAAAAGGCTGAAACGGAATACTGAAGCTTGAGAGTTTAAGCGCAAGATCAAATAAAACTCAGAGAATTTCCCTTTAAACCTGCATGCCAAATTAACTATCCAAATGGAGATGAGTAAGCCAACATGTGCATGAAATATGTCTATTTCTGATTACACACTCCCTAAAACGGTTTCCAAAGAAAATGTCTAATTCTGATTCTTTAACGATGAGAAAAGCTTTTTCCTTTCATTTTCATATGCATGGAAGTACCCAACTATGGCCTTCATCATATCTTCAGATAGCACTTGGAAAATAATAATTGGACCAAGAAATTATTGCAGAGGAGTTACAACATAAAGTAGAAGTACTGTTACTAATAAGAGAACTAATAACTCACCTTCAATAGTGATCAAAGCTAGCTGTTACTCTCTTCCCAGGTCCCCACCAAAGCTTCTCAAATTTTTGTGCCATATTCTTCCACTTTTTATAGCTCTTTTCTACTTAGTTTAGCACTTCTGTAGCTCCCCTTTGAAATTTAGTTGCTCTTATCTCCCACCGATGTGAAATTGGCTAAAGAGAACTTGAAATTCCCTCAATTTCTATTTTTTTTTTCTTATTAGTTTTATACTTTTGTTGAGTATCAATTATAGAAAGAAAAAGAAAAAGAAATAAAAATTAAAAAAAAAAAAGCCCATTTTTTTAATAACTTAGTGGGTCGTTTTAAGCTGACAAAATATGCAAGAGTAGCAAATCATTTTTGTTGTTTTGTGGACTTTTGGGGAGGATCTTCACCAACTAGCCTTTGAAATTTTGATTCAAATGTTTGCCAAGAAACCCCCTTTTTTTTTGGTTAAATATGTGGTCCATCTAAAGGGTCTTTTTGTCACCGAAGCCAACTCTCTTAATTTTTATTATTTTTTTCGCATCCATTATCAAAAGGCAATAAGCTTTGAAAAGATGAGCTGGTTTATGACAAGTTAATTCATTGGAGTAATGTGAGTAAACACCGCTCAAGAGTTTAGACCATTTGAAGTGAGACGTGTCACCAGAGCATAATTAGTTGGAAAATGATTAACAAATTCGAACAAAGTAACTCTGTTTCGTTCGGAAGCATCCTTTGACTTTTGGGTTATGACCAAATGAACCAGTGACACGTATTGATGAGGCTGCATTATACCCGGTTACAAATACCCTTATGACCCGTGAAACTCAAAACCCACCCATTAGTTTGTCGGTTCTTTCATGAAACTGGATGATCTGGCTAACAAAGTTGGTTGGTCTAGGATAGTAGGATTCACATTCAATACAGAATCAACATTAAAAGTGAAAACAGTGGTCAAAGAAATAAAGACAAATTGTTACAAAATCAATCAAAAGAGATGTTGTCTAAATAATCTAATGACTAGTACAGTCCGACTCTAAACTCCGAACAATTAATCCCCAGCCAAAACAAAAAAAAAAAACTCCAAACAATTAATGGTTCAAATATCCAATTTGGATCCAAAATACAAACAAATCAACCATATTTACTTGAAGTAGACTAGAGCCACTACTCACTAGTCACTAGAGCGGTAGGTAAAAGTCCAATTTGCATAAAAATGAATACCAAAATGGGCGTGTTATATATATATATATATATATATATGTATATTTAAAAAAAAAAAAAAAAAAAAAAAAAAAAACTCTTTCACCAACCAGCTTTGATTAATGTTTTACCGCATAAAAGGGAGCCAATCATAAAGCTATTTTGACAAGTTTTGAGCTTTCATTTGGTCTTACAATCCCGGTGTCAAGCACTGAGCCTTTTCTTTTCGTAGAGGCGGAGATACGATTGCGGAGGAAAATTCTAGTGAGCCTGAATCATTAAATATAGATTATATTTATTCCATGTTTAGTATTTACTGATGATACGTTGTATTGTTTAGATTTCTTTATTATTATTTTAGTCGTCGCATTTATCCTAGTCAAATTTATGCATGTATAAGGAAGGAATGAGTCGTTTGGATGATATATGTTTATATCATCGGCTTCTGGAATCTGTAATGGAGCTAAGAGTTAAATATCAATTACTACGCAAGAAAATAGTTTTTCCAGTAGACTAATATACCACACCGGCTACTGAAATTGCGGTAGTTTAAAATTTAACCATAAAGGAGAGACTTTTGCAATATTTATAAGCAAAGTAATCAAGCTTCTGGTGATGCTTCAATTTCACGACTAGAACAACATTTGAATTACGGACATGTATTAGAATAGGCTTTGACTGGACTTATTTTCATGGATTATAGGCTTTTGATTTGTTAAAAGGCTAGTCTTAGTAAAATTAGAGGGGAACTCTGGCATATTGGAGGTTATGAGTTATGAATTGATAGGAACACCAAATAGTTAAGGACACTATACATTAATGTTACTTTAAGGTCTTTCAAGATTCATGGGATAATTAAATCTAAGATCTTAGTATTCTCTTTGTAAATTGGTTGATAATTTTATCTAAATGACCATTAAGAACAAAATTATTGATAATATTATTCTTTGATAGAAAGATAGTAACTTAAAAGTAAATATGTGTTGGAAGGGTGTTACATAATTTCACTTATCCAACTACGCCATTATATAAAAATTCTATATGTGGTACAAAATATGTTAGATAGATTGGTTAATCAAGGCTAGTTGATCAAATCTCTATAAAAGGCATGACATCTATTCTAAGAGTGCAATATTAGACCTTTAGTGGAATGTCCCTTTTGCTAATAGTATTTATATAAATACCATAATAAGAGTTATTATGTATTTATCATACTATTGGAGCTTAGATTATTTGGATCCATTAGGTCCTTTGTCTAACTCAACAAAGATCATTAATTGGTTGGTGATATTTGTGAAATTAGTTTCATGATACTGTGTAAAATAATATTTTTACACAGAAGTTAGTATTTTTATAAATAAGTTTTATAAGATTGACATATTTATAAAAATACACCTATACCTAAATTAGAGAACAAGCCCAATCGTAGTTGGTTTGGGATTAGCAATTTTTGACCTCATATATATAAGATACATGAGAGAAAAAACTACACAGTAACCTTAGAGGTGCTACACATGAAATAGAGGGAGAAAAAGAGACAATTCGGCCACTTAGACTAAAAGAGGAGAAAAAAAGTTTCCTACAATCTTATAGTCTCATCTCATATCCTAGTGTTGTAAAAGATCAAGAAGGTATTCTTGATCGTTCTCCAATGAAAGATCAAGAACTACATGAGAGATAAGATACATGAGAGAAAAAACTACACAGTAACCTTAGAGATGCTACATGTGAAACATAGGGAGAGAGAGAGAGAGAGAGAGAGAATTCGACCACCTTAAACTAAGAGAGGAGAGAAAAAGTTTCCTGCAATCTCACAGTCTCATCTCACATCCTGGTGTTTCAAAAGATTAAGAAGGTGTTCTTGATTTTTCTTCAATGAAGAATTCAACTTGGTGCCCACTCACTTCATTAACCAAGAGCAAGAGCATAAATAAAAAGATCCAGGGTTGGAGATTTGATCACAATCTACAAGGAGATCAAAAAGGAGTACGCTATAAGAGGTAAATCCTAATCTCATCTCTAGAGTTTATGTATCTAGATTTAATTTATATTATACATGATCCTGTAATTGATATATTTATGTTCTATGGTTATGAAAATTATTTTCATGTAAAAAAAATTTAAAACCAAAATTCGCTATTTTTTCAGCTGCATTCATGATGTGATCATGTGAATTCAATAGTTTGCATGCATATATAATTTTTCCTAAGTGCTAGGTTAAATTACCATCACTGGTATTCTTGAGAGAATCAACAATTGTTTGAAGGTTTTTTTTTTTGGGTATTTGTTAATGAATCAACAAATTAAAGTTTATTTTCTTTCAATTTTCTGAAAGATCTTTCTTTTGAAATGTTTTCACTATATCAAATGCCCTCGCCTAAGCTCCATTTTTGGCAACTTGAACAAGTCTTGTTATTTATGTTCTATCAATCAATACTATGTTTTACATATTCTTTTAATCTACTTGTTCGTGTAACTCTTTGGTTTGATAGCAAGTTACATATTAGAGTAGATAACTTGACCTCTGCTAATGGGCTTGATCTTGTTAGATAGATTCTTAATCCATCCCATCTAGCTCATAACAAGAGTTTTATTAGAGGAGTGTTCTCCTTATTTGTGGCTATTCTTTGTGAAAAAATATTGTTCACTATAAATTCATCCGTAATATAGGTACTTGGGCTAATCCAAGATTGGTGCTAGCTTCTATTAACGTGGTTCTCTGTGAATGCTTGAATTTAATAAGTTTTCAAACATAGAGGAAGCTTTTGTTGATGCATTTCTCCTTGCTAGGTTACTCCAAAGCTGAGTAGAATGAGAATATATGTGGTTATTGTTGCCATTATGGATTGTGATAACGAAAACTCTATCTTTTAGTTGGCTACAAAGTTTTTTTAGTATAAATATATATTTGTGATTACAATGTAGATTCACATATGACATGAATGTAAATTATTTGTAATTAAATATTAAATATAGTTCACAACAATATGAATAAGGTTAAATACTTTATTTATATTATATCAAACTTTGAAAAAAGCTTGATTTGTTTTGATCAACTAAGGTCTACAAATGTAATGAGACTTATACCAAATTAGATAATCAATGAAATTCATTTGACATATGTCACTCGAAACAAATTTCATTGGCAATAATCAGTTTTTTTCTTAATCTTAAGTTACTATAATTTTATATTCTCAAATTTGGCTTTATTTGAATTACAAATAAGTGAGATCAATTAAAGTCAATATTCTATGCTATTTAGTAAAACATATTTGCTAAATTATATGATTAAGATTAATAATATAGAATTTGGTGAAATATCATCTCTTAGTGGATTTTGGTACTTGATCATAAGTCTTAGGCCTAAGCGTATCAACACTGATATACTTAGTAGATATTGACTAATGATCACTATAGAAATCAATTTAAACCAAGAAACATGTCATTATATTTTTATGATGTCACATAAAGGGGTAGTTAGCAAACAATTATCGTGGTATGGAATGTTACTCCAAAAGTAGTCGTGCCTAATTAGAGTGCAGTTTCAGTCTTTTCGTCGAATGGATTCTAAAATTGAATAATTAAAATGTCCGTTAATTATTCAGAGCCAATTGTACATATCCTATAAGATCCTCGGACTAACTTGTGTCAATGGTTAAATTGTTTATTAGATTACTAAGTTAAATAAGAAAATTAAGTTGGACTACTGAAAGGTGCCACACACTTAGCTTAGTACCCAGTCCTAGGTGTGTAACACAGTATGTGTGCATTTTTTATTATAGTTTTTGGTAATTTATAGATAAAATTGACAAGTGCGAACACAAAAAAATTTAGTCTTTGGAATATTATAGCTTCTAGAAAAAAAGCTAATGGTAATTCTTATTATTGATTTAGAACATCGTAGATAGCTATTCTAATTATGAATAGTAGTTTTAACTATAGTTAATTGGATGTAAACATATCAAGAAAAAACTAGCAAAGTAATATTTGAGTAATTGTCAAAATAGAAAGACAACTATACATGGTCAAATATTGCATAAGAAAAGACAACTATACATAGTTAAATATCACATAAAGTATGAATTGAGAGCTACATGCCAACAGTCATAGTGACAAGGCACAAATGGATAAGTACTAATAGGTGCCACACGCTCAGACTGTAGGCGTGTGGTATCTATTGGTGTTTACCTATTTGTGTCTTATATTTTTTTTTTATTATTTAAAGAGATTCTAGATATCTCAAAAAGGAGAAATCATCGTTATAAAGAAATTCTATCAATTATTCAAAAGAGAGAAATTATCGAAAGATAAATTAAAAAAATCATATTTTGTTCTTAGATTTATTTGGAGAATTTTAGTACAATCACTAATTTAATCTTTTCTTGTGCATAAAGAATTTATACTCTTGTGTGACTATACACTTAAATAGTTTGGAAGATCACAAGGGGTTAGAGTTATACACTTGTTCATCAAGAGTTTACAAGAATTATGATTTTGATACCTAATCCTAATATTCCTGTTTATATTTTCCGCTGTCTTATTTTATTGAAAAATGTTGGTAAATTTTTCATAAAAAATAAATTTTAAAGAAATACTACCAATGACTACTTTCTCATAGTCTTTCCAACAAATTCTTTTCTTGAAACTGAGCTTCATGGTTGAAATTCGGCTTACTAGAATGCAGAGTAGAGCTTGGGAGGAGTTCTTGCTCCTATCCAATTCTAAAGAGCGGTCTTTATTATTTCTTACTAATAATTACATGGCAGGACTCTTTGTGCATCCTATTTTTACTTGTTTCTGCCTTAGAAGAAATTTGATTTTTTATGGTAAATTTTCAAAAAAATTTCAAAAGCTTTAAAATCCCAGATTCTAATTAAAAAATATAACTTTTTAAAGTATTTAGAAAAATATAAATTTTTATTAATTATTGAAATATTTGAAAAAACCAATCAAGTTATCTTAGATAACTCGACCAGTTACCTTAAGTAACTAGATTAGTTACTTTGGGTATCATTAAAAAAAAACTATTTTTTAAGGAAAAAATTTATTTTTCTAAATATTTATTGTGTTATTATTCTAATAAGTTTTACAGATGCGGTATTTTTCAAAAATAAATCTAAGATTTTTCAAAAATTTAACCCATTTAGAATTTTTCAATGTTTTTAGTAATTTGTACCTAGAATTTTGTAAGAAACCTTTTGCCTTACGGCCGTAGGTTATTTTTCTATTTAGAAATTTTAGGTGGATGACCAATATTTTAAATAAGTAGATGTTCATTTTTTAAATTTTATAGATAAATATCCAAGTATATATATTTTTACGCTCGATATATATTTATCTATTAATTTTAGTTACTGTGCTAAAATATACTAGGTATATACTTTTTTTATACTTAATATATAAAGTTTTATACTTGGTATATAAGTATATATACTGGACATTTTGCTATAACATTTGACAAAGGAACATTTACGTAAATTAAGCACAAAAATTTAGTCATATTTCTATATGGTCTATTTTCTGGATTGAGCATTCTTGTAATAAATTAGCTCATAAGGTTGCCACCACCTTGTAGGTCCGCCCAAGGCCGAAGATAAAATCGACACCATTACAAATGGTTTATCAACTGACTCTGACGTCAGTTGAAGCACTTATTATCATATAAACTATGTATAAGTATTAAATCACTAAAAGTACACTCTAATTACGTTAAAAAAGACAATGTTAAAAAAGACAATGATTACTTGCTGCCTATGAAATTTTGTATGAAGTCTATAGTTTCTCTTAATAATATCAATTTCCCATGATTCATGATAATTTTGACTTATTTTTTAAATTACCAAATTTAAGGAATAGATTTTACAAGTGAGAGGGGAAGATCTAAAAGTGCTAAGAATGCAGCGTCAGGTCTATAGGTGGGCCCCATAAAGCTTCCAAAACTAACTGCTATCGTAATTTACTAAAATTATTGAAAGTTTCACATTTTTTTTTCCAGATTCATAGTACTTATTTCAAAATAACTCTTTAATTATAAATCTAGTTTTAATAAATTATATACTATTAGAAACCTCATTTAATAAGTGTATCATATAATTAATAAATTAAATCTAATATAATCCCACGTGGAGTAAAATTATAATTTATTAAAAACGTATTGATATGTTAAGTTCCGATACGTAAAATATAAATTGTTAATAACATACTTGATATGTTGATACGTTAAGTAATGTTTGGCACACAATTCTCCTTCGCATTACTATTTTAAGATTAATCTTACTAGATTACGATCCAAAAGAAATTGAAAAGAAATACGAAAGAACCAAACGAAATTGGCATCAAGGGGACAAAGCTACATTTTTTTTTTAAATAGCAAAGGAAGCTTCCTATGAAGTGTTCCCTTCTATCATAGCACCATCGTTTATACTTCTCCGACGCTTTTTCCGATTTATAATAAATCATAGTTGCAAAAGAAAAAAAAAAAAAAAAAAGAAAGAAAGGAAAATCCAATTTACGCTATCAAACTTTTTCTGTGAGAAATTTGATTAAATTTTAGGAAAAGTCTACAATAAGGGCCCTGCTTTTCACTCACGGAATAAGAGAAAAAAGGAGGCACGCCATTGGTCAAAAATAAAAGACTGGCCCACATAAAAATGGTTGCAGATCATATATGCCACACTCTATCTTTCCTCTTCCCGAGGACCGCCGTCGCGGACCGGCTTCGCCACCACCTTGTAGGGTCGAAGATAAAATCGGCAGCATTACAAATGGTTTATCAACTGACTCCGACGTCGCCAAGAGGAAGGAAGAGTGGAATTCGAAGAGATCTCTCCGCAACAATGCGGAGAAGTTTTGGGTGAAGGCTATAATGCCAAGCTTGAGATCCAGATTAAATTAGACAAAGAGAAGAAAATCATTGGCCAATGTTGAATTGGGTTATATTCTGTGTATCTAGTTACTGAGTATGTTGAAGTCATTAGCAAACACAATGAGGACAAACAATAAGACTGATGGTGCATTTGCTATTTCTCAAGATGGGTTTCTGGGAAAAGGAAATAAAAATTAAAATTGGCCTTATTTTATTTTGCTTTTGGAACCAATAAAAATGAACAATTAATATGAAAGCTTTAATGGAATCATCCCACACTACCCCTCCTCCTCCTCCTCCAGATCCCGGAATGAAGTCTAGAATGTGTTGTGAAGTAGTGTAGCGTGAGGAGGATGAAGATGTAAGAGGAATATTCAAAATATTCAACAATTTATCCAGTGTGATGCACTCTCTTTTCATTTGGGCCCATCTCGTCCGCTGAATCTAAATCGTATGGTGAGTATTTGTAGCTCATGGTAGACCCCTAGGTTAGATGCTTCCCTAAATTTTATCCCATTATTAATACTGACCATAAAAAATGGGGGTTGCGGCGGGTTCATCTTCACCCTGTACTGTACCAACTTCTTGTTTATAGTATATTCTTATCTACTGCGCTTTCCCTGAAAATTCTTGATTTTTGATTGAAACAGAGAATGGCTTCCTCAGTTGGGAAAGTTGAGCTTCGACCGCTGGGCAACACGGGGCTGAAGCTCAGCTGCGTGGGCTTCGGTGCTTCTCCCCTCGGCAATGTCTTCGGGCCCGTCTCCGAAGACGACGCCATCGCCTCTGTTCGCCAAGCTTTTCGTCTCGGCATCAACTTCTTCGACACCTCTCCGTATGTACTCTACCCGACTCTCTCTTTAAAATGTGGAATCCTGTGCTATTAATCCAGCCCAGTTGGTCAATTTGGGTTTTGATTGTTTATAACGATTCAAAAATATTGACAAATTATTTAATTTGGTTGATTGGGGGGTTTTTGAGTTTTATTTGTTTTTGTTTTTGTCTTCTTTTTTTTTTTTTTAAGGTACTATGGGGGGACTTTGTCAGAGAAGGTACTTGGGAAGTCACTTAAGGCACTGGGTGTTCCAAGAAATGAGTATATAGTTTCCACGAAGTGTGGAAGGTATGCTGAGGGTTTTGATTTTAGTGCTGATAGAGTGACTAGGAGTATTGATGAGAGCTTGGCAAGGTTACAGCTTGATTATGTTGATATACTTCAATGTCATGACATTGAATTTGGCTCCCTAGATCAGGTGTGCTTAGTTTTTTTTTTTTTTTTAATTATATATATATATATATTTTATGATCTTTCCTCTCATATATGTGGCTTTAATTATATATAATGCACCACTTTTTGATCTAGAATTGGATTGTTTTAGTGTTACTTGTTGGTGCTTACCCTGATCAATTTTGTGTAATGTGATGTGATTCTAAAGCTGGGGTCTTTGGTTTTTTCTTTCGTTGATAGATTGTCAATGAGACGATCCCTGCCCTTCAAAAGTTGAAGGAAGCTGGGAAGATCCGCTTCATTGGCATAACCGGGCTTCCATTGGGAATTTTTACGTATGTTCTTGATCGGGTGCCACCGGGGACAGTGGATGTGATTCTCTCATATTGTCACTATAGTATTAATGATTCTACCTTGGATGATTTGATACCTTACCTGAAGAGCAAAGGCGTCGGTGTAATCAGTGCTTCTCCACTTGCAATGGGGCTTCTTACTGAGAGTGGTCCTCCAGAATGGCACCCTGCTTCGTCTGAACTCAGGGTAGATCTCATTTCTTTCCATACTTTATTTTCCATTGTGCAGACTAATCTGAACAAGTACCAAATTAGAAACTTCAAGAATAAATGCGCCTACTTGATCTGTCAGTTGAGACTTGAGTTTCCTTCGTATTTTCCAGACAATGATCTAGGAAGAGAGTCATTTTTTGTCATTTTTATTTGTTTGATGGCTATTCTTGAACATAAGATAACAAAGGTATCACTCTAACCGGGTTCGAAGAGGGGTTAATCTCTTTAGAGTTGGGGTTTAGGTAGATTCTTGTGATGTATAAATTAATTGTTTCATAGTTTCTTTACTTTTATATATCCACAGTCTGCAAGCAAAGCTGCTGTTGGCTGGGGTTTAGTTAGATTCTTGTGATGTATAACATTAATCGTTTCACAGTTTCTTGTACTTTTATACATCCACAGTCTGCATGCAAAGCTGCTGCTGCCTATGGTAAAGAGAAGGGGAAGAATATTTCAAAGTTAGCCTTGCAATACAGCTTGTCAAATAAAGATATTTCATCGGTGCTGGTTGGGATGAACTCTATTAGACAGGTCTCTTTTTTCTGTTAGCTTTTACTGCTACATCTGTCAACACATGTAGTTCGGTTTTGAAGTTTTTGTCTGATCACATTCATAACACATGCCAAATTTTTAGCCTGGCATTAGTGCAGTTGTAGTAAAAGAACTGCACTCACATTTTTAACTCAAAAGCAAGCGTTTTCTGGTTTTATTTGAGTTGACTTGAATAGCGATTTGGTTATCAGGTTGAGGAGAATGTTTCTGCTGCAATAGAACTTGCAAATAATGGGAAGGATGAGGAAACTCTGTCAGAGGTTGAAGCTATTTTAAAACCAGTGAAGAATCAAACATGGCCTAGTGGAATCCAACAGAGCTGACATCTTCACTGATGTTCTTAAGCTCTATGCACTGGTCTTCTGGTAACTACTTTATCCTCAGGGAAGCCTAAATTTACTTAAAGGATCTATCCTTATGCGAGAGGAGAAATAAATATTATATGCAATTGTATCCTGGTAATCATTATATGTGTGTTGCTCTTGGGAAGAATGCTAGCAGGTAAAATATATGTCATTTTTCAGTGAAGAAAGATTGCATTGGATCAACCAAATAATGTTAGCATCCTTTTGCATCTCTCCCGAGAATATTTCGGAAAGTGGAATTGTCATATGTCGTCGTGGTAGGGTGGCATTTTGTTCTTAAGCATTGTAAATTATGTAAACCAATCTTCTTTTTGTTGGTGAATAATGCTGTTGTGTTGAAATTATGTAATACAAAGAATTTTCCTTTGTTGTTTTATTGTCTATTCATTTCCCCAACTCTACTGGTTTCCAGTTTAGCAAGACAAGCCCGTGTGAAGTTCACATGTTAGAGTGTTTTTACCTTTGTGAGAGATGCATTAGTGCAGACAACAGGGAAACGATAGACAAGGTTTTAGTAGGCAAAGTCTATATACTCTTTAAAGGAAAGAATCTACTAGGGGACCCACTTTTATAGCACTAACAGTACCAAAAACTTGTTGCTTTTTCCCAAAGTTGGTAATAGCAACAGATGCATTAGATATGGCCTCAGATTTAAATATTTTACAGAGAAAGATACGGTCAAAGGAAAAGGTAAAAACACTAGCAATATACTCAATTAAAAAGCAAGCGAACTAAATCAAAGCTTAAGAAACAAGCTATTATTTTAGGGATGAAAAAATCGAATCTTACACTCTACAGATGTCAAAACTCTTCATCAAATTTATATCCATTCTCTAATTCTACATGTCTCTCTCCCTCCCCATTTTTAAGTTCTGTTCCAAGCAAGCTTCCTAGCTGTCTTGGTTGCCATGATTTGATTTTCTTGATTAGGAGACCCACATTTCTACAATCCTGAAGAAGAAATAGTGTCAAACTGCTGGTTTATGGGCTTTCCTTTCATTCAATTTAAGCGAAGGAGATTGATGAAGACGTCTTCTCTGTATGGAATGGATAGACCACCCATTGGATGGTCGTATCCAAATTCTTCTTCAGCTTGACTCAGCAAATTTTGGAATGCAGGCTGGTTTAAGCATGATATTGGTATCAAAACCCTCTTCTTTTGGCTTTCTCCAACATAAACTGCACAACATCCCTTTGGGACATCTACAGTTGACAAAGAAGGCCTTCTAAGGAATTTCTTAGCTTGACTAACACCAGGTAGATGAATACCGATGTTTTATATGTGTACCTCTGCCAGAAGATGAACAAGGAAAGAAAAAGAGACTAAAATATTCAAAAACCGAGAGAGTTTTGCAAGTTTTGAGTGCGTGAAGTCTTGTGTTG
This sequence comes from Parasponia andersonii, assembly GCA_002914805.1. NCBI lineage: Eukaryota > Viridiplantae > Streptophyta > Magnoliopsida > Rosales > Cannabaceae > Trema > Trema andersonii. The sequence goes on along the minus strand of JXTB01000186.1, from coordinate 379,395 downwards.
CTGCTCTTCAGCTCAAGTTATATGCGTGTATATATATATACATATATATATATATATATATATATATATATATATATATGCCATGTTATGAAGAAAATTCTTTTCAACATATAGAGTGAGGTGGGCCTACTGTGGAAGATGAGCTGGTGAGGACTCACATGGAGTTGTCCTCCAATTCATCATTGTAATGACAGACTTAGACGAAAACCATAAAAATTTTGTGGGGTACAGAGAGCCAGAACTCCACTCTGCATTAGAAAAGTTCGGGTTTAGAGAAAGTCTACTTTGTTTAAGCAAATCAGCCTTTGACCTGGGTTTGGGACATATACAAGATAATATAGGAAAAAAAAAAAGAAGAAAAACAGAAAGAAAGAGTTGATAGACTTTCTTCATTCTTAGCGTGCACGGTTGAGAAATCCAGCTAAAAGTGTCATCCTAATCCAAAATCTGTTGCAGATATAGAGTAGGTATCAAGAACCGTTTTGGCCATTAATCTTAAGTGGAGTGGTTGGTGCAGAGACAATAGCAAATGGTGTTTTCCTTAGAAAATATGTCGACAGTAATCACATGGTTTTGTCACCCACTTGATGATAATATTTGATATGCTTTCAGGCTACTCTGCTTGGTTTGTTTGAGCAAATTATCATGGCCTACGATGTATAAAACAGTGTACGGTTCCTGTATTTGAAAGCTATAACCAATGTACCACTGTCTGTTGATCAACATTATGCAGACCATTTGGACTAAAATTAATAGGTAGAGACTACTAGACCTTGGCTATTTTTTCAAGCAGACACAAAAGTCAGAATATGGGTTTCTTATCCGCTTGTAATTAGCCATTGTCTTGCAATGTTTTGTGAAAAGAACAAGTCAGATGTTGGGGATTCTTCGTTCTTGCCTGAATTCAAATCCGTGATAGGTCGATGGGAAGCACATAACCAACGTAACATATAATATCATTCTATAATGTCAAAGACCTTAAATTCAATTTGAGCACTACAGAAGACAGTTATGGCTTTGATGGATGAGTTATGTGTTAATTTCATTTAAACTAGATAGCTTGTTAGTCACGCTCATTCAAGAATAGTGAAGCTTTAGTCTTCAGAGAAACCACTGAATTTGATCTAAAAGAGACAATGGTAAGTGGTGGTTGAGTAGATTGATCAGCCTCACTTCTAATGATCTCATCACTACCCACCATCATTTCATCCTTGCATCCAATATTGCCAAAGCTTTTGTTCATCCACCCTCTAATTATTTTATTAAGACAAACATTTGACAGAAACCCGAGCTAATGCCTTTTTTGATTTGATAGTGATCTTTAGGGTACGTGCTTCGTCCCACGTTGTACATATGACTAAAGGACTACACTAGTATCTTGGATTTTTCATTTATGGGACTTCAGCACACTAATTAATCTGTCTCTGAAAATGCGTCATGAAAATAAGCCCAAATATTACTGTTAAGTTGATGTAAACATGGTGAAAAAATTTGAATCTTGATTACTTGGTTTTTAGTATAATGGATAACGTACTTCATCCTTATTTGAGATTTTGAGTAATATCTCCTTTATGCATGATTGAGAACCAGGAAGAGCTAGTTTTCTTCTTCTTTGGCCAATTAGAATTGCTTTAAGCAATGTTTAAACAAGTTTCAATTTGTATCCTTTTACCAACCTACATAGGATTCTTACTTATCAATGTTTCTTCCTTCTTTGCGCCAGAGTAATTGAATATACAATTTAATCGAACTAACAAACATTTGTCCAGCTGGCTTCATCTCTCAAGTAGACCCCAAACTAACATTATTTGGTCAAAGAACCTTTTCATCAGTACCTGGAATATGAAAAAGGGAGAAAATGCTATGATAGGGATGAAATATTCTTGTGCGAAGAAAAAGCTTCTTGAATCATTTAAGACTAGATTGGCTCAACTAAAATATGCCCATGTGAGCGAGTCAAGAAGGGACCCAATAAATGATATCGCTAAAACAGGAAACTAATGAATACAGACCAGGTTTTGGATAATTGCTGGGGCTACAATCAGCTAAAAGGCTTATTGGTTGGTTCTAACAAAAAAATTAAATAGCCACTAAATAGCCCGAGTCCAAGTTCAGTGCTTCAATGCATGAGTAAGTGAATCATAATGTCCTCTTTATTGATACTGCCCTTAAAATGTCAAGGACATGCCTAGCACAAAAAAGGGTAGTTCTTTATTAGTTGAAGTATTCAGTACATAAATAATACACAAATCTTTCAAGTTGCACCACTCTTTTCTTTTGGTACAATTTTGGTGGTAGGGAAAGATGTCTTGGAACTCATTCGGACAGGACCATGTGAGTCTTCAGCAAGACCTTCACCTGATATGTTTCTAAACATTCTCTCATCGAGCTCTCTCTCTCTCACTCATCACAATCATACTCACTTTTAAGGTTTCAAGTCTCTCTATATATGTATTATGTGTAGCTAGTGATAAATGCCAACTCAAACCAAAGTCTTGACTCAATCACTACAAATTTTCCATCACTTCTACCAACTTTAAGTTGGACTCAATTTGCCTTTTCTTTCCTTAAGATGGGTATCGGGTTGAAGGGGATAGCTCAGGCCAAGCATAAACTACAGAGAACTCTTTCAGCAAGATATGGGACAGTTTCGGCCAATATTAGTAGTGATGTTCCCAAAGGCCATTTTGCTGTTTATGTTGGAGAAACACAAAAGAAGAGGTTTGTCATCCCAATATCTTACTTGAACCATCCTTTGTTCCAGGACTTGCTAAACCGAGCCGAGGAAGAATTCGGATTCGATCATCCTACAGGTGGTCTTACAATTCCCTGCAGTGAAGACTACTTCATCAGTCTAACTTCAGCTCTAAGATGTTCATAGTGTCACATATTAATTAACTATTTTGGTCCATTGGGAGCCATTCTTAACTTGTCTTTTCATTTCTCTTGCGGGAAAAGAAAAAAAAAATTGAGACTGAAAATCCAGAATGTCTCAGCTATTCATCCCATGTGACGTCTTGTAATCTTATAAAAACAACAAAAAGTTTTACCATTAAAATTTGCATGGAGTTTTTCTCTGCTGTCCACAATGTGACACTGTGTTATAAAGTTCGAGCAAGCCATCTTTTCCATTAAAAGTGTTGAGTTTATATATGCTGTNGCTAGAAAAAGAGTTACATTTAAAGGCACAATATGTAAAAAGATATAAGAGAAAGCCAGTAACTTTTACTTGCAGTTAATTTTTCCAAGATTACTTATTCATAAATTAATGGTCCAAATTCATCATCCGCATTTTTTATGAAAATGTTAATACTATTCTCGAGATTCTGTAATGAAACAATTTTTTTTACCCCTTTAAAATATAGGAACTCTTACTCAGAAGTCAGAACCAGGGAAGCGGTAAAAATGTTTTATAGGTTTTCTCTTCTATGAAGTGGCAGCCTCCCCTGTTTCTAGTTCAAGTTTCGGAGAGGCTTTAGGTAGTTGCTAATGAGTTCGTGAAGCAGATTTCCAACGTAACTGATTTACTGGCCTCCTGAATCTCAGGCCAAAACCCACGACCTTGAATATCGATCCTTCTCCTTAAAGGGTCATGATTGGTTCTGTTGCAGGCCATAAATATTGTGTCAGTCTTCTCCACTTCGTTTTTCGTGATTGGTCCACTTCTTCATGCGGTAACCTTTTTATTTTGTTGTATTATTCTGTTTTACTGTATACAAAATGGTAGATAACTTCCCACGAAAAACCAAATCTAAGACCTTTTCCAAAACAAAAAGGTGCACTAATCCCAAGTTGTTGCATGCTAGAGAGCCAAAACGCTAAATTAAGGATATAATCTTTGGGTTATAGTACTCCAACGTATGTATTTTAATATTAATTTTATTGAGAAAAAGTTTTCATCCAATTAACCATATTATTATTCTATGATTTAAATTTATATAAATATATACCGAAGCTCCTAAGTCACACTTACTAAAGATAATCACGCTCCTATAATAAAGTTTAAGGAGAATAATAATTTTAAGGAGAATAATAATGCTGGTCGCCTTTTATCTTCCTTTTCTTTCTATGAAAAAAAAATTCATACATGTACAATATTTTAAATTTAGAGCTCATACTAAATTTGAACGTACAATATTTTAGTTGTCACAATACTAAAATAAATTTGATATTGAGATGTCCATTAGGGAGTCTAATGTAGATTTGTGAAACATATGACTTCTTTATGGGATTATAAGAAATGGGTAAGCTAATAAACTGTGAATTAAAATATGTAGAATCAAATATGTAATATGATATTGGCTTTCTTTTTCATTTAGGCATGTTTTGCGGCTTTTACTGTTTAGATGGACATTGTATAAGACACTCGTGATAAGTCCACATGCGCGGTGCCCAAAAACCGAGAGTGATATCACATGAATCTGTCAGTAGCCCCCACAGATGACCTTTTTAGATTAACAGAACGACTAACTGTTAATAATTTGTTATATATTACGAAAATTCACATGAAGATTGAAGAGAGTGACTCTTGCAATCCAGGTCTAGCCTATTTGTTTTTCCCAATGTTAAATGGATAAGCATAATATCCAGAAAAGACATAAAAGTGTGTACTTAGGCACACAAGGAAGGAATATTTTTACTACGCAGTTGTAAAAACCAATTAAGCCAATTGGGCGGATGTATATGACATCAAAAGTGGGACATGTCTAATTCCAAAGCATATTAATTCAGTCATCATAGGGTCTTTATTCTCAAAACGGGACTAAATCGGGCGCCTGTTATTCATATATATATATATATATATATATATGCGGAAAGCAGTGGGCGAAAGTTTCCTTCTTATAAATGTTGTTCCACCAAATTGTGGTATATAGGTACCTAAAACGACCCACAAATTCTATTCTGCCTAGCTTGGACAAAGTACATGTTGAAAAGTACCCAATTCCTACTTATATTGAAAAGTACCCAATTCCTACTTCTGTACTCAAAACATAGAATTTTTATATAGCATTTTAAAAAGAAAAATAAAAGGGAAAAAAAGTATCCTTTAGAAGGAGATCAGGTTAATTAGTTTGCCTTTCTCATGGACCTAGTACTTTTATTGTGGGAACATACAGCTAGCTCTGGATATTCTCTGACCAAATATACGTACGAAAAGAAAAATGTAAGACAACAGAATCCATAACCGAAAACTGAGCTGATTAGAAAAGTCGCTTAGATATGAAAAAGTATAATGATTATTGATAAGTCAAATTAGAGATTGACATTAAAACAACTAAAGGAATAGATAACATGTGTAAATATATATTGGCTTTCTGAATAACATGTTATTATAAATCCGCAGCCATGCATGAAAACCATATTGGCCGCTTTTTGAGCCAATCTATAAATCTGCATGGACAACGATTTCGGAGCCATATGTTCTGACTCACTGACGCTTATATAATCGACATTTCGACGTCAAGTACGTACTACTGTCACACTAGTCTCTCAAATCATTTATATACACATAGTATATATGATAATCAGTATGATCAGACTCACATGCATACATTAGTATGGCCATGTGCAGTATGTGTCAATCAATAGAGAGAAAGTGACCACAAAATACTCGGGTGGTTTATGAAGGTATGGGCATTACAATAAGCAACGAGAAGCAAATTGAACCGTGTTATATAATAATATATATTGTAAGATAAGGGAAATTATTAAATATTAGAATTTAGAACCATAATATATAATACTATTTTATAGGAAATATCATAAATGAATTATCGAGGGATAAATATCTAGAATCTAGATGTTAATATATATATATATATATATATATATATATATAAAACTCCTTCACTGGGTAACGGACGTCAATAGACGTCAATAACTGATCATCAAAGAAACAGTTGATCGTCATGTGGGCATGCAATTAAATATTCCATTAGCTGGCTACAATATTACTCATTTTATTATATATGTTACATGGTATCTGGGTTTCATCAGTCAAGTTGGCCATGTAATAATACAACATTCAAAAAAATTAAATCTATAATAATTAAAAGCAATATCTGCCCCTATATATAAATAAGGGTCCAAACATTACTCCTATATGTACACTTGTGTGATGATCTAGATATATACATTTAAGTTATAAATTAAACAAAAATATGGGAATTCGTCTTCCGGAGATGGTTCTTCATGCTAAGCACCTTATTCAACGCCGGTCTTCGGCCTCGAAGCAACGGTTTTCCGCCGCTCATCACCACCACCATCATCATGATGATGATCATCATGTGGTGCCAAAGGGACATTTTGCTGTGTATATTGGGGAAGAGAATCAGAAGATGAAGAAGCGATTTGTGGTTCCAATCTCATATTTGAAGCATCCTTCATTCCAAGATTTGTTGTTTAAGGCTGCAGAAGAGTTTGGTTTCGATCATTCAATGGGTCCCATTACGATTCCTTGTGCTGAAGAGGATTTCATCAATCTCACTTCTTGTTTAAATTCCTAGAGTTACCATAAATTAGCCAAAAAAGGGGGGAAAAAAATGTTTTTAGTTGTTCCTAATTTTCTCAAAATAGATGTAAATAAATTAGTGTGCAAGGGAGATAGCTAGCTAGCGGTTAAGAAACCAGAGTCATATATGTTTAAGTTTAACTGCTTTGTATTATATATATATATATATATATATATATATAACCAAATATTACATAGTATCTGTTTTTATAAGTAATATTAAGGATATCAATAACTTGTCCAAAAACTTATACTAATAATATAGCTTTCAACTACATAAATTTAGAAAGTGTGATCCATTTTAAGATAAAGTATGGTTGAAAGTTGATCACATATATTAAGTCGACTTTTTAGTGTCGTATATAGTAATTGTTTCCCCCTGCAGACTGAGACAATTAGAAAAAGTTAAGACTCGAGATATAAGACCTGCGTCGATTAATCATGTCAGGTAACCAAATCCAAAATTTAACTACTAAGAAGTGTGTAGTGACTAGCTAGGAGACCCATAAAACTCATTGATCCAAGCTGTACATATGTCAGTTTATGTTAAAAATAAGCAAAACATATAAAAGGCTGTATACATTGCCATCTTTAATTTGGACCGTAAAGAGGCTCTAGGGGACACTGCAAAAGATAAGACTTCCTTTGCAGCCAAGAAAAGTGGGGGGAAAAAAAAAAAAAAAAAAAAAGAAAAAAGGAGAGAGAGATAAGACTTATGGTGGGTCACTGTGGCGTCAAAATTTGCTTATTCCATAAGACATTTTTTTTTTCTTTAAAGATAAAAACCCCCAACAAAAAAAAAAAAAAAAAATTGCAGACTGGCACTGGCAGGCAACTTTACTCAAATACCAAGGGGCTCATGCCATTCCACCAAATCCTGTTACACATGTTACAGGAATGGAGGAACGAATAATTTCACCAAAATAATTGCAAAGGATAACCGTTTAACCAATTAAAGTCAAAATTAATCTCCACTAAACATATTCAACATTAACAGTTTGTGCTCCAGTAATTTCCTGGTTTCAACTTGACATTCTAATGCCAGTCCTACGTTGTTTTTAGGCTTCTTTTTCTTTGCTGGAATTTTCTTTTTCTTTTGCCTTGAATTACACTTAGTCCCCATTTAATGTGATCATATCATTGCTGCAGAACTACGTACAACTTCCACTTCGTACCCTTTTTTTTCTCATTTATTACCCCCTATTTTTTATTTTCATATATATATATAGAGGTTGCCAATATGTATTTCTTTATTTACGTGTAAATATTTTTTCATTTAAATAATAATCTAACAGTTTAAAAAAATATATATCAGTAATATTTTTTTTCTCTTTTAATTTTTAATATAAAAAAAATATGAATTTTAACCAAAATACTAGATTGGATATGTATATATTATAATAAAAAGAAGCTGTTTCATCATAACTGGTCATAAATATAAAAATTGCTAGGTTGCTGATCTCCCAATTTCCAGTGTACGGCCTCCTGTTTTAATGCATTGAAATGAGGAGAAAATCACTAATATATATATGTAGAATAGCATGTGAAATTATCTTGCGAAATTATTATTTTTTTAATAATTCTATATCATTAATTCCAGTGTACGGCCTCCTGTTTTAATTGCATGTGAAATTATTATTTTTTTTAATAATTCTATATCACCGCTTTAGGCTATTGGTATTTTAGTAATTGGGTTTGACATATGAGAGACTGAGAGAAATTAAGTCGTTTGAGCTAAATGAGCAAAGCCACGTGAATCTCTTGATGATATATGGGACCCTCTAAGCTTGCCTGCTTGTCAGTGTTGGTGACCTCACATCCACCTGGCGGTTCCTGCAAATTGTACAACTCTTATAACTCCCTATAAATACCGGCGCTCGTATAACTTTTCCTCATTCCAACCTTTCCATAAAAAATTAACAAAAAGCCATATCCAAACTCCAAGGGAAGTCTAACCTAAAACCACTAGAACAATCTCTTGTACTTTCCTACTTGGAATTCTCAGAGTTTACTCAAATGGGTATTATTAGATTACCATCAACTATTCAGAATCTCAAGCAAGTTCTCAAGCTTCAGTCACTTAAACCAATGAGGCATTATCATCACCATTCGGATGTCCCAAAAGGCCACATTGCAATTTGTATTGTGGGAGAAGTTCAAGAAAAGAAAAGGTTTGTGGTTCCAATAGCGTATTTGAACCATCCTTCATTTAGAGAGTTGTTAAAGAGAGCAGAGGAAGAATTTGGTTTTGACCACCCTATGGGGGTTTTGACCATTCCATGCAGAGAAGACACTTTTATTCGTTTCACTACTCAATTGAATATTGCTGCTTCATGATGATGAATATGATATGAAGAGCCTAACTCCACGTCCTTATGACTATTTTACCCTTTTTTGGTACTAGTAGATTAGAAAGGTTATAGGAATCCTTGTATGATAGTTTGCTACATGTAATTTATAGGTGGTTTTGATTAATTACCTTCTAATAAAATCCGTTGGGAAATGAAATAATTTATTTTTTAAAGCCTCCAAACATATAGCTCGTCAAATACATTTCTAAACATATAGCAAATTGAGCAATCAGCAAAGTTACTTAACAAATTGTTTCTCACATGGAACTGTTAAGAAGTCGGTTTTCACCGAACTTATAAGAGGAAAATGAGTAATCAGCAAAGATACTAAACAAATTTTTATCACATTGAACTATTAAAAACATCTATTTTCAACGTTGCTTGGCTACAACAATGGTTCATTTCTCAACCGTGTAAATTCCATAGCCGTGACTTTGGAATCATTTTTTTTTTTCTCTTCATGCTTGGACAGACGCCAGTGTAAATGCTATCTTTTTGGGTGAACAGTATATATAAAGGACCTTAGAGTCATGAACAATAACATTTGGATTTTTGGGAACCAAATGAACGGGACATAGCATAGAGCTCATATCCTGTTCTCCTCAGTTGAAAGATTCCTTCTTTCTTATCTATGAAATCCAAATTTCTTTTCTTCAACAGTTTTAAAGTGTCTCAAGTGACTTATTCAACTGGATTGTTTGTCATTATACAATAAATGGAGATTAGTATTCATCTGAAATACTTTACAAAGTAATTGCTTATTGATACATCCTACAAATTATTTTCGTTACATGATGCTATTGAATAGGACATCTCTGTAGCTTCAGCATATAAGATACACTTAAAAATGGAAAATATCCTTATGCCGCTCCATGGATCTCTCCTCTATGCAAGTATTAGCTTTGAGATCCAAACGTTTCTATTCACTTTTGTTATTCGGCTCACGTTGGCCACGAATTACAGGAAAGCATTCAAGCTTTCAAAAGGAAATTTCAAGAATGGGGTAGCCAATTAAGGCTTGTGGCGGGAACAGGCAAGAAAGACGATTGATTGAACTGTTAAAGATCATGAACTGAAGTTAAGAAACATGCATCGATGCTTCTAGGATGTTTGCTGGCGACATCACCTCCTTCAGTCCAATGACAGGTTGCCGGTTCTAATGTTACGCTGCTGATGAGCAATTCCTTTTCCTAATCGGAACTGGGACAGGTTTATCTCTTCTGGTTTGCCACTGAAAGGAGAAGCAAGCTTTGGCATAAACCATCTTTTTATTGTTAACCCATTAATCCTTATTTTTCCATATGACTCGTTTCCTTGGTAAGATAATCCAAGCCTTCTCAATAATGCCGCAACTGCCTGACCAACCCTGTTGACATAAAGGCAGGGCATTTACACCATTAACTCAGAGAAGACACGTGTATTATCAGAGACCACATAGAGAAATGATTCAGTTGGTTTCAAAATCCCAAGTCTTGCTCAATGATGGCATTATCACATAAACCATTTCAACTAGAATGACGAATTTTATTTTTCCTTTTTACACATTTTCTTTTTTAAAGTACAACAAAGACTAATAATTTTCAACTCGATACTTAAAGAATGCAAAATTTTAATTTTTTCATAGTCCAAAGCTTCCACATTGCTGTGTGTTCTAAGGTTCATTTACCCATATTCTAGGCTTATAGATCGTAGTTTTTTGTCTCTACCAGATTCAACCAGGTAAACATGCTTTTCTTTAACTTTGGAGACACATAATAGAAAAGTTCAATCAAAGCTCATTTTGATTGAAAGTTGAAAATGCTCACAAGCCAGTCTCACCTCCCCACAAGGTTGACTGTCTTCTCCTCATTGGCATTGGGAGATGTAATCTGGGCCTTCTCAACAGGGAGTAAAATGGTTATGCTTGGTAACTTTGCACCTGCACGATATGTCATAGGCCGAGAAATGCAAAGATGTAGTAAGCATTTAGGCTATATATAAACAAAAATTGAGTTCCAATTGTGCTTGAGAAAAATTTAATCTGAACATTTTATGCAGTACGAAGTTGTCCACTTCACTAATCTTTCTGCGCTGAACTCAGAAAACTTCAATAATATCTCAAATCCTTGCAGTGAAAAAGGGGAAAGAGCGGCGGGGGGGAAGAGAGGAAAAATAAGAGAAATACCAGCAGCAAGCCGATGTTTGAGACCTTTCAAAACAGTTAGAAGGTACACCTGTCAAGTATCATATAATGTTTTAATTAGTGTGAATGCTTGAGCTTCTGTTGCATGGGTTTTGCCCATTCTTGAAGCCTTATTTTTGCTTTTTATTTTTCTTCACTTATAAAGTGTGATAAATAGAAGGCCTCTTCATAGAAAATTTAGGATTTTAACTACCATCGTAGGAAGGTGACCTTGACTTTTAGAACTCACCTCAGCAGCATGAACTTGCAACTCCCTTGTATCAACAACAACAAGACTTTGTTTAAAGGATACACATGGAACAATCCCATGAGAAGCAGCTTCCTAGTGTCACACAATAATGTCATACAGTTTCCAGTTATTTTCATTCCAAAGTAGGAACCAAATAACTCACTGAAAAATTCAGCCCAACTGACCTCAAGTAATGAAAAAGCACGAGGGTCATATTCACCAAACCCATCTATCAGTGAACAAAGGTTTGAGGGTCTTGATGTGTCCGCACTTACACCTAGATTCTCAATGAGCCTATCTTTCAAGGATGTATCATATGGGAGCTGCAAGCATCCCAAAACTTGGGATAAGACATCAATTGTAGGGATAATACCAGCTGCAACTGTTTCACGGTAGACCATTAAGGCCGATGATGTCCTGTACAAATTACGCAGTAAATTGCTCAGAAGCACATTTTATACCAGAATTCTTATTCATGAATGATAAATGACTAGTTCTCTAAATCATTTTAAAGGGAAAGACAAGGATGTAAACTAATTCAAAGAGATTTACTACCAGTGCTCTGTCCTTTAAATTCTATTGCTGAATGCAGTAAGAACGATTATATTGAGAAGAAAAAAGAATCTGCTGCAAGTTCAGGTTCAAGACGTTATTCTTAAGTATTACAGTTGCCAGTTGTTTTAATGATCTACAATTAAATCTCATGTAAGAAAACAAGATAACATGTTGTATGTTGTTTTATCGATCTACAATTAAATTTCATGTAAAAAACAACAAAGTAATGTATAGAGAATCAATTTATGGACTGAATATAACATAAACCTATCAAAGCAATTTCTGAAACATTTCAGATACATTCACTTCATGTATGTTCAAACTCATGTTCCTTTCTACTGGCCCCAATCAAACAAGTCTAACAGAAAACGCTGAAGATGAATAATCAAATACCATTTATTAACAACTTCTGGCCGGCCTGACTCAAATGAAAAAATAGGCTCACCAAGCGTACAAGCCTTTTCATACCTTCGTAAGCACATGCCTAAAAAGGAAAAGGATGAAGAAAAGTCACAGAAGAAAACAAAAACGGCAAGGAGAAAATAATTCAAGGACTAACTAAAAAAGAAAAAGAGCATATATATATGGATTAATAGGAGAAAGTATATTAGCAAACTTACCAACTAAGCATCTAGACATAACAATATTTGGAGTAATTCCATCCTTTTTGGCTTGAGAATAGAGCGTGAGGCCTACATCTTGATCATCCTTTCTACAAACAAGGTGCACGGATAATAGCAATACGATTTTTGAACAAGATTACAAACCAGGGTATGCATTAAGGAAGGATTTTCATAAGCACCATAACAATTGTCAGAATAACTCACTTTTCACTAGCCACCAGTAGAATGGAGTATGTTATGCTATTTGGAGACAATCCTATTGTGTTCATCTCCGATAAGACTTCCATAGCCTTCTGTAATTGATCACCATCACCTGCAGTGACATTAAACGATGTAGTAGCACATTATTATGCTATCGTAGTTAACTATTCTAAGAAACCATAACTGACTAATACCCAATATTATTAGAGGAAATTTATCCAATATAAAGGAATAAGAAATTTCATAAAAATGAGAAAATAAATCGTAACGGTTTAATAAACTAACAAATCCACATTCAAGCAGTTGGGACATACACAGTGCAGTAATCAAAGCATTGACAGTGGAAACAGTTTGCTTCAACTTAATTGACTTGAGCTCCTCATATAGCTCTAGTGCTTTCCTCCAATTTTTAGCCTGGAAAAAGGAATAGGGAATGTCTTCATTAAGGTTTGGCAGCATAATGAAGTTTTGCATTTAGGCCTCTTATAGGGAAAAAAGATAAGAAATTAAGTAGTCATTATATCTCTCCATTCCAGTCACAATTTCTCTCCATTCCATTACACTAAACAATAACTTTTTTTCTTCTTTGTTTGCGAATAACAGAACTAAGAAATTAGGTGATGTGCCTAGACCGATACTTCTACTAGCCTCATGACAAAGTAACATTTCGGAAACTACGCCTGTTAGGATCCATGTTGGAAAGACGTTAATGGGATATTTCCTAAACCAGAAATATAATCTTTAGGAAGCATTGTTAAGCATATGAGATGTTACATTGCCTAGATGAAACATACATTGCTACAGGCTCCCATCAATGAGCTATATGATACTATGCCGACTTTTACTCCTTGGTTCTTGGCTTCATTTAGGATTTCAAAGGCAGCATCTAGCTTTCCAGCATGCCCTGCAGCATCTATTAATGCACTGAGAAACATCTGCAAGAAAGGCCAAAAAATGAGATATCTCCACAGTCCAGAAGAAAACAACTGAAGCAAAGATGGCATGAATGATCTGGACATTATTATCCTTTCTACAAACCATTTATTCTTTCCCTTTTACACAGTGAAGCCTGTCCCAATTACGTCTGGTGATACTATCTCCGTGCAAAATGCTACATAAAAAGTCAGCATGTCTTAAAGTTTAATAAAATTACCTCATCAGGGACCACGCCTTTCCTATTCATTTCATCATACACATTGCATGCAAACTCCCAGTCACCTGTCTGGCTGCAAGAATTGATGGCAATTGTGTAAACCTCTGGGGTGCCCTTAATTTTATATTGATTCATCATCTTATATACTTCACGCGCCCTATCAACCTGTAAAGAATGTAGTGTTTTTTTAATTAAAATATGTAGAAATATCAAAGGAAAACATCCAACAGCATTAGTAAGAAATGGGAAATAATTACCTGGCCAGCATTTGCGCATGCCTTTATTAATGCACCAATAGTGACATGATCAGGGTCTATAGGCTGTGTTTCCGCTGACATTTCTGCTAACACATCAAAAGCACGATCAACAGCTCCTGATTGACCACATGCAGTAATAAGTGCATTGAATATAACTCGATCTGGCTTCACGTTCTACTGCATGTTATCAGCACGAACACTTAATTCGAAATCATAAAACAGAAGATACAAGTAAGTATATTCATGCACGAAAACGGGTGAAAACTAACAAGAAAAAAAAAATGTAGGATAATATCAATAGAGATTCGCAAAATGTATAGGTTTGTCACAAGAATCATACCTTGGACCTCATTATACCATAAGCACCAAATGCCTTTGCTACTTGACCAGCTCTAGCACAACCATCAATAAGTGCCCCGTATGTGTGAATGTTTGGTTCCACTCCAGCATTAACCATTTTATGAAACACCTTAGGACACACAACCACGTAGTACAGTTAACATGGGAACTCATCAATATAAGCCCAATGTTCATTCCAACTACATATAATAAAGGATGACAATTTAGTATCTGGCTGCTCAGATGTTAGACAGGTCAACAATAAAATGTCTTTCAAACAGCATCAATCTACAGCCCAAGACAAATAAAAATAGACTTCAGATTTCTTTTTTCAGAGGAGAGAGAGAAACCATAGAATATGACTCTATCTGAGAAGCAGTTAAAGTCAATTACATCAATGGCTAATAACAGAATATTCCATAATTCCAGGGAAGATTCCAGCTTCAAGTATCCCAAGTAGTAACAACAAAACAGGGACTTTTTAAATATATAATAAGCCAGTGGTATGAACATGAGCAGCACAATAATTGCATCCTAGGACTAAGTACGGCATCAATGGTTACTGAAGAAAAAAGACCAAAAGAAGTGAAAAATGCAAGAGGAAATCTCAGTTGTAAACCAAAAGGAAGAAACATACTTCAAACATTGAATCAACTTTGCCACTTTTAGCACAAGTTGATATTAGAGTAGTGTAGAGTTTGCAATCAGCTGTCAATCCAGACTCCTGGACAAGTTGCAGAACCTGAAAGGCTCCTAGAGAGAACAAGACAAACATAATTTAGAACGAAAAATAAATAACTAAATAAACTGTGATGGAAATCCATCATTGATAAACAGAAGTGACAGATAAAATTACCCTCTGAATCTTGAGAACTTGCACAAACAGACATAAGCATGTTATATGTACTCAATGTAGGATTAGGTATCAGTTTGATGAAACGAAAAGCTTCATTAACCGCCTTTTGAAGTTTGCAGGTTTTAAAGAACCTTGCATGGTAAACCTGAAAGCAGAATCCAATAAAAATGGGAAATACTACATACAGGAAAGATAATAAACAGCTAAAGAGATAATATTCTCACCTTATTCATGTCTAACAAACCCCTTTTCTCCATATCTTCAAGCAATTCCACAGCGTTGGATAACCTAACAAACCCATGTCATTCAATTATAAGCCCGTTAAATAAAAATAAAAACAAAAAATTTCTTCGAAAAAATAAAGCTCAATAGCAATACTATTTTGATAAAGCACTGGCGAACTCCATAATTTATATCACATCAAACTTGTAATTATTGTAACTTCTACCCTATAATGCAGCCATGTAAACTTTTTTTTTTGTAAAGTAAAATACATTTATGGGGACCTGAATCCCGGACGCCTCATACACAGATTCACCCACCCAGCCACTTGAGCTAGCCTCAAGTGGCACAGCCAACGCAGATAAATTGTGGCAGCATACCTCCGATCCTTTAGCAAACGATTGTAAACTCTGAGCTGCTCCAAAGTTTGATTTTTGCCATCAACGTCAATCCCATTTATGTGGGGTAACTCGGGCAGAACTTTGTAGTTATTCTGAGCCAAATGTCCTTTTCTTCTATCCCTTGAATCTCCTCTACCCTTTCTCAAGTCCTTTGCACCGTGGTAAGGGCCTTCTCGATAACTTGCAAAAGGAATTTTTCCTTCTACATTCTCTGTATAAAGAAACACCCTTTATGCAAAGTAATGGGAAAACTTAAAGAGTTATAAACTGACTAAGAGAAAAAGTACTAAGTAATGACAATTTTTGTTCTCTTTCCTTCTTCTATCTCTAGAGAACTCCAAGATAAAATGAGATCAAGTTACATTTCTTCCGTAGCATTACCTGCTTTAATATGGGGAACCTCTGCAGATATTTCAGCACCCTTTATAATGGAATTTTTAGAGAAAGCATTGCTGTCCAAAACAGAGGCATGGGCAGAGAATGATTTGTGACCATTAACATTTGCTATATGTTTCCCCTCTGACTTGCTTTCGTTATAAAACACGTGAAGCTCTTCTCTTTCCGAATCTCCAAGAAAGCTATTGAAGTTGATTGTTTCTCCCTCTACACCAAGTTCTTTCTTTTCCATTTCATGAACACGCACTTCTACAAGCGAATCATTTTCTTCAACAGACGCACTACTAAATTCAGACTCAATTTCCTCTTGCAACTTCTCTATTTGCAAGCCATTCAATTTTTCAACAAAGTTAAGACGTTCGAGCATAGCTGATTCAGCGAGCAAAGGCGAAAGAGAATGATCCAGAACTTTCGGCTCGTTTAGAAGCGTTGAATTACCAGAACCCGAAACAAGGACACTAGAACTAGGTGACTGTAAAGCACTAGTGATAACACTCTCCTTGTTCATCACAGCAGTTTGGTGAAACTGCAGGGGAACCTCATTATGAAGTGAAGCATGCCTATTCTCTCTCTTCTCATCCTTCAACAGTTGCTGAACTTCAATTTCGCGAAATTCTCCCAATTCCAGCATCTCACTCTCAATGACGTGGTTTATGCCACGTCCTCCCAATTGAGGCAACGCGAAATTCCGCGGTCTCTGCACCTATTTTCGTCATCAAAATTATAAATTTGGTCGCTTAATCACATAAACACAGAATATCCGATCATCCAACGCGTTTTTCTTTTCTTTTAATATTTATAAAGTAAGCCAAAAATTTCCTCAAATAATACAAAATTTCTAATAATAAGAATCAAATGCTGAATAATTTTGTCCTCAAAATTTCCGCAAGCTCACGTAACGATAAATTACTCAGTTCAATAACATCTCTCTCTTCTTTATAAAGTTTAAGCTGCAAACATTAAGCCATTAACATATACGTATATACATACATACATACATACAAAGCTCGGAATTAAAAATAAAAAAATTAATAAAAAGCATTAAAATTCGAATAAAATACTGACCTCTCTGGAATTCTTCTTGGACCTAAAGAGATTCCAGTAAACAAAAGAAGCTGCAGAGACGGTAACGACGGCGACGACGAGGACGACCGAATGCGAGCCGAGAGCAGCTCTGAAAAAGAAGCGCGAGGACTTAGTCTTAGCGTGAGACCATGACTTTCTATGCCTCGTACGATGGCGGAGACCGCCAGGGGGCCTGAGGTTATGGCCACAGCCGAGAAATTCTCTTTGGAGGGATCGAGAGAGAGAGGCCGAAGAAGAAGAAGATAGCGGAGTCCATGAGATAAGGGTCAGAATTTGAGGCTTCGCTGAGAAGCTCACGTCCATGGAAGAAGAAGAGAGAGAAAGTTAGAGAGAGAGAGAGAGAGAGAGAGAGAGAGAAAGAGGAGAGAGAAAGATTTTGGATTTTGGGTTTGAGGCCTTGAGGGGTTGAGGATAGGAGAAAGAAGAAGCAGAGGAGAGGAGGAGGTAGAGAGGTGAGTGACTGGAGGAGTGGCAAGCAAGCAGAGCAAAACGTTCCTTCCTTTTAATTGGTTTTTGTTTGGTTGTATGGTTTCTGCTCATCCATTTCTCCTGCTTACGTGGCATCATTCCTTTTGTTTTCGACTTTCGATGAGCTTTGTCCCTTTTCCAATACGTTGGCCGCGGTTGTTTAATAGCTGGCCATGGCTCCGGATAAAATGACGCAGTTTCTTTGTTTTCTTTTTGGGCTGAGTCTCCTAAATCCTCATTTCCTTCTACCTAATTTCATATTTCGGTGTCGTTTGCTCCAAACACCAAAAAGACCGTCCGTCGTCTGTCGTCCCTAAAACAATGTCATTTTACTTTCTTTTTTTTTTTTTTTTGCCCTTTTTCTAGGAATATATCGTTTACGTTATAGTTCTGCGACTTTTGGTGTCGCTAATATTGCCGTTTTCGCATATGATGTCGTTCCTAGGATTCCAATGTCGTTTAAAATTTAGTGCGTCATTCCGTAGATATTTTGTAATTATCCCTTCAAGTATTGTAAATTTTGATTAATTTTTAGAAATAAAATTTGATTAATTCCAAAAAAACGTAATTTGAATGAATAAAGTATAATCTCGTGACTTTTTTTTTGGTTTATGACTTGACCCTCGTGAATTTGAATTCTTTTTCTTTTTTTTTTTTTTTCAAATGACCGTAGCAATTCAACTAAATCAACTTTCTATTCCCGAGACGGACAACTCTTTTTTTCGGAAATTAGGATAAATAATAGAGGCTAATATTAGAAAATAATTCTAGGGGTCAAAATTTTTTAATATGACCTATAAGTTGACACTATTTAATCGATGATGTTAAATTTTTAATATACTAATTAAAAACTATTAAAATTTTAAGTATCCTGAAATTTATTACTAATAGGATAACACATAATTTGAAGCCCAATATCTGTTAGGATTCTAACTCTTAATATTGGTAAGAAATAATAATAACAAATATGATACGGAATAATCAACTGCCAAAATAAAAAAATTGCTTGTATCTCCTCCTAATAAAAAAGTCAGGGCCTCTTATTTAGAGTCCGAACGAGAGTCTTCTTTTCTCATTCTCCAGCCCCTGTTCCTTATCCTCTTCTTCCTTATCCTCTTTACTTCTTATTTCCTTTTTTTTTTTTTCAGTTTTAATTATTCAAAATCTAGATTTGATTGTAGTACCACTTTTTGTGTGAATTTTAATTCGATCTAAATTTTAAATCTGAGATTTTTTTTCTCAAATTTAGATCTATTTAGGGGGGATAGTTTTTGTTTTTTTTTTTTTTCTTTTCCACGAGCATGTATCTCAATTGGAGTTGGTCTTATATAGTCTACCTTGCCAAGAATACAGCCAAGAGTAAATGTTGAAAGTAATAAATTATTGATGGTCCTTATTATCTCTTCCTCTTAAAGAATCGAGGTAACCTACATATTTGTTCTTCATCTTCTTTCTTTGAGGAGTTTAAAATTGTAATTCTTATGCTTATATTGTAATTTAAAGGTAATTCTTATGCTTATATTGTAATTTGAAGCTTTTTACTTCGATTAATGATATTACTTTAAGGAACACATTTATATCAAAAAAAAATATATCAATAAGAATTATAGGATTCTAATTTATTAAAAAAAAACTTTTATTACGATACATTGATATGAGATAGTATATTAACATAGATTGAAAACTGACGAAAAATATTAATAGCGGATCAAGCTCATTGCATACGAGCATGATCGATTCAGGTCAGGTGAATGATTCAGGTGAATTTTAGTTAAAATAACTTTAGTGTTTATTTTCGACAGATAATGGATTCGATTAGTTCGTGTTATTGATATGTTATAAATTATTAAAAGAGAAAAAAATTTTATATTGCAAAAGAATTATAACATTTTTTATTATAATTTTTCTTCCATGCTATAAAGAAAAAGAGAAGCCAATATATACATACAATAGCAACTCTTTTATATTAAAAGTTGATGTGGGATTCTTTTAGCTACTCCAGAATCCATAACACTCTCTTGAATTCCTATTTGCACTTTTAGGATATGCTTTGTTAAAAACTTTGCTTGAAAAATTCCGAAGGGTAAAAAACCATGGCAAAGAGAAGAAGTGTACATTATCCTTATACAAGATACACATTTAAAATTAGCTCATTAAAAATGTTGCCTAAAAAAATCTATTGTGACAAAACTAAGGGAAAAAGAGTACAATTATGTATTCTCTCCCTCAAAGTAGTAAATATAATTCTTCTTCGTAAATTATAGAATCAATGCATTCTAATCTCATGGACAAGCTTCTAGAATATAGAAGACGGTAGTGCATTTGTGAATATATTTGATAGATTATTGCGTGATTGAATTTGTTGGATATCAATGTCGTTTCTTTTCTGGAGCCCATGTACGAAGAACTTTAATGACATGTGTAACACTCTAAGTCATACATCAAGTATCTTCTGGGAAGATTATGGATAAGTGTAGCTCTATGAGCCCAAAAGTACCTTTAAGTTAGTACTTTTAGATTGACTTAGTGATGTAACATTTAGTATTCAAAGCCGACCCAATCTATATTTGTGTGGATCTTAGGAGGCTGTCACGAGCTAGAATCGTGGTGAATATGGATCCTGCCCATAGGGATTATATGTGGACTATTGAATATGGACTCCCTAGCAAATATATTAGACCCTTAACTGGGAGAGATTATAATGCCTCAAGTACTACATCGGGTATGTTCTAGAAAGATCATGAGTATTTAAGTGATGGTGAATGCGGATCCACCCATAGGAGTTATATATAGACTATTGAATGTAGACCCTATAGCAAAGATGTTATGCCCTTAATTGGGAGAGATTGTAATACCTCAAGTCCCATATCGAGTATATTCTAGGAAGATCATGGGTATTTAAGTAATGATCTATAAGCCCAAAGTACCTTCAAGCTAGCACTTTTAGATGAAGCTCGGTGATATTACATAAGTTTTCCAACGGTATATAATTTGTTAAAAATGAACTTATAACTAGAGATTTGGAGCATTTTGAAGTACGCACTACAAATTTAGAAAAATCTGAAATTTTGGACACTATCAACAAAATGTGGTAGTGGCTTGTCCGGCTATATGAAACCCACCTATGAATCCCACAACCATATTTTTTCACTTTTAGGACCTCTATTATTGGAAGAATTTGCCTCCTAATTTTGGTATTTTTGAAGATAGGTCCAAATAGTTGTAAATCATCAGAAATTAACATTATTAGGGGAACTGTAGAGTTAATCATAGTAGATGCATGGACATTAAGTAGTCATTATTATCGGTGTGATTAGAATATGATTTTACTATTATGGTGCTTATGTATGGTTTATATGATAATAGATGCTTGAAAGAATTTGTTGATTATTTGAGTTGATTAGGCAAAGCGAACGAGGTAGGTAACTTTTGGTCTTTTTTAGTAACTTTTTGTACAAAATTTAAATATTTTATTGTTTCTAATAAACTTATATTTATAGAGTATTTTATTAAAAATATGATTTTAAGTGAAAATATACTTTTTGTAGATAAGTTATTTATTGAAAGAAAAGTATTTTACTGAAATAATCATTTTGTTTAAAAAGCATTTTGATTCTATATGATAATTATTTTGCACAAAAATATGGATCAAATATATGACATTTTTATTGGACATTATTACTTGAAAACTGTTTAGAAATGACTATAATGATATAATGAGAAAAGTGAAATTATTTTGTATTGTTGTTGTATATAAATGTATTTTGAAACTCTCTTTAGTGACTATACAATATAGACCTATTCTACAGGAGTTACATGTAGATAGTATGTACTGAATATGAACCTAGCTACAAGAGTCAATTATAGTATATATAGTAAATGTGGACCTAGTCACAAAGGTTAAATGTAGTCATAGTTGCCAAAAACTGTTGAAAAATATTTTAAAATTGTTACTGATTATCAAATGAGAATGAAATGATAAGTTTTGAAGACCTACTTCATGTTTTTGTGAAAATAACTTTCCAAACAATCTCATTTGATTATTTTGAAAATTATTACATTTTGAAACTGATTTTATTTTGAAATATGTTATTTAACCTTTTCAAATGATATATATTTGATTGAACTAGGTAAGGTTATTAGATTTACTGAGCTTCTCGCTCACTATTTTAGTTTTCCCTTCTAAGTTTTTAAGATTATCAGTTAAGACGTTCACTAAGGGAAAACTTGTGTAGATAATTGGGATGCATTTGAGTTTATGAGTGAAAGAAGGAAAGTCGTTCATTTTTATTGGAAAAACATGAAGACTAAAAAGGTCAATTAGTATAATTTATTAGATTACAATATGTACTTTGTATAGTTAATTTTTAACATTTAGAGACTTAATAAAATTATTAAGTTACACATGATTTATTAGTACTTATTAGAGTTTAATTATTTTTTATTTTTGTAGATTGTAGATAAATGTCTTGTATATTTATAAGGCTTTGCTTTATAAGTATGCGGCACACATCCTTGAGAGTGGGGCATGATATGTAGTGTCAGAGAATATGATAAGTTTGACAATTTGGATCATGATAAGTCAATCTTATGGGTTTATAATATCGGGTAACTAAGTTAAGATCATTTGAGTTTTACTTAATTTCTATTATAGTTTGGAAATTCATTTGAATTGGTGATCGATTTAAATTTGATAAGTTTGTTATTTTAGTCTTTTTGGATATTAAAGTAAGTTAAGTTCGCATTCTTAAATTTTATTATTGATCGAATAATTAATTTGACCTTCATAGTTGGTAATCATATACATTACATTGGACTTTTGGGATCGTTTAAAGTTGAGTACTCTCGTTAGGTTTTTATTATTAAGATCTGTTAGTTGACTATTAAAGTTTCTAGTATTTAGTGTTTTTTATATTGGTTTCCTTTTTTATTTGATTAATAGACTTGGGATATTAGAAAATTTTTCTCTTATTATCGATATTGGATGGTTGAAGAGTTAGTGAGTCTTATTTTGTAGTTGATATTAAATTTATGAGTTTACTTGTTATCTTCTTCTGCTGCTTTCTCTTGATTTGTATCTTTGTGTTTTTGACCGTATTTAGAAAAAAAAAAAGTCTAAGTTAATTATTAGAGAGGAGAATTATTTGACTCCTAAGAAATAGTGTGGTCATTCTAAAG
Organism: Parasponia andersonii; assembly: GCA_002914805.1. Classification (NCBI taxonomy): domain Eukaryota; kingdom Viridiplantae; phylum Streptophyta; class Magnoliopsida; order Rosales; family Cannabaceae; genus Trema; species Trema andersonii. The sequence continues at coordinate 356,387 of JXTB01000186.1, read as the reverse complement.
AATTATTAATCTTATATTATCTTTGTAAGAGATTTATAAAATAGAGATTACCTAGTTATGATATCAATGTGGGGGAAGATATGTTATTTAGGTTTATTGGTTAATGGGATAATAGAGAGAAAATATTTCAAATTTTTTTAGAAAGTAAAATTATTTGTACTATGGGCTAGAACATATAATAAAACATTGAGTACATTAAGTTTATTAAATAACTAGTTTCCTTAATGATAAAGCATAAAGAGATGATATACGAAATGTCAATTTATGTGCTTGTGTTAATTGATGAGAGTACATGTTATTATTACTAGACGGTTGAGGATAAATAGGTTAGTTTTATTAAAGGCAAAACTATGAGTTTTTCTATAAATATTGGTGATGATATGATTAAAATATAGGCATTAATAACCTATAAGTGGAATAATAATTGGGAAAGCGATATTTTGAAAAACTAATGGTGAACTGATTTGAAGAATGATATTACCTAAAAAAAAACATTATGGAGTCTTAATGACTTATATGATTGGATAATTTCAAGATGATGTTACCTTAATAATATTTATTTTAAAAACTAAGCAAAAGTCGAGATATAGTAAATAAATAATTTGGTTATGGTTATGGATAATAGGTAGTAGAGTTGAAATTAAAATATATAGTTGTTATAATAAGTTCACAATTTTATTCTATGGTATTACCATATAGGAGGAAGTGAGTTTAGTGTTACTCTTTTTTAGAAATTTATATTACACAAACAAATAAAATGGTACTTATTTGATGTGCAACTAGAAGAATTACAAGATATAAGTTTTCTGAGATAGGAGTTTTCAGAAAACTTAGTATTTTACTACTAGGAATTCAACTATTATTGGTGATAGAAAAAAATGAAAATGAAAATTGTATTTAGAAAACAAAAGGTCAAAATAGTTATATAGTGGAATATTTAAGTCGATTAGTTACGTAGTAGAATATATAAGTTGATCAATATTTCTAAGATTGATAACTTATTTGATTTTTATGAAATATGTGGTTTATGAAGAAATATTCACATTTATGGTTCTATTGATCTTTCTTACTTGTAAAAGATAATTTTGAGAAAATTATAATATGAGATATTAGGAATCCGAGAGGTGGCTTAAGAAAATTTTGAGGACTAATATATGAAAGAAGTCACTTAGCATATTTCTTTGTGTTTAGTCTATGAAAAAGCGAATGATGACCATAAAATTTTTCGCATACTATATAAAAAAGAAAATATTGTAGTAGAATTTTATAACAAGATTATTAATCATTACTAAAATTATGAAGTATGAGTTATATAGTGTATTATTCAACTAAGTATACTCATATTTTGACAATTAGACTTGGGCTTTGTCCTTAATTAATTAGGTCATGATTTTTATAATTTTTATTAAGTGAATATTGAGATTTAGAATTTGGTGTAATATAGTTATCAGTATTTATGATCGATCTAAGTTTTGGTAAATGGATTTTGTTTTGATACTTTGGCCCGTTGAAGATTAAAGTTAGAGGAAGTGAGATTAAAGGGATTTTTATGGTTATATAGGATACAGATATCATCTTATATCTAAGCTTCATATGACCTTATACGTGATTTTGTAAATTGAATTAGATTTGTTAGAGCTTTATAATATCGATTTAAAATAAATGAATTGTCTAAAAGAAAACTATATATATATATATAGACTATTGAGGATATATTGAATAATGTTTCAAAGGTTTGTAGAAGAAAATATTACTCTTGATAATATTTGTATATAATTATAGTTTTCAATCTAGCTTTGGAATAGTTTTATATGAAGTATTGACAAAGAAATAGAAGTGTATTCTTAGTATTATAGGTATGTGATTGAAAGAGATACTAAAAGTTTAAGGAATTTTAATTATTAAGAATTCCTATTGGCATTATTAGTATAAAGAGTAGTTTGAGCTATTGTATTGCTCTCTATTTAGGTTAAAAGGATAAAGGAGCACTAAATAGAAATTGATGTAGAATTATTGATAAATGAGTTCTAAAAGTTATCTCTTTTAAACATTTGGAATAGTTGATGTTAAAGTGGGTTTACACTCTTAAGTTTGTATCACATTAATAAAGTACTTATTTGATTTAAAAAGTAATGATCACACCTTTTGCTCAAAGTTTGAGGCACACCTAGGAAAGAATGATTCATTTAAAGATTGTTTATTAGAGAATTCAGGATTTAAAAGTTTAGAGAACTAAACTTCTTTTAATGAAGAGAGATTATAACACCCTAAGTCCTACATCGGATATTTTCTAGAAAGATAATGAATATTTAAGTGAGGCTTTATGAGCCTAAAAATACTTTCAAACTGGCATTTTTGGGTGAAACCTAATAGTGTCATAACATGTATTTGGTTCTATCATCTTTGATATAGCCTTCTCTAATATTTGCAGTACAGGCAACACTATGTTCACACAATATTGTTGGATTCTTATGGGAAGATAATTCATATTTTCCTCTAGTATGTTGAACAACTGATTTGAGTCATATACATTCTCGACGTGCTTTATGTCAATGCTAAGATTTCAAGATGATTTGAGGAGGCATATACTATGTTTGTTTCATGGAATGCCAATATATTACAGCTTTTCCATATATGAATATATACTATATTTGTTATCGAGCTTTATGTGGATCATATAAATAACATGCATATGTATAATTAACTAATTGAGAATTTTCGTCCTTATAATAAAATTTTCTCAAATTATTGGTCCTTGGAAGATAACGAAATATATGTTTAATTCCAGTTCAATGTCTTTATATAGGCGATGAACTATATCTTGCTAAAAAATTAACAAGCAAAAGCTATAATAAGTCTAGTGCAATTCATAAGAGTTTCAATCATACTCAAAGATAGCACATTAGGACAGAGAATTTCGCCATTATCTAAACAAGGGCAAAAGGAGCCATTTTTCACATCATTTGATCTAAAACAACCATTAGATTAATACTCAATGGGTATGCTTTATTTATATTAAAGCACTTTAGAATCCCTTTTAAATACGTAAATTGATGGACAAATATTCCAACTAATAAATGTTCAATTGCGGGTTGAGACAAAATTTTGTCTTTCTAAGATCTTTCATCTCAAATTTTTTCATTAAATATATCTTCAGCTTCAGAACCTTTTCAGCAGTTCCAATGATATTTAAGTCATCAACATGAATAATAATAAAGATGAATTTAAACGTTGATTTTTTGATGAAAACACATTGCCATTTAGAATTATTCATGCATTTTCCTTCAAAAGATATTGACTAAGCTGATTATACCATATACGCATAGTTGCATTTTATATTTTTATAAGGGATATTATCATTTTTATACCTTATATTTTGACACTTTGTTCAGTTTATACCTTCTTGTTTGGTTATAAGCAATATTCACCCTTAGATTTAATATTTGTTAGAAATTTATACCCTGACACTAATTTAGAGCAGTTAGTTTACCAAGATAATTTAATAAACTTATTCTCGGATTAGTTTTTATATGGTTTATTTTCAATTTTTTAAACGGCAATTTGGTAAATTAACTGCTCTATATTAGTGTCAGAGTATAAATTTGTAACAGATTTCAAATCTAAAAGTCAATGTTGATAATAACCAAAACAGAAGGTATAATTTGAACAAAATATCAAAATACAAGATATAAAAGTATAATATCCCTTTTTATGATCTATATGCTGAAGCATGCCACAAACTCTAGACTTCGTCAATAATGTGGCGAGGGGCCTTAAAATTGGAATTTGTGTTTGGAAAATTGCACTTGTGGTGTTAGAACTTATTAGAAATCTTATAGGAGTAATACTTTTTGACTTTTTTTTTTTTTTTGGTTACTGAGAATGCTTGGTCTCTGCTTCATTTCCAAACAAGGAACCCTACATAATCCACCTAAAGAGTAGGTGCAAAAATGTAGCTGGCTAAGCTGCACAGTATGTAAGGTTCTTGTTGCTCTCTAAGGCTAAATTGTTGAAAGGTGAATTAGTAACTAAGCCAATTAAAGAGGTCGCGGTACCGGGTTTATGCTTTTGCACTTCCATACCCAATAAAAATTTCAAGCATTACTCTAATTTCTGTTCCGAAAACATATTTGACCAAAACAAAAAAATAGTTGACTCAGACATTCTTCTGGCATTCTCTTGCTTGGCTACTTCTTTACCTATTGCATATATAGATATTAGAAATTTCGTTTTTCTTTAACTTCTGATTGGTTTATCTGATCTTTCAGGGGTGTTTACGGGTTATCACATCGAGATTCAGGCTCTTTTCAGGGTGTTTAGTAGCATGGATTGCATGCTGAAATATAAGTCCTCTCTCAAATATTACATATATTTGTAAGAGAGACTTGGATTTGGTAACACATCTTCTAACAAAAGCTAATGAACTTTCCACTTTCATCATCATCATGATAAAAACAGAAAACTTTTCAAGGGTCATCATCCTTTTCTTAATATATCCCAACCATTGATTTCCTGTTGTCTTACATCATTGGCTCAGTCTTTTATGGCTCCTTGCTGTTGGTTGCATTAAGACCGGATGACTCCAGCTAGCTAGCAAGATGGGCCATTGAACTTGCAGAAACCAGGCTGCTAAAAGAAAGAAAAAAAATGTCGGCTTATTTGTTTTTGATTAATGTACATTAAAAAACAAAAGTCTGCTTCTCACAATTTTTTATCCTTCTGTCAATGGAATCTTGTAATTTATAAATTTATCCCTTCCATCTTGTTTTTGGATGAATATATATAGGGCACCAAATATACGTAAATATAATTGAAGGGCTGGATGAATAATTTTCTTCAAGTGGATCGTTAAAAATAAATTTAAAACGATAAATTAAAAAATTTATTCATGCATACTTGTTTTTGGATGAAAATATGGACGAATAATTTTCTTTAAATGGATCGAAAGACACATGTCAAATAGATAACTTTTGCCACTACTTACAAATTTGAAGCCGTAGTGATCCAGAGTCAATATTGTGAAGATTAATGCATAACACATAGGATGAAAATGCAAATACTCCTATTTTTAAATTTGGTGTCGTTTGCTCCATACGCCAAAGACCAAACGACAACAAAGACCGTCTGACAAAATTCTTGGTGTCATTTGTCGTTACTGAAAACTACTGTCGTTTATATGAAGTTTCTCCAATTTTTGGTCAAGTTTGTATTTCTTCGTTGAGAGAAATGTTATGAATAGACATATCTATTCCTTATACCATTCCATAGTGATATTTATTCAAGGTTGCATATCTTCATAACACATTTTCATAATGAATAGGTATTTAGTAAATGTTAATTAGACATATTTATTCATTACACAATTTCACAGTGAATAGATATTTACTAAAGTTTGATCAATTTACATGTCTATTCATTACACAATTTCACAATGAATACGTATTTACTAAAGCTTAGGTTGTATATATTCATGACACATTTTCATAATGAATAGGTAGTACTAAATGTTACTCTTTCTAATTGAATAAGTGTCAATCAAAAGTTGTAATATTTCGTATAGGTACCACTAATAGTTGTATCCTTTTACATAAATACGAACCAAACATTTTAATTATTTATAACTATGCGAACCAACAATCATATCTCTTCGTATATATACCATCGAAATTGTATCATTTTCTTTGTACTAGTTGTATCCCTTTACATAGATGCGAACCAACAGTTATAATTATATATATAAATGCAAACCAACAATTGTATCTCTTCTCATATATACTATCAAAATTGTATCATTTTCTTTGTTCCTATTCCAGATTTTTTTTTCTTTCTTTCTAAAGGATATTTCAGAATTTTGGCTATTTTAGTTTCCATCAAATATTACAATCTCTCTAACGGTTTCAAAATCTTAAACCATATGAGCAATACAAAACTTCTCACCACTCCATCTCTTGAGTTTCTCTCTGCGCTACCCCATTGCGTGTGGCTTAGTCTTGCTTCTCTCGAATTCAATAGCCAGAGACGTTAAAATGTTGGGTTTTTTTCTTTCGAGGGCCCTTCTGTAAGTTTGTTGAAGTTCTCTCCTTTTATGCATATCTTGCCCTCAAGTACGCATTATATACAATTTTTTGGAAAAAAAAAAAAGAAAGAAAAAGAACTGATAAGTAGTTGCTTTCATGGGCAGAATGGTTGTTGGTTACGCTTATCCGGCTTATGAGTGCTTTAAGATTGTGGAGAAGGACAAACCAGAGATTGAGCAACTTGTGTCATGGTCCCAGTACTGGTATTTAAATTACATTCATCTAATTATACTTGATATACATTTGAAAAATGTAAGTCTTGAAATGTGTTTTCTTCTTTGTTTCTCAGGATTTTGTTGGCTATGCTTACTGTTTTTGAGAGAATTGGAGACGTTTTCTTTTCATGGTATGTTTTTTTTTTTTTTGGCCTTTTTGGATACCTATTTTTTCTGTTATGTTAATACTTTGATTGTTCTTTATTTAGGCTACCATTGTACAGTGAAGCGAAGTTGGCTTTGATTTTGTATCTTTGGTCAAACCAAATGAAAGTACGCTTTTTTAAACAATCTTTATTATAATTAAGCTTTTTTACGATCTTTAACAGAGACATCTTTGGTAACTTGTGTATTAAAAGTTAGATTTAAACATTTTACAGGGGACGAAGTATCTCTACACTTGCTTCTTCCAGCCTTTTATGACGCAGCATGAAGTGGAAATTGATCGAAACATATTAGAACTGAGAACTAAGGCAGGAAATTTTGCAATCCTCTATTGGAAAAAGGCGTTAAGTATTGGGCAAACTAGATTCTTGGAGATTTTGCAGAGTGTTTCTTCTCATGATGAGTTAGAATCACAACCTCAGGTACCCCATGACTTATAGGTGTAACGCTAGTAACATTCATTTTGTAAGTGAGCACTAAATAATATGTCATAATTTCAGGCATATTGTTATCTCAAATTGTGATTATAAAAGTTATGTGTTTGGGAATCAAATTTTTAAGTAAATTATGAGCCTTCTCTAGGATTACTTCTCTGGTGGTGACAAGGTACAAGATTTAAGCAGTACCCAAAATAGTATTTTATTGAAAGGGTTATGTATGTGAGCAGGGTAAACTACTCATGGTATCTGGTCATAATGAAGACTGTACGGAATCAACAGTCAACACTGAATTGAAAGCAATAGCAGAGGAACCAAAGTCATCTTTAGGAAATGGTGATAAGAAATTTTCGCAACAGAAAACCTTTGACAAGGAAACTACACCTTCAATGCGTGGCAAGTGGAGGAAGATGTTCGCATCAGAAGCAAACTCCTCCTAGAGGCTGTTATTGGACCAAATTCATTCTTGTATGACCTCCTTAAGGCCCAACTATCTCAGCGCTTCACCGAAACTTTACAAGTTTTACAAGATGTAGTTTTAGTTTTGAATAGCGGAAATTTTTAATCATGGACTAATAATTCTACCTATAATAGGTATTGTATATTTACTTATAAGTAGTCAGAAAAATCTTGACTTCAACGGCTTTGATTTTATGGAAAGTTGGCCCAAAAAAATTTTGGAGTATCTATATCAATAGTTATTTACTTATTTTTATATAATTTTTTGCATAATTTTTCTTTTTTTTATTCAATTTCCCTTATCTAACATTGTTAATATTTAGGGATGATATCACATGGGGTCCCTGACCTTTCCCCAACATATCACTTAGGTCCCCAAATTTTTCTTTGATATCATTTGGATTCCCAAATTATTGATTTTGGTCACACATTAGTCCTTGTAGCAGTTTCCAGTAACTTTATTGTTAAACATGCATATGCTTCTCACGTGAGCTTTCCTCAAGGATATTCGGCGAAAAAATATCCCTCTTTCTTTTCTTTTTTGCTACCATTCCAATGAGCCAACAATGATATCTCCATTCCAATGAGCCAATGTCCTGAGGTATGATATTGGCTATTTATGATAATTATTTTAAGTTATTTTTAATAAATATTTTGTGTTAATTAATAAAAATAAGATATTTTCAATTCAAATTCTATGTTTATAAAAAATTTATTAGCTAATTTATATGCAAAATGTACACATTTGCAAAGATTTAAAATATAAAAGTATACGTGGTTAAATTTACAAAAATACTATATTTCAAGATTTTTTTTTCAATTAATACTATACAAAATATGCAAAAAGTGATGTGTCATGCTTGTTAGTCATTTATGATTTTGACGTACGGCCTCACTATATTAAGCATTGACACATAGAATAATAGCATGCACTGAAGATGCTCTTAATTTGCGTATCATTAATATCATTAAGCAAACATGTTTCTCTTTTAACAATAATAAAGAAATAGCCAAAAAAAAAAATCCTTTTACTTCAAATAAGGAAAAAATAAGAGCGGGTTCTTGTACTTAAAAAAAATTAAGGAGCCCAGACGTTAATAAATAAACAATTTGAATTAAGAGAAATTTGATTAAAAAAAAAAAAAAGACTCTTTGGCAAATAAAACAATGTTTCGTTTGTCAACAAAATTTAATTACCTTCCACAATAGGCAGTATTGGTGTTACATTTCACTATTTATTCGTGCCCGCATTTAAACAACTGCTCTTTCAATTCTCAATTCTTAGTTTTGAAATTACAATATCAATTAGAATTTAAAAGGAAAAAGTATTATATTTTTTTTTATATCGTTTCTTTTGATTGTATTTTTAATATATATATATATATACACATTATATTTTGACTATTATTGACATTTTTTTTAGATTTAAAACTTGAAACAAATTAAATATTCGCATAATTGCTCTATCTTATCTCCTTCACAGTAGATATCCCTCCTTCGTAACTCTTCTTCGCTTCATCCTTTAGCACGTTCTCTCTTATTAGGAAGGAAGATCTCTCTTTCTATTATATGTTTTTCTTCATTTTTTTTTCATGATTTTGGTTTTATTTTCAAATAATTTTTCTATCTGAGAAGACAGTGATCCACCTAAATTTAGATATATGGTACTTAGATTTGGATATGTAGTTATTTGAGTTTTTTTTAGTTTTTTTTTCTTTGCCAACAGTGCGATGGTTTAGATTGTTTTTAGTTTTTTCTTTGTCAGTAATATGGTAGTCTTCTAGATCTGTATTATTTTTTATTTAGATCTAAAGATGTAGTTATTATAGTGGATCGGAGTAGACAAAATTTCCTTCAGTTAATCAATTAGAAGTGCTAATTCGGATTAAGAATAATTAAAATAATCTGTTGAAGAGTTCTATTTTATCTTTTATGAAATTTTTCTCTAGGATCGTTATTATGGACTACCTGTGTTCTGAGATCTTTGAAAGTTAATCTATTTTTAAGTGTACGAATTGATTTCTTGATTCTCGTTATAAGTGATTATATATGAATTGATTTCTTGATTCTCGTTTTACGAGACTATATATAACTCAATTTACTATTGTAACTTTTATTTGAGTATTAATGAAATTATTTTCCTTTCAAAACAAAAAAATAAAACCTGAAACAAATTTAAACCTTTACAGGTTAAACAATAATTTTGATTTTTTAATAAAAATATATGTATTTTAAAAAATTCAAATTAAAAAATTTAATTTAAAAAAATACAAAACCTCAATTTTTTAATATTTATCAATGTAATTATTAATTTTAAATAGTAAATTCAATAGAAAAAGAGGAGTTTGACCAAATTTTTTAATTTTAAATTTGAAAGTAAAGGCTAGTAATAGTCACAATGCCACGAATAAATTGAATTAACAGTTAAAATGCAAAAAAAAAAAAAATGTGATTATCTAATTTTTTTTCTTCTTTTTTATCCAAGGTTTTTTTTTTCAGTAACTTCCCAAAAGTTGATAAATAATAAACTAGACTAAAAGAAAGTGAAGAAATCAGAGCACGAAAAGTACCTTGAAAAAAAAAAAAAAAACAGTACTCTTTCGCGAACTTAAAACATTGTTACCGTATTGTAAGATGTCGTCATCTTCCTCAATGGTTGATGTTCTTTCTGTTACCGTCCGATGAATTAGCCCATAAGTAAATAATGATTTTTTTTCTTCCCTTTCATTTTTCAGTTTTACAATTACAACTTCACCCCCAAATCGTTTTACGCAAATAACTAATAGAAAGTTTCTTTTTTATTCTCAGCTTCATCTCATTGGTTTGTGTTTCTAAAATCTGAATTCTTTAGTCCCAAATTGATGCCTGCGTGTGAGAATTAAGCCATGTATAATTGTTGGACTAATATTTCCTTCACTTCACACTGTAAAAGCCGAATAATCAACTGTATAAATAAATGCTAGGTGTATCTCTTTTGCATTATTATTATTTTTTATTAGGCACTCTTTAGTCTCACAATTTGTTAATAATAAGTCATAATAAAATCAGTATGTCGAGGGTGGCTCCTAGAAGGAAAAAATATATATTTTTCTTTGTAAATAGCATATAAATTTTTTTTTTAAATTAAACTTTCGCTCTTTTGTAATTCTTTGTTTGATGACCTCTTAAAATAGTGGGTGCTATATTGCTAAATGAAAAAATTAAGGGCCGTGGAGACTATTCTAATCTTTATGGAAGATATAAAATAGTTACGTCATATTCACTAGATTCCATGTTTCACTTTTTTATTTTCTCTTTCTAATTCTCCAATAAAAATAAGACTCATATAATATAATATAATATATATATCTACATAATTCCCCAAATAAATTCGGTGGTATTTATATTTTTTTTGTTAATCCTATCTTTTAATCATTCATTGCACAGAACAACTTTTAGTACTAATATAAGTAAGTTATTTTAATACAATTCGATCCTACGTAAGATTTTAATCTAGTTTAGTCTAATCCAATTCGATCTAGTCTATCAAATTGGGACCGAGCTACATAAGGCTCACTGGGAGCAAAAATTTATTTTTTTTGTAAATAGTATGTAATTTTTTTTAAACTAATATTTGCCTTCAATAAATTTTGCCTTTGGCCTCCTTGAATTTATAGACATTAGGCATACTGTTGGTGTTTTTCTTATCAATTGTTCACGTGTCTTTGAACTGCTGATATTGTATCCACCAACCGTCCTCATATCCTTGCTATCCCGGAATGCCTTTAACTTCAGGCTAAGACGGAAAGGCGAGGGTGACCACCTGCAAAGACTCTCTGATACTTAAGTCAGTGATTTATCCCCGAGACTAAACATCAAGGATTTAGTTTTTCTCTGTAAACATTTTTTTTGTATATATCTCTCCCTTTAGGGAAGAAACAAGTATATATATAATCCTTGAACTGGGAGTTTTCTGGCTCTCAATCGTAGGATCGAGTATCTTTTTTCATAATGACTTACTCTAGAAATCACGGATCGTGGTTACCGTGACCTCCGTTGTATCGTCGCGGCCTATTTTCCGCTGTTCCCTACGACTCCAGCCTGTCGGGGGTGAGATTTTGACAAGCTGCCGTTCTATCAGGACGACTTGCCCAATGCGCGCACCTACCCAGGATCGCATTAAATGCTCTGTCTAGGTTTAGAGCGGTGAGCTACTTCCCACGGTATTTTGGCGGAAGACCCTTGAGGCTCTCGACCCCCAACTGTCGAGGTAACAATCAGACTGGACCGAATCCATTCAGGGTCTGGGATGGGTTCAGCCCTGGCCTCGAACAGCCCATGAGCCTATGCGGTACCACGTGCGACTCGCGTGGCTTTTAATCGGTCACTCTGGACACGTGTCGGACGGTGTGCCCTGCCTGTGACTTGTTCTACCACTTAATCGTCTACGTGGTATATGATTTAGGAACGGGTTCCACAACTGCCCCCATTTCCCTATTTGATGGATTCTTATCCATCAAGTGGGGAAATCGTATCTCTGGTCCTCCAATTCGAGGGATACACGTGACTCCCCCACCGTTACTCCTCCCCAATTGCCAACGTTGGGGCACGCCATCCCGTGTCATAATTTTTTCAAATTTTTGAAATTCTAATGCCTCCATCTTCCTTGCCCTGCTCTCCTCCAGGGAAAAAACTCTTCAGCTCCCCCTCTATAAAAGCCGCATTTATGCTCATTTCTTACTTTACCAAAATCTCCAAGTATTCCACCTTTCTCAAATCTTAGGGTTTCTGCATCTCTCTTTTTCCAGAACCTTTCGTCTTCTTCGATCGCACCTAACACGATGGCCCTGAATCAAAGTCAGAAACTCCACTCCGTCGCGGATTCCGAATTAGTATCGTTAAAGAGGCAGCTCTGCTTCCTTGGTGGAGTCACTTTAGAGAGGGTCGACAGCTTTGCAGATTGGTACCTTTATCCCTCTGCTCCGGAAGGTTCCATCGTACTGGGGAGGAGGCATCTAGAGTGGCTACGGTTTTCTCTTCCTCCCTTGGTCCACCAGTTCTTTAGCCTTACAGGGATTCATCCAATGTAGCTCAATGCTAACAAAGTCATGATCTTGATGGGATTTTCTGCCTTGTCCGTCCTCCTCAACACGCATATCGACCTGAAAGTGGGTCTCTATGCCTATAAGCTTACCCCCATCCCCAAAAAGAGCTCTTACCCCACTTTCTATCTCCAGCCGTTCCCGGGGCGCCACATCTTCTGGTGCTTACCGAGGTCGGATAAGCAGTGGGACTCTCATTCCAGGATATATGCCGTCGGAGGGGCATGGTGCTCTTCTTGGGTGAATGGAGAGCGTTTTCAAATCCCCTCGTTCTTTCTGCAAAGTAAGTACTGAGTCGTGAATTTCGGGTCTGTGTATATTCCGTCCATTTTTACTCATGTCATTTTGCCTTGCGCAGCATCTGCGGAGGAAAGCAGGTTCGAGCCTCGGCTGTCGGTGGGTCGGCTCTAGGAGCTGAAGGGAATCATCCTCTTTGGGTTGTCTAGGGATTGCCGACACATCTAGGCTATCCTGAATCCCCAGGTGATGAACATGATACCAAGGATGGTCTCATATTTCCTCTTCTTACTAGACACGTGGGTCATCACCAAGCACCTTCGGAGCCAACTTAATGCCTTCGCCCTGATCCAGTTCTGTCGGGATAAGCAGATTCGTATCGCCATGGTGGGTCATCAGATCATGGCCTCGAGCCAGCTAACGGGTCCTAATAACCTGGTGGCGCCGACCAGTCACGAGCTTAAAGATGCGGTGAAGCTCATGGCCCAGGAGTGTGTCAGGTTCCGTAGGGAGGAAACTGCTGCTCCCAAGAGGGCTAAGGGAGAGTTCATTTTTGTACCTTAAGACTTCGTCGATTAGATCATGGCTGCGCTTTAACCATGTTGCTTGCTTTTTGCAGGTTCGGGCAGGCCCCTCAGCAGACCCCTCCCCGGTCAAGGGGAAGGCCGCTATGTACAAGATTCGCTCCAAGATCCTGCTGGTCAGCATTTGGTGGTATCCTCGGAGGACGAGGCCTCAGGAGTTGTCATCCCAAGAATAGGCTCAGACGATGACCTGGAGGGTCTGTTTGTGACCGGGGGTGAAACGCCTATAGTGCCACCTCCCAAGGTGGGCAGGCTCGTGATCGAGGAGGCGCCGGCCATAAAGGTTGTGCATGGCAAAAGGGCGCCTTCGAGCCCGCCCAGTGAGCCCTCTGCACCAACCTCTTCTGCCCCTAGCTCTGGCTCGAAGGTGGAATGGGGTCCGGTGCCACCCGCTCTCGTGGAGAGATTGCTGAGCTCAGCAGAGGGGCTCTGAGGTTGAAGTCTCGGCTATCTTCCCCTCCCCCTGTCTCTAGAAGCGGGATCGCGAACCCGATTCGTCTAAGGAGGAGGGGAGCCCAGCGGGGAAGAGAGGGAGAACCACCCCTGCTTCTGACAGCGATGATGAAGGAGCTACTTTGACTCTCATAAAGAGGAAAAGGTCCGTGCGAGGTGGCACATCTAAGGATGTTGGTCAAGACAAGACCGAAAAATCACACCTGGGCGTTCTTTCGGCGGAGGTGGCGACCGAAGCTGCTGATGCAGTAGCGGTCGTCGTAGCTTCTTCTATCGAGGGTGCACCCGGCGACACCTTACTCTCCACTGCCACCACCTTTGCCACTCCAGGGGCGTCGAAAGAAGTCGCTGGAGTGCATTTAGTGGGGGGTGAATGTGTCCTTGTGGTCGGAGGGGTGGAATCGTGTTCTTCAGATGCAGACAACGCCCAGGGAGAGGGTACGGCTACGGAGCCTGAGCTGGAGGTGCTCTCTCTGGAGAATGTAGAGCTTGTGGCCAGTCACAGCATCGCACAGGTTTGGTTCGTCTTACCATAAGCACCAGGTTCTTGGTATCCTCTCTGAACACTGACTCCTCTTTCTCGTGCTTTGCAGCTAGCTGCCGTCCAGTCCTTCTACTCCTCTCGCGTTAGCGAGCTAACCGGGCAACTGAACTCCCGTGCCGTGATGGCCGAGTAGAGCGAGGCCGCCCTTGCCACGTTGAGGGCGGATTTTGACTTATACCGAAGCCTGGACAAGGCTAGGGTCAGCAGCGCGGTGGCTCACGCTTTGAGCGTCGAAAGGGCCAAGCGTGAGAAGCTGGTCGCCGCGTTAGTCGAGGTAGAGACCGCCAGGTTGGTCCAAATCGAGGCTGTTAGGCTGACCCAGGCCGAGCTTAAGGTCAAGGAGCAAGAGCCGCAGAATACAGGGGCGGAGATAGGTTTGGCTTTCATCGCTCGCGACAGAGTCATCGACGAGGCCAAAAAAACGAGGAAAGCCGAGGCGAAAGCCAAACTTGAGGCCTATTCCTTACAGCGTAGGCTCGACCGGTCCAACGAGGTAATCCGACATCTCTATTCGGATCACAAAAAATTGATGGAGGCTCATATCGAGTTATCTCACAAACATGGTGAAGATCTCGCCGATATTAACAATCTTTTGATCGACTTATCGCAGCGGCAAGCGTTGCTGAGGGATAGACTGGCGAATGCAGAGAAGCTGAAGATAAGGTACCAGAGGCAGGTGGATGTCCTTTTGGCAGAGAGCTACAGGTCTGACTAAGAGAACAGAGAATTCGAAGGCCACGCAGAGGTGGTAACGCCAGACCAGTTTGATGAGCAGAAAGGCGTCGAGAGGGACCATTATTCCGTCAGGTACTATATGCAGTAGTTAGGAGACAAGACTAATATCGTGTACCCTGCTGATATGTTAAAGATGCTCGATGAAGAAAAAGATGGGCCCTCTATATCTGCTTCTATCGCCAAGGAGATTGTCCTTGCTCCAGGTCCGCCAAAGAAGCTACGGAGGTTTCTGAGGATCAGCCTGGCGAGGGCACCTTGACGGGCAGAGGGTCAAGCACGGTCGTCTTGTCCAACGATGATTCTGACCCCAGTATGCCGTCCTCCGCTGTAGCTGGTCCAAGCGTCGAAGCCAGCATCGCTTCCTTTCCCGGAGGTAACTAGGGACTTTCGCTCTTTTGTATATTTGGAAAGTGCTGATCACTCCATGTAGAGTTGACCCCTATTGCAAGCAACTGTTTAAATAATAAAACGTCGTATTCTTCTCACGCTTATTCTATGTTATCTATTATATTCATTATTATATATATATATA
>JXTB01000186.1:223662-340789 GCA_002914805.1 Parasponia andersonii | reverse complement strand
CACGTATGTCTGGACTTCTCCGATCCTAAATGGGAACGCGCCAGGAACCAGCTCCAAGGATTGGTCGATATAGACCCGTCACTTCAGAGGATGAGGTCTGGGCTTGGCTCTTTTCGAGAACAAACAGGGCGTTACAACTCCAACATGTCCTTGCGAGTCCGCCTTAGACCTGCTTCTTACAAATAAGGACACTGGGTCTGCGTCTGTGTCGATCACGCATCCTGTAATCTAAGCAATAATAAACAGAATTTAGTTGTAATTTCTACTTTCGCGCTTAGTCTTGCTCAGACCTACTTCCATCGGGTAGGCCTTGGTTTCATTCACTTCTTGCCCATGCATAGCTAAAGTGCTCTCTGAGGAGGGTCTACTTCCAACGAGTAGATCCTGGTCTCGTTTGCCTTTGGCTTGTGCATAGCTAAGGTGACCCCTAGGGAGGGTTTGCTTGCAATGGGTAGACCATGGCCCATTTTTTCTCTTGACTCACGCTTAGCTTAAGTGCTCTCTGGGGGGGTCTTATCACTCAAATCTCCCCCACCCCGCAGGTATTCCTTGAGGGTCGGCGGTGAGTTTTCGCTGCGTGGCCTACTGCCCTTCGTATGTCCTCTTGGGTCGTCGACAAGCGACGTGATCCTCGTGGTGCAATTCTTGGCGAGGTCCGCTGGCAAATGTTTTATTGCGTAGCTCAATCCCTTCAGCACGTTTTCTCGAGCCATCGGCAATTATTTTATTGCGTGAGATGATTCCCATAGCACCATCCTTACTGAGGTCTACCGGCAAGCATTTGACTGCGCAGCCCGATCTTCTTCGTGCGTTTTCCCGGGCCATCGGCAAGCATTCTAGGATTTGATTCCCATAGTACGATCTTCATCGAGGTATGCTGGCAAGCATTTTACTGCGCAACTCAATTCTCTTCGTATGTTTTCTCGGGCCATCGACAAGCATTTTATTGCACGATGTGATTCCTATAATACGATCTTTGTTGAGGTCAGCACGGCAAGCATTTTACTGCGTAGCTCAATCCTCTTCGTACGTTTTCTCGGGCCATCGGCAAGCATTTTATTGCACGATGTGATTCCTATAGTACGATCTTTATTGAGGTCTGCTGGCAAGCATTTTACTGCGCAGCTCAATCCTCTTCGTATGTTTTATCGGGCCATCGGCAAGCATTTTATTGCACGATGTGACTCCCATAGTACGATCTTTTTCGAGGTCTACTGGCAAGTTTTTGGTTGCGCAACTCATTCCTCTCCGTATGTTTTCTCGGGTCGTCGGCAAGCGACGTGATCCCCGCAGTATGATGTTTTTTAGGTCTGCTGGCAAGCATTTTATCACGCAGCTCATTCCACTTCGTATGTTTCCTCAGGTCGTCGGTGAGCGATATGATCCCCGCAGTATGATTTTTGATGAGGTCTGTTGGCAAGCATTTTATTGCCCAGCTCATTCCACTTCGTACGTTTCCTCGGGTCGTCGGCGAGCAACGTGATCCCCGTAGTACGATTTTTGATGAGGTTTGCTGGCAAGTATTTTATTGCGCAGCTCATTCCTTTTCGTACGTTTTCTCAGGTCGTCGGCGAGCGACGTGATCCCCGCAGTACAATTTTTGATGAGGTTTGTTGGCAAGCATTTTATTGCACAACTTATTTCTCTTCGTACATTTCTTCGGGTTGTCGGCGAGCGACGTGATCCCCGCAGTACGATATTTGATAATTAAAGTGTATTTGATTTTTACCTTCGTTAGATTAAATTCATGCCTCCGCCCTTATATTAAGCAATGAGATTAGAGACCGTGAAAATGATGCACTTAATATTATTTATAAAACTTATTAGACACATTTTCTTTCCATGGTTATTTTAATGAGTATTTACCAAAACACAAGAGTTATACTAATAATAATTGAGATACTAGAAATTTACAGAAAAAAAAAATTTTATATCAATAATGTGGCCTTTTTTTTTTCACTTCTATCTTATATTTTAGTGAAATGACATTAATTAAAAGTTATCAACTAAAATAAAGTAGATATTACTTTAGTGTAAATTTTTTTGTATAAATTATCGGTATTTCCGAACGTTGATACTCTAATATTTATGCATAATGTTTTCATTTTCCCCTCAGGAAGACCGGTGCAAATTAAACACTTTTTTTTTATTGTGGTATGTCCACATTCATATGACATTATCTCCCTATGAATGACATTATCTCCCTATGAACTAGACGACGTGGCCAGGTCCCCAAGAGTCAAACGCTGGATAAAAATCAACCGGCAAGCAATCGACGCGTCCAGATTTTGAGAGATTTATCCATTCTTTTCTTTTGTTTTATTATTTTTTTTCATTTTTAATTTTCCAATTATGTGCTCATATAAAACACTCTTGAGGTCAAACAAAATCCCTTTTTTTCCTGGTATTGTAAATTGCATTTTTGGGTGGGAAGGATGGCAAAGTCAAATACTGAAATAGGCTTTTATTTAATGGACGGTCGGATTAAATTAAAACCATGATTTAATCAATTTTGCAAGAGAGAGATCAGCAAACTGGTCAGGCTAATGGCTATGATCTTTATATTATTTTAAGCTATAAAGAGCACGTGAAAACCGACAAACGACAAGACAACAAATAAGAGATACCTTTTGTAGAGCTTAAGATACGGAGTGTCGTTCCCCTGCTTTATTAGAGCGCCACGTAACCAAAATGCGTGCCAGGCACGCACTTCGAGTAGATTAGCCCTGAGATACCCCACGTGTCATAAAGATAGAGCGCCGACCACCGTAAAATAGAAATTTTACTATGGTGGACCCCAGCCAGTCTCTCACCTCTTTTGCTTTCTTTTGGCTTTTTGGACCTCTCTAAACCGCCCCACGTGTCCGTTCCAGGCAATTGATCAGTGGCTATCGGTCTCTCTTTCGCCCGTGTTTCCTTTCTCTCTTTTGTTTTTTAGTGTTTTTTTAATCTGATTTTATTTTATTTTTAGCTTTTGTTCGTGCGAGAACAGTGATATTGAAGAAATTCATTATTATCCATTAACCACATCGTGGAAAACATGGTTCTTGTTATTTTAAAACAGTTAAAACGATTTTCAGAAATTAGTTAACGTTCCTCCTCAACTGTTTTTTATTATTTTTTTTAAGATTCCTCAACTATGTTATAAATGATATATTCTCTTTTACGTCCTCTTATCTCATTACTTATTATACGAAATTTGCTATAATTTGTCACGTTATTAAAATATTAAATTAGAAAATAAAAATTATGTCAAAAGAGTGAAAAAATAATGCATTTAGTGCCCCAAATAATAAATAAAGAAAAAGAAAAAAAAAAAAAAATTTCTTCCCCTTCGGCGTGTAAAATGTAAGGGATAAAAGGTGAAGATTTTATTGTACATAAATATCATATCTGTTGAACTCTATTTTTTTTTTTACTTATATATAGATATTATTTTTTAGTTATTGAATCCTTAATGAAAAATTTTAATCGACTAAAATAATGATAATCATATATATATATACGCATAGAAAGTGACAAGTATTTTAACTGAGCATCATTATTTTTCTAAATAAAGATATACCATGATATATGTCTATGTCCACTAAATCATGTATTGACAAATTATCTTAAAATAAAAGCATTTAAGAGATATAAGTTATTTTATTAGAAAATGATTAATGCCACTTGTGATTTTAAACACTGTATGCTAATAGGAAAAACGAATTTTATAGTGGGTCGATAAATTTTGTGATTGACTCACACGGTGGTATTTCTCAAATTTGACTTATAAGAGTAATATTAGAGATATATATAAATTATATACAAATTTACACTTACACGTAGATAACATTATGTGCATGTATGATTAATATACGTGTCACGTCAGTCTGTATAAATTATATATATATTTGACATTATTCTTGAGATAAAATTAAAATTACTAGCGACGTATTAGTAATTTATTGTTGATAGTGGCCATAAATTATTGATTATAGGTCCAACTTTAATCCATATACCAATGTAAAAACTTTAAACTTTAACAACTAGAGACTTATTTAGAATATCGATCTTTCTTTTTTTATTTCTTTCATTTTCATGGTTGTAAAAGCTGAAAACTTTTATTGATTCGTTTTGAAAACGAAACCAAACATGCCTTTCCGCAATTTTACTTATATTATATACGCCTGCCTCATCCATTTTAACCAAAAATTTCGCCTTCCCCACTAGACTTTGACACTTTCTCGGTCTCTCTCTTCCATCCTTTTTCACTTTCCTCGCTTCTTCTCGTATTTAAAAAAATCCAAAGAGAAAAAACAGAGAAGTGACTTAGAACCATATATAGAACTAATACAAGAAGAAGAAGAAGGAGAGAAAACACCTCGTCCGAGTAGTAGTACTACTACTTTTCAACTCGCTATACTCGTGTGAGTCACGAGACTCGCGTCAAAGGACTCACAAGAAAGCTTAGCAAAGTTAAGAGAGAGAGAGAGAGAGAGAGAGTGTGTGTGTGTGTTTGAAGCCAAAAGAGAAAAAAGGAGCTAGGGTAGGTTTAAGATCGCTCGATCGAGAAGAGGAATATGGAGAGTCCAACGAAGAAGAAAAGCGGACATGAGGTTCTAGACGGTTCGAATATAATGGAGTTGGTTGGGAACGAGGAGGTGTTCACTCATTTTGTGGACCATAAGTTCCATGAGTTGGACAAT
This sequence comes from Parasponia andersonii, assembly GCA_002914805.1. Classification (NCBI taxonomy): domain Eukaryota; kingdom Viridiplantae; phylum Streptophyta; class Magnoliopsida; order Rosales; family Cannabaceae; genus Trema; species Trema andersonii. Next base: position 336,101 of record JXTB01000186.1, on the reverse strand, counting down.
GACAGAGATGGTAAACTCTCCGTGAACGAGCTCCACCCTGCTGTTGCTGATATCGGCGCTGCTCTTGGCTTGCCTGCTCAGGGCTCCTCTCCTGGTTCTGATCACATCTACTCTGAGGTACCTTACCTATACCTATATTGCTTTCTCTCATCACTGTCGTTTCCTCCCATTTATTGTCGTTGAGTTATAAAAAAAAAATAAAAAAGATGGCACTTTTCTGATGAAGAAGATAGAAATGTTTTAACAGTTGTGTAGATAAGATTTCTCATCCTAGATATCCCTTGAGATTATTATTATTATTATTATTATTATTTTGGGAACTCTTCTTCTTTTCTTCCCAAATTTCAAGTGGTTCTTAATGACTTGTAACAAAAGCATATAAGAAAACTGTCTTGACTTGGAGAAGAGAAGATAAGATGTTACGTATGAGTTTGAATTTGGACCCTTTATTACGTTTATTTTTGAATGGTGATTTGGATTGGTCCATTGTCTCTTTATAGACTAGTCTAGTGTAGTTGAACTTGTTCTCATAGTTTGTGTGTTCTGAGTTTTTATATTGTTTTAACTTAAGAGTAGGCAGACGTTTACTATATGGTTATAAATATTTATATATTTTAAATTTTATGTTCAAAGAATGGAGATGATTGTACTTGCTTACTTTGTTCCATGAGAAAAGTAAAACTCAAGATTTCCTTTTCTAGCAAGCTCGAGAAACATATCCCACCTATGATTCAACTTGGTCGGTCTTGTGGGTCATTTGCTTTATCAGCTGACTTTTCTTTTTCCTTCCAGTTTTATTATCTTCTTTGTCTTTTTTGTTTTTTTTTTTTTTTAAAATCTACTCTTTCTGTTTCTTTGTACCGCCTTGTGCAAGGAGGAATCTAGCGACGACTTGCGTGGTAGTTTTGTATTCTTTTTTGAATTCATGATTATAACACAGGATTAAAATTGAGTGGAATTGAAGTCATAATTTGGTACTTTTTTTTTCTTTTTCTTTTTCTTTTTTTTTCTGATGGGACATGCTTGCTGGTAATTGGGACAAATCAAAAAGTTTTATCTCTAAATAGGGGCTGCTTTTGGAAAAAACAAAGAATCTTTTACCTAATCGGATTAGATAGTGGCTGAACTAACGATGACATAATATTAGTAAACAATCTGTCATTCTCAATATGTATCAGCATATCACAAAAAACTGAGATTTTTTTATCTTTTAACAAAGAAAAAGGAGGTTAGAAAACTGAGGAATCAGATATAGAATTATTCTTTTATCCATTGAACTGCCAACCATGATCCATGCCAACATGAAATATTTTAGTTGTATCATTTCATCTTTAAGGACAGGATAACTCACTCAACCCCCTGAATTGGAAATAAACAATGAGAAAGAATTTAGCAGAACAAAAGTTTGTATGGAGTCTCAGACAGGTTCTAATTTGTAGATCACACTTAATAAGATTCATCAACCATGGTATCGGATTAGCTTTTCATGTTATAATGATTCAGCTGTTCTAACTTGTAAGCCCGGCTGGTCATAGTCTCATGATCAAGGATGAAGAATTGAAAGGGCAGTCAGCAGAAGGGTCTACGTTTCCACATTTGTCAGTTAAATTGCAATAGTGGATTAAGAAGGAAAGGGTTAAAAAAAATGTATTTGACAAAATAAGGTCCCTCATATGTTCATAAATTATAGACTGAAGTAGTTTTTCGGTTGTCGTGTATAGGTATTTAGTGAATTCACTCATGGCAAACAAGAAAAAGTGAGCAAGACCGAGTTCAGAGAGGTTCTTTCAGACATTCTTCTAGGCATGGCTGCTGGTTTGAAGCGAGACCCTATAGTGATCCTCCGAATAGATGGGGAAGACCTTCTAGAATTCGTCAGCAGCCCGAGTTTTGAGCCAGAAATGATATCCATATCTTCAGAGATAGAATTATCATCAGCTGATCAAGGATTGACCCTACGGGATTTTATCATTAAAGCTTTGGAAAAACTCACGGTTGAACAAGGGATACCCCCAACTTCAGATTCTTGGGTAATTTGTCTCAAACTTTTATATGGGTAGTTAACAAGCTATACAGCACTAGCACTAGTAATTTATGAAAAATGTTATGCATCTTAGAACTTTGTTTCCTGTCTATAAAACCAACTTCATGTACAAAATTGTAAGTATCCTGATCATTACATCATTTCGGCTTTAGTATACGATTCTGGACTGAATGACTGCTTTTATTCTTTTTCCACACCAGGTTGTGAGCAACATTTTGGAGCCTGCTCTTCAACAGTGCGCTGGCCATGATTGGGAGAAACCGGTGTCTCAAGAAACATTCCTGGTGGAATTTAAGAAAGCAGTAGAGAATGTGGCTCAACATCTTAAGGAGCAGCCTGTTATAGTAGCTCATAGTGAGAACACCTTTGATGGAACTGGCATCAAGAGGCTACTTTCCAACAAGTTTGAACTGGACAAGGTTCATTTGAATTTTGGAGACATACTCTCTCTCTCTCTCCACTCAAGTTTCCATTTTGTACATCTGAACTTTAATTGGAACTTATTGTTGGCTTGCATTAGTTGTGTTTGGATTACCTAACTCATGAGAAGTTATCACATTCTTTTGTGAATTTGCAGACACTCAATGTAGCCATAGAAAATGTGCCAAAAGATCGAAATGGTAAGATGTCTAAGGAGCATTTGCGTGTGGCACTCGATGTGTTGGCCCCATCAGCCGGTCTACCACCACTTGGGGCCGTTGAAGAGGTAATACCTAAGTCTCTGTTCATTACTATAACTTGCCTAGTTCATTTTTAAGCTTTCTAGGCTTCTTATCCAGTGAGAAGCTTTATTACTAGTTAAACAAATTTACTCTCAAAATGTTTACAGATGGACAAGGTGATTGGCGACGTGTTCAAACTGGTAAACGCTGATGACGGAAAGATGGTTAAAGAAGACGAGTTCAAGAAGCTACTAACTGAAATCCTTGGGAGTATCCTGTTGCAGTTGGAAGGGATTCCCATCTTAGTTTCCACAAACTCAGTTGTGCATGAGCCCCTTGCCTCTTCTTCCACATTATTGCAGCCATAATCCCAGTAATATTACAGCATAGTATATATAGAGCTAATGTCCAATTATGTCAAGCGTAACAGCTACAAGAGATGCAATAAAATTTTGTTTAGTACCTAATTATCACTGGCTGTCTTAGTGTCTTTTTTGTTATTTGTTTTTGGTTGTGATAATCATGAGTTTGCTAAAATATGCCAATTTAGAATGAGATGGAGCTAATACTTACCATTCATCCTTGCTCTACGTTGCTGTACCGTTTTATATATACCTTTAATGCTAAATGTAAATGGGGCTTTGTGTTAATCAGTACCTTGATTTCACGAGACATGGACCATTAATTTGCCATAAACATGTTCTTTGACAGAATTGAAAGAGCTTTTGGTTTCATTCTTATAAAAAAAAAATTAGAGTCTCAAAATGACTACGAAACCCGTACTATATAATTGGACTAATTTGACTAGGTTATGGTCACCACTGGATGTATAGTCACGACCTTCATAATGTGGAAAGTATATCTTGTGCGGTCTAAAATCCTAAGGTCGCATAAAGGTTATATGCGACCTCCTCCGTGTAGGTTATGTGCGACCTCCTCTGCGAAGGTTATATGCGACCTCTTTCGTGATGGTTATATGCGACCTCTTCTGCAGGTTTTTGTGCGACCTTCCCCGTGCAGTTTGCCTTAACAAACAGGAAACCTATAAGGAGAGGGAAACACGCAAATACTATAAAGGAAACCTACAAGAAGAGGGAAACTAGTAAACGCTATGGAAGAAACCTACAAGGAAAGGGAAACTGAAGATTCCTATTTATGATTAACTAGTTATCCGTTTTGAATAGTTATCCAATTATTCTTGTATGTTACCCAATTGTATAGTTACCCGTTTATTCAATTAGGATCCTAGAGACATAAAGAATCTAGGGACATAAGGCCACTATGATCTATATAAAGGGGGCTCTATGTTCCGGAAAAATACACATCGAGTTCTAGGCAGAAACAAGTCACAGAGAATAGAAGTCAGAGCAGATTCAAGCTTAGAGTATTCCACACTTTGGGTAGTCTAAGTCTTTAGCACTCTTCAATAGCTTTCAGTCTTTCCGATTCCCCAAACGCTATTGTAATCTTGAGTGTTCGTTATTATTTATAAAATAGTGAGAAAACAGTGGACGTAGGCTCATCTTTTTTGGGGCTGAACCACTATAAATCCATCTCTCCTTATTTGCTTTGATTATTACTTCAATTCACACAAGCCACATCTCTTTATTTTTTCTAAATTTATTGTTGATCATAACCTTCATCAACAGTATACAACAGATGTGTACTATTCATCCTGTCTATGAATACTCAGTATGAGAGGAGAACTTATGCTATTGATGTATGCATGTCCTAAAATGAAAACCTATTGTATAAAGACCAAGTTCAGAAGAGCTTGCAGCTAAGAGAACATATACCAGCGTGAGATTTATATACTAAAATTTCAACACAAGTACCTACATTTGGATATAATTCTTAGGGGTACTACTAAGTTCCTCTGAAACAGGCCCCAGCAGACTTAAAAAAGTGATGATTCTCTGCTATTAAACTCTCATTGTCGTTGGGGAAAGTCTTGCGTAAAAGATGGTAAGCGACACAAGCCGAAAATGGGCCAGCCCAGAAAACCCATTGGTCATTCCATAACGGGCCCCCTTCAAGTATTGCTGGGCCGAAACACCGGGCCGGATTAAGGCCCACACCCGAATAGCCAGGCTCTCCAGTTACCGTTAGTGACACAAAAACTCCAACTGCCATTGCCGCCGAGATAATAGCACATACCGTAGTTAAGCCAAGTTCTTTAATCTTTCTGGCGTCGAACGCAACCGTTGTACCGACCAAGAGCACAAGAAACGTGCAACAAAACTCCAAAACAAAAGCCGTCTCGTGGCTTAGCTCGCCGAGAGTGCAGCCGCCTAAGAGAGTCAATTTAGCCAAGTCACGGCTCAAGACGAGCTTGACCAAGAGGAAGCCAAGAACAGAGCCGAAGATTTGTGCGAAGATGTAGACGCACGCGCGGACGAGGGGGGTGAAGCCTTCGAGGAAAGCTATGAAAGTGACGAAAGGGTTGAGGTGGCCTCCGGTTATGGGGATCATGACCATAAGGAAGATGAAAAGGTTGATGAAGATTGCAAAAGGAACGAGAAGTAACGGTTCGGACACTTTGGAGGTCATGAACGCAATGGCGCAAGTGATTATTGCAAACAAAAAGAATGCAGTCGCTATTGACTCTAGAAGAGCTGCCCTCCACATCTGAAATATTTAACAATAAGTATAAATTAAACCATCTTTGATGCAATACTAAATCATTGTGCTAAAGCTGAAATATTTAACATTAATAGGTATATTACAAAAATCCTCTTCGATGTAATTATGCCATTCCTTATGCTAAATTTGGCATATACTATATACCTAATGACAAATTTGGTGCCAAATATCACATACTACCAAATTTGGAATTCAGTTTCTAATTTTATTGTAATATTTATAATTTTATAATACTATTAAAATATACACTTTTTTCCAGTTTAAAAAAGGTACAGTTTTTCAACACTACATCAATTACTTAATTGTCTCTCAAAAATCAATCTGTAAACTTTTAAATACGTAACCAATCACAAAATTAACTTATTAATTGTTAAATTATAAAAGTTTCAAATAAATTTTTGCTTTGGTTCTTTTTTTTAATTTTGTTTTCAAATTAGTTTTTTTTTTTTTTTTTTTTGGCCAATTTTACCCTTTTCACCTTTTTGATTTGCATGGAAGATGGTCTGACATACAACCAAAATTTTTGGTTTAATTCTATTACAAATAAATTCCTTCGCTCAATTTCGATATTTCAACTAATGCATATTACGAATGTTAAGTTGGTGTGTCACGTTGTCTTAATGTTGAAAGAGTACAAAAAGGATGAATTATATAATGAATCACGAGTTTTCACCGAAAAAAAAAAGTGTATTTCAAAACATTATAATTTCCTAAACCTTTGAATTATTTGTGTTTCCTTTCAATTTTCTTCTTGACCAAGGCGATTATTAATCAGATCTAGTGAATAAAATATTTGAAATTATCCTCCAGAAATACTAAAGAACTTATGGCATATTTATTAATTCGTAACAGAGAGGAAAGGGAAAGGAAAAAAGAATCATTTTCCCATTCTTGTGTTTACATACCAATTTATTACATAAGAAAGTGAATCACAAGCTTTCTTACTTATTGTATTGCATTTCCGTTCATTTTATTTCCACTCATTCTATTACGGATTAGTAAACATGGCCTTAATGAAATAAAAATTATAAACCTAAAATAATGACAAAATTAATAATATAAAATATTACTTATTTAGTTTATAAGTAGTCAGATGGCCTTAATGAAATAAAAATTATAAACCTAAAATAATGACAAAATTAATAATATAAAATATTGCTTATTTAATTTATAAGTAGTCAAATGTGCAGCAACAAAAAAATTCTTTTATTCACAATATAATTTGTGACTATAAGTGAAATATTTGTGACTAGAATTAAAAATGTTATCGCTTTCGAAAAAAAGAAAAAAAGAATTGAAAATATTATCATCCTTACGTCGTGACTAAAAATTTTGTGATTAAAAAGTTTGTGCCACCAAAAATGAAATTTGTTATGACTAAGCGTATTTTAGTCACAACTAATTTCATCATTATATATAAAAGATTTTCATCATTATATATAAAAGATTGTGACTAAAAGAGCAATGAGCAAAAGTGATAATATGTGACTAGTATATATGCTAAAATAAGAAATTATTTTTTGTGAATAAATAAATTTTTTTTATGACTAAAATGTAGATACTAAATAGTGATGGTGACATTTTTTCGTGGTGATGATATAAATAATTACAATTTATGTTATTTTGTCAGAATTTTATGTCTATTTATTTGATTTGGATTCATTAATTAACTTTCCAGTTTTTATGAAGAGTACAATATTCTGACCAAGCAATTTCAACCAATATAGATTAAGTTAATTTCAATAAGAAAAAGGCCGTGTATATTTCATACACATGCAAGTACGTATGGTTTAATTTGGTTTATATTAATCAACTACGTAGTACCTCAGATGAGAAAAGTTCGTGGGCACCGATGCAGGCTTGGAAGCCATTCCGACGTGGGTTTGTTTCTGCCGTCTCATTAATTCTTGGGAGATTCCAATTAGCTTCGTGGGTGGCGTCGACGATGTCGTGTGGCATGGCTTTAAACCTATATGTACGTAATAAACAAAAGTACGTAATATCAATTATATAATTGCCTACATAATTATCATAAACTACGGCCTATACATATATAAACATGTTTAGAGCAAACTTATATTTACGTTGTGTCTTATTAATGGATAAAATTTATACATATAGATACACTAACATGCACAAATATATTCTAATAGTACATGTTTTAAAGAGAAATGATCATTAACTTTTGCCACGGAAACTTTGAAGTTATGAGGTTAAGAAGAAATTGAAAATACTAGTGCGTTAAAACTAAAAAGTATGAACTATAAGTATTTCTTAACCAAAACTTTGGGATCTATTTATAATAAAGATATTATATTTTGTACCTGAGGCATCTTCTCGATCTTATGAAAAGAATCTAATTACCAATAAATAGCCCAATTCTAAATTTAATTTTTCAACGTAGTTAAGTTTTGATTTTATTATTAGAAATTCTATATGAAAATCTTGATTATATACCTACAGTCCGACACAATAGAATGTTCTTTTTTACCACTACTTTTGAGTCCATCTGTCCAACCAGTCGGCATTCATCTATCTCTTAATAAAATTATTCACTATCTACCACACAAAACGTGAGAAGTGGATTCTTGATCACTTTTTTATTGATAGAAAGCATAAAATATAACTCAATAGGAGATTATAAAAGGATTAGTAATTGTGACTTTTCGATCCGTTGAAAGGTAATTTGGACCAAATTTTTACGGAGCAGTACGTCAGCTTTATTTGAGAAGTCATAAACATTTTGAACTTGTGATCTTTATTTCTTAAGAATATAAAATAAATTTAAAGACTGTTTATTCTATTGATTCCTAAATTATTGAGAAAATTTTGGTTTAGCCTCAAAAGTTTTTAAAGAATTTTGTTTGGTTCTAAAATTTCTAAAACTATTCTTCATCTTATTCTATTATCTTTAAATTAAGGCACAATAGTAATTTTATAAAAGAAACAGTATTATTCACTATTGTTCCCTCAACTTTGAAAAATAGATTTTTTTTTTTTTTTGGGTTAAATATTGAACAAAGAACGTAGGCAAGGACCAACGGAAAACAATTTTAAAGATTTATAGACCGAAACCGAAAATTATAAAATTCAAGGAATAAGACTTTCTCATAAGTCCACAAAGTAATATATCATGAGCTATGGAAGCCATTTAATCTGTCACCATGTTAGATCGAGAAAACTTAATCATTTACATTTAACACCGACTTTCAAAAAACAAATATAATACTTTAAGAAAACAATAGTTAAACGACTATAGATATAATTATATAGTTTCTTCTCACAAATGAATATAAACGTACGTAATATCAATAACACTGATGGGTGACAGCAACGCCAAACGTGCAGGATAAGTACTGCAAATAAACGATGGTAAATAATAAAAAAGAATTAATAGCTAATAATTAAATATGAATAGCTAATAATGAATAATAAACTGCAATGATGGCAATGTATTATCATAATAATAATTGTAATGTTGATGATCGTCACATTTTTGACAAATACGATAAGAAAACTATAATTAACAATTAATTATATTTTTTTTAAAAAAAATTGTTCGCAAGGTCCCAATTGTTCTTGATTATTATTGTTATAATATTATTATATCAGTGACATTGTGAACTTCAATTGATTTTCAACTATATTACAGAAATCACTGCACAAAGCTCTCGGGTAAATTAGTTTTGCCTATGCAGATTAGGAAAATGGCCACTTAGACCTAAACAAACCCAAGTCAACTTTCACAAAATCGTACGGACACCACCGATAATATGACGAGCAAACTAAAAAGGGTATACGTAAGGGTTCCACCCAGAAAACCCAATGCCCACGGCAAAGCTTACCCCCTATTCCCGAACAACAATGCTGGGCCTAAGCACCTCGCCAGTTTCAAGACTGCACCCGCATATAGTGATATCAATTTTCTCCGCGGCCCTGCCCCTAATAATGGGGCGGATTCGGGGTTGATATAATCGGGGACATGGGTGGATGGTTTTCCATCCCAGGACGGGGACAGGGGACATCAGTTATCTTGTTGCCACTCGGGGAAGTATTTTCGGCTACGCTTGGGTTCATTATGGTTTTGATTATAAGAAAGAATTATGACACCCTTTAGGACCGCTATGAAGACTAGGCGCATATGTCCTCTGGCTAAAGGATTATGTTACAATGAGAAAAATGAATGCGATAGTAAAGACTGGGAATGAGACATGATTCTTGAAGTTTTTGATCAATCTCACCAGACTGAGTAATAGATTGATAATTTATGTAGTATTAGGCATAATGATTCATGAAGACTGAGTAATAGATTGAATGTGATAGTAAAAATTCATGAAGCTTTGGATCAATCTCACCAGACTGAGTAGTAGATTGATAACTTGTCTAATATTTGGCTCCTTATATATTGGATTTATATCACCTGTGATCCCCAACTTAACTTTCCCTCGAGTATTAAACATGTTTACCAATCTTTTTTCTTTTATATATAATTTTTATATTCGCACCTTTCACATTTGTATTATTTTAGTTCATTTTTAACTTTTACTTCTAATTCAAATGTTATTTAACAGTTTTAGTATCACTTGGGTTTTCAACCTTTACCCAATGTATCACCTAAATTTTTATTCTTTATTTGGTAGCTTTTGGCTTCTTAAACTTTCTTTTTTTTTTTTTATAACATTTAGATGTTTTTGAGTTAATTTTGAATTAAAATCTAACTCTAATTAAATTAGACTAAATAAATTAATAAAAAAAATACTAAATTCAAATGCAATACTAAAATAACTTAATTAGATATCTATTGAAATATATACCAAAAATATATATATATCAGAATCCATATATATTTTTGTATAAACTAATATATATTTGTCAGTTAAGAGACTTTTAAATTAATTTAAATGATTGTGAGTTCAAAAAATTGTAAAAAATGAATTTTACGACCATTGACAAGAAATCATCATTAAATAGGACATATTTTTCTCTTGTTTTATCCATTTTATACTCAATCGGTATCTATTCATAAAAACTAATTTTTATGTTATTAACTATTATTATCATCAAAATCCATGATTTCTTTATAATGTCAATTTGTTATTTAAGAAGTTTTTAAACTTCTTCTATTTTTTATGAGTTTTAATTGGAAAAAAAAAAGATTGATGAATTTAAGGAATTGAAAAAAATGAACTTTATCACCATTAGCAAGATTTAACAATTAAATCGTACATTATTGTTGGCAATAAGAATTAACTAAAAATAATATTATTGTTTAAATTATCTTTTTGAAAAAGTCTTATTAGTATTGAACATTCCGTAGGTAGTTTTCAGTTGATAGTTATCATTAATTTATCTAGTACAATTTGATTAGAGTTGGATTTTAACTCAAAAAGACCTAAGAGTTAAAGGACCTAAGTGTTACAAAAATAGAAGTTTAAGGAATCAAAAACTAAAAAATTAAGAATAAGGACTTGAGTGATATACTGTGTAAAAGTTAAGGATCCAAAAGATATTAAAACTGCTAAATAATGGCTGAATTGGATTAAAAATTGAAAAATGAATTAAGTGATACAAATGTGAAAGGTTGGAAATCTAAAAAGGACAAAAAAAAAAAATTAGGGAACCAATTAATAATTAGGGGGAAAAGTTGGAGACAGCAAGTGATATAAACCCTTATATCTGAGAACAAACTTATAGGATACCCACTAGTGCTCAATAAGTGGTACTTAATACCATATGAGATATAATATTGTTATGGATGATTATAATCAATAAACTAAGTTTCACGTTAATAATCTTATTTAATGTGTAATTATTATCAACTTATAATAGACACATCATATAATATTGAACATTATATATTGTAGTGTCCTTTAGTATTACTCAATCACGATAGGACTTGTGAGACTAGAGATCGTTCATTCTATTCCATCAAAGATGTCCTCCACATCTAAATTATCAATTACACCAATTATTCATCTAAATTATCAATTACACCAATTATATGTTGACACATCAAAATATTTTAACAAAATATTTAATTACTATCACCTATAGCTAATTAGCTATGTATATTTAAGCACCAAACTTTATTCGTGTGAATTTCATTTGTACCAATGATAAAGTTAAGGACTTTTTACTTTTTTTTTTTGAAAAAAAAAAATACGATAACGACATGAAGATAAAGATAGAGTGACCTGTTTAACAAAGAAAATATAGTAAGAGACCAAAAATAAAATTTCCATATTTGAGAAATTTACATAAAAATAAAAAATTAAGAACTATTTTGCTTTTAATTAGAGAGATTTTTAATTATAAAAAGCAACTTGAAGGATTCATATAAAAATGCAATTTTTTTAATCTTAATTTTCATATTCTCGTTCAGTTTTGGATACTTTTTTTTTTTTAAAAAAAAAAAGGTTGGACTTTTAAATAATGACCTACAAATGTAATGTAAAAGAAAATATCTTACACGTATGATTACATAAATACTGACAAAAAAACACTAAATTATATATTGATATACAATGATTCTTGTCCTAAAATGACAACCCAAATATAAAAGCTTTAAGTTAAGCTCAGAAAACGTTTGTAGGTAAGACAACAAACACAGATAGCGCTGCGCTTGAATATTATTAGTTCCTCTGAAACGGTTCCCACTCGAATATTTGTCTGTATCTCTAAAATTTTGACACGTCGTTGAAATTTTATTACCAAACAAAGCTCAGTTTACTCTTCTAACGGCACTGAGAGCAATTTACAAGCCGTTTGTGACCCAAAAAGAAAGAAATAAAAAAAGAAAAGGGTAAACACAGCTGGTCTGTCAGATGTTGGCGGTCAGAAAAGACTAAGGAGACGACTGATACGAGTTTTGCTGGCAATCTTTGACGTGACACGCAAAATAAATGCGCAGATTTTTAGTCAATTTGTTTATCTTGAAAATGAAAATAACACGTATAATTTATTTAATTAAACCAGCTATTTTTGTTCTGTATTAATATGATATTAATATGATATATTTATTAATATTTTAATATTTTAAATACATCTAAATATGTAAAATTGAGTTAATTAATATATAATTGTGTTAAATTAGAATAATTATATCAATTTTGAATAATCATGTTAAGTAGGTCATAATACGATATATAATACATTTATTAAACGGATTACACGTGTATTAATCATGTCGTATTCAGGTTTAGGATTTTGAAATATTTATTAATCGTGTCGTGTTTGAATTGAGTGTTATCGAATCATGTCGTAATCGTGTCGACTCAATCACAACACGATAATACGAATTGTCAGCCCTAATTTCAAACCTCATACTTACTACTGACTCTTTTCCATTTGCTGTTTTACCACCTTTCTTTTTGCAAATCCACCCTCTCTCTCTCTCTCATGCATAATCTACCCACTGTCTTAATTCCTATCCTCATTTTTCTATATCATAAGCATCCATTAAACCTCCTTCACTTTTAATATTTGTATTCCACTTAAAACCTTTTGTGTTAAACTGCAAAACAAAGATAAGTATCACTTTCTTGCAATTTTAATTCTATCTTTTTTGTTTGTGTAAAATTATAATTTAATTTAAAATATTTGCACAAGTTGACTATTATGTAAACGTCGACCAAAAAAATCCTTACTATATATGATATCCGAATTGAAGATATTTGATTCTATTAATAAATATTTAAAATTTATTGAAAATAATTTAAAGTAATAAATACAAATCATCCAATTTGTACATAGAAAGTAAATATTTGATGAGGTATATTTTTGCACAAGACAAAAGGTATCATTGATAATATAGAAATACCATATTTTAGATTTTTTCTTTGGCAATTAACTCAACTTTTTGCAAAGTCTAAACTCTCTTTCTTTTTTCTTTCTTTTTAAAAGCTAATTAGACAAGCAATTTGACAAGAAAATCCAGAGAATGCACCCAGCTCCACTTTGAAAAGTCATTCTCTGATACCAAACTCTCATTTTCCTTGGGAAAAGTCTTACGTAAAATATGGTAAACAATACAAGCCAAAAGTGGGCTAACCCAAAAAAACGCATTAGGCATCCCATAACGGGCCTCCTTCAAGTATTGCTAGGCCCAAACACCGAGCCGAGTTAAGGCCCACACCTGAATAGCCAGGCTTCCTAGTCACTATTAACGACACAAAAACTCCAATTGCCATTGGCGTCGAGACAATAGCACAAACAATAGTTAAGCCAAGTTCTCTGCTCCTTTTGGCGTCGAACGCAACCGTTATACGAACCAATAGTACAAGAAACATACAATAAAACTCCAAAGCGAAAGCTGTCCGATAACTTAGCGCGCCGAGAGTACAGCTGTCTAAAAGAGTCAAATGAGCCAAGTCGTGATTCAAGACGAGCATAGCCAAGAGGAAGCCAAGAATGGAGCCAAAGATTTTTTAGAAGATGTAGACACATGCACGGATGAAGGGCGTAAAGCCTTCGAGGAAAGCTATGAAGGTGACAAAAGAGGGTTAAGGTGGCCTCCTGTTATGGGGATCATGACCATAAGGAAGATGAAAAAGTTGATGAAGATTGCAAATAGAACTAGAAGCATTGGTTCATACACTTCGAAAGTCATGAATGCAATGGTGCAACTGATGATTAGGAACAAAAGGAATGTCGTAGTTATTAACTCTAGAAGAGCTGCCCTCCACAACTAAAATATTTAACAATTATTAGTACCTAGCTTGTCATGATCTAAATATCGGGACAATGGCAGAAGGGGAATTTCACTAGAATTGGAAATTCATTAATTTATAAAGAAAAAATTTTAAGAGTTTTGAAATTTTAAAATAGCACAATAAATAAAAATATTTGGAATTTCAACTAGTGAGCCTACCCCACTGTTCATAGTCACCAATAATCATAGACTGAATAATTTAGAAAAACTAAATTTAAATAGTTAATCGAGTATCACCATTCATACCTGAACATCAAACTAGTCTGGTATATATAGCTTACAGATATATTCAAAGTAGCATAATCTATTTATTTAACAAAATTTAAATACAAGTCTTAAATCTACATTCCTAGCATTACTAAGTTACGAACTACGAGTAAAAGATAGCTTCTTATTCTGCTTGTAAGTCATCAATGTCACACTAGATACCATCTATAGATAAAGTATGGGAGTGAGCATAAAATACCTAGTAGGTTACCCAATTACCCTTTTTGGGAAACCTTTTTTATAATTCTCAAAATATCTGCATAGTTAGTAGTATTATAAAGCATTTTTATAAATATTAAGCTTTTAAAACATATATAGAAAACTATGCTAAAACCAAAACCAGATGTCTAGGTCAAAACACATAGAAAATCATAATAAAACAAGCATAACTGCACATTACATAAATCAATACCTCACATGAGCTTTCATCATCTCATCATGACTAGAGCAACTCATACTACTTGTATTGAGTGCTCTTTGTCTGACATCTATCTCTAGAAACTAGAGGGACACCTGTGTGTCTAATCCTACTGAGACGGATGGGTACCGAATACCTACACCTACCGAGTAGAGATAGTCAGAAAAAAAACCCTACGCAGGTTTATGAGCTCTTACCGAAGGTGGGTGTACTAGTTCGCCTACTACAACACAGTGATGCCTAATATGATTTTCATGCATGATCATATGAAATGTGTAATATGTGGAGTCTCAAACCACTATGTAATAGTTTAACATTCTACACTTGCTCTGATTTTAAAATAGAAATCCATTTTGTACTTAAAAATCCAAAAATACAGTTCCTGTGGTTTAACCAAATTCCAAGTTTAAAACTTGTACAAAATCATACGTAAAATATCCAGAGCAGTCCACAATATTTCACAAGTTCACAGTTCATTAAAATTAGTATTTGAATAATTTAATTTAATAAAATTACGAAATTTTATTTTTCAAAATAAATTCTAATTTTAATGAAAAATAATAGAAAATAAGGAAATTGAATTCTCTACCTAGAATTAGTAATTATGTTGAGTTGACGACGCTAGAAAAGTCCTTTGTTGATCAGCTAGTTATTCAGACGATCGTTTCTAGATCCCGACACGTTCACTGGAAAAAGTGAATTTCTAAACAGAGCCTCAGATTGAGAAACAGAGATCACCACTGAATTCAAATGACCCAAAAAATTGGTTTACACATAAAGTTTGTCGAAAATGGATTCTAGTACAGAATCGACTCGTGGCATGCAAAACGGTACAATTCACGAGCTATTTCTTTGATTTTCGTGCCACTTTGGAAAATAGTGGTATTTTATTTTAAAATTCATGTCTCGACTTCACTATATTCAAATTTGAAGTCAGAACTCAGTTTCGAGATCCTGAGCAGTAAATGAGCTCAAAAATCCAAAAACTATAAAAAAATACCACATTTTCAAATAATTAGAAAAATATTACTTTTCAATTTGATAATTAACGATCTTCCGGTTACCGTTTTAACACTTCAAAATCATGAGGTTTCTAGTTTCAATCTTCTATTTCACATGGTATAATTTTCTCAGGCAAAATAACTCAATTCTGAAATAATTAGAAAAATACCTCAAAATTTTAATATTATAAAATTGCTACAGTAGCCAACTTGTCGCCGGAGCCGAGTTAGAAGTCATGGGTGGTCGGAAATGAAAGCTAGTGTTGAGACGGGTTCAGCGGTGATGGCGAGCTAATCGAACATCAAAAGAAGAAAAGGCGAGTGAAAAATCAACGCGGTGGCGGAAACTTCGGGAGCTACCAGCTTCAGCGAGACAAGGCGGCTCACAGCAGCAACACCTAGTGTGCCTTCGTCGGTGCCTCCTAGTCACGGTGGGCTGACACATCGGACTATTGGGCTGGCAGTGAGCTCTCAAATGAACAGTAACCAAGGGTGGTGTTTAAAGGGCATCCGTAGAGAAGAAGAAGAGAAACAGGTGTTTATATGCAATTTTTCAGAAACTGCTAGTAGTTGAACAAGTAGCATAATTTGGTTTGATCGAAAATATTTTTTGAAATTCCACTTTGGCCACAAATTTGGACACGAGGTTCTTTTGGCATTTGTTGTTGATAACTCTATGAAAATAAAGTTATTTTGTGTGTTTTTAGTCTTAGGTTAGTTGCTTTAGAAGAATAAATTTTATAGTTTAGGTGCTTTCTTTACTTTATTTTAGTTTTTGGCGTTGCTGATGTTTAAGATCTAATCTAGTTAATATCTAGCTTATTTCCCTTGATTTTTATTAGAATTACTGAAATCTGATCTTAAGCCCTGCAGAGATTAAATGGCAGCAGCCTAGAAGGAAAGCTGAACTTAAGTGAAAGCTAGAAGCAACTTTGCTGCAGCAACACGCTAGAGCAACACTGAACAGCAGAGTTAATTTCCAGCTGGTATTTATTTTGAACAGCTGGTGCTGACAGCCAACAGTAAATACCAGCTAAAAGAAATGAAGAAAAATGGTCCTTACCCCTCTATTTGGCTGACACCTGTGCTAGGGTACCTCGTTGACCCTAATATAAAAGAAAAAAGGAAAGAAAGAAGGAGGAGAAAGGGGAAGCGGCTGAAAAAAGGGATATACGGAAAAGGAAAGAAAAAAGAGTACAGGGAAGAATCGGAAGAAGAAGGAAGGGTACTGGCAGCAGCAAGGAGTTAAAACCACCATCATCCAGCTAACACTTTCTTTATCTCTTTTAATCTTCTTTGTATTTAATTTCTTTTCCTTTTCTTGAACTTTCTGTAATCTATGGAGCATTTTAGGTTGATGATTTTTACATTTCAGACCATGAGCTAAGTTCCCTTAGCTGGGATTATGATGAATCTGAGGTTGTAATGATGGATTAAAGTTGTTTTAAATGTTTATGGTATTTTCCTCTAGTTCGTTCAAGTGTGCTTCACTATTATTTCCTTTTGTTGCTTGGCCATCAATATTTAGGATAAACAAATTAGGATTAATTCTGGAAAGGTTAATCTTAGTTGGACTTAGCTTGAATAATGCATGATTCAATCATCTCTTAGTAGATCTTTGAATTAGTAATGGTATAGGAATATATTGTTACCATGCAAACCCATTGAGAATTGATACTATAAATGATGTTTTGAGAACTGGGTTAGCATAGGAATATGTCAAATCTGGTTTAAAAGAACTTTAAACATATTGAATTCGGAAGATTAATATGTACAGATTGAATTTTCAGTTACTGGAGTGATTTTGCCACAGGCGTTGCTGCAGCAATTAAACCCAGATTTGCAACCAAGGAGGATTCAATAATTCCAGCATACCCACACCACTAATTCACAATCACTTGATTAGATCTCATTATTTTCTGCTTCATATTTACTTTTCTGCTTGCATCTTTAAATTGTTGCTATTTTATTACAAATCTCTATTTCTCATTCGTTAAACTAGCTTGTTTGACATTTAAATTTTACAAATAATTTTGGTAATCAATCCCTGTAGAGACGATACTCACTCACTACTATATTACTTGTTTTGACACGTGCACTTGCGTAGCTATTGTAAAATCAACAATAGCTATTGCATTTGTTGTGCTAAGTACTTCTGTGTTTGAGATTTTCATTCATTGTAATTTTAGTCTTATGCTTGACTAGAAATGTCTTGTGTACATAGTCATTACTTGCTCATTATGAGAAATGGTAAATAACTTATGTCATTGTGCTCTTGCTGATATTTTGACCTCTAAACTCGTCTATCTTATGTTGGGCTAGTGCAAAGGAGCGTCATATTCCTGGGCCAGAATTAATACAAGAGACTACTGAGAAAATTAATAAGATTCAGCAAAAACTTAAAATCATGCAGAGTCGATAGAAAAGCTATGCGGACCCAAAGAGACGTGAAGTAGAGGTCGAAGTTGGTGATCAAGTATTCTTGAAAGTGATGCCAGTCCTGGCAATTCGGGCTAGGCCCAATATGCCGGCCCGATACTTTTAGCTGCCTGGGCCAAGCCTGGCCCTAGGGGTAGGACCGGGCTAGGCCTGGTTTTTTTATTTTTTTTGGGCCCAAATTTGTCTGAGCCCTTAAATTTTTTTAAAAAAATTATAAAGGCCCCAGAACTCGTCTGGGCCCTTTCTTAAAATCTCTCCAACAGTAACAAATGTTACCGTTGGATTTATATCATTTTGTTTTTTTTTTTAGTTTAAACTATTTTTTTAAATTAAAAAAAAATATTTTCTTACACTATAAATACCCTACACTCTCCACTCTTTTTTCACACTTACAATTTTTAAATACTCTCTTATTTTCTCATTCTTTCTCTCTAAATCTCTAATTATATTCTCAATTTTATCTTTTTCTCTCTTATCTAATTACTATTTACTAATTATTAGTAATTATATTTTATAGTCTCCAAAGTCCAAACACTCCACAACTCATAAAGCTCAATTGAATATACGATTTAATTTATTTATCATAATTATCTTTTTAATTTATTTAATTTGTAGTATATTTAGTTGTTTACTATTATTACTAGTATAATAGTTAGTAGTTTGTAGTTACTAGTTAAGTAGTTAGTAACTTAGTAGTTCTACAAGACTTTATTTTTAATTTCAATTCAATTATAATTTTTTACAATTAAGATAGTAATTTATTAGTTTGTAGTATATAGAAAATTTATTAGAATATTATATTTTAAATTTCAATGAATTTTTAATTTTTAGTAGTTTACAATTAAGTTAATAGTAGAAAATTTATTAAATATATTTTCAATTAATTTGTAATTTATAGTTGTTTACAATAAAATTAGTAGAAACTATAAAGCTTATTACAATATTAAATTTTTAATTTCAATTAATTTGTAGTAATTTACAATTAAGTTAGTAGAAGTTTATTAGAATATTATATTTTAAATTTCAATTTATTTGTAATTTGTTGTTGTTTACAATTAAGTTGGTAGAATATAAATTTCGATTTATTTATAGTTGTGTATAATTTTAATATCTATATTTTAATATAGGATATGGATATATCAAAAAATATCCCTATTGATTTGGAATTGGATGACGACCAAATTCGCATAGCTGAAGAGGGTGACCAAGTCCCCGAAATACAAACTAATCCAAATGCTAGTAGAAGTTGTTCACAATTTCAAGATAGTTGTTCGCCGAGTGCAAGTACGACCGCCAAACGTGCAAGGACAATTTCTAATGTATGGGACCATTTCGATCTAGAATTCAAAGATGAAGCTAATGGTAAGAAGACAAAAATGGCAAAATGTAAATATTGTAAGAAATTATTAACTGCTAAACCATCTAGCGGGACCGCTCATTTGAATAGACATAGTGATGCATGTGTCAAAAAACACAAAAAGACAAGGAGCCACTCAATCAGCTCTTCAACTCAACAAGGATGGTTTGGTAAGTTCTTGGAACTATGATCCTTTAGTAGCTAGGGAATCTCTAGCACGTTTAATTGCCATAAAAGATTTACCATTAGATTTTGGTGATTGTAATAGCTATGAAGATCATATTATCCAAACTTTAAAAGAGTTTCTAGAAATACCACTAAGAGTAATTTGATTAAAGTTTATGAAAATATGCGTAAAGATTTAATATCTGAATTAACTTCATTAGACTTTTGTATTGCATTGATATCTAATATTTGGGGTGCTAATTCTAAACAAAATTATTTAAGTGTAGTTGCACATTATTTAGATTCTAGATGGATAATGCAAAAAAGAATAATTAGTTTTCGAGTCGTTGATGATAAACATACTGCTGAAATTATTAGATATAGAATTTTAAATGTTGTTAAAGAATATGGCATAGTGAATCGCATTATCTCAATCACTTTAGATAATGCTACTGCAAATACAAAGGCCATAAAATTACTTAACAATTTGGTAAGTTCATACACTGGAGGATTCTTACTGCATCAATGTTGTGCATGTCACATCATCAACCTCACCGTCAAATCAGGTATGGATGTTATAAGTGTATATATTGAAAATATTCGATCTGCTATTGCTTATATTAATGCTTCTAATCCACGCATCGCTGAATTTAAAAGATATTGCATAGCTCAAAGATTAAAACTAAGAAAATTCCAAGTTGACATACCTTTAAGGTGGAATTCCATTTATTTAATGTTGAAAAATGCATTACTATATAAAATTCCAATTACTATGTTTTATAATTCAAAAATAGGTTCATCAGTATTGAAAAATGAAGATTGGTTCATTTGTGAAAATTTTTTACAATTTTTAGATGTTTTTCATGAAGCTACTATTGTATTATCTGGTATTTATTATCCTACTTCTCCAATTATTTTACGTTAGATTTTTTTATTGCTCAAATGTTTTGTAAGGCAAGATGTGATCCTATATTTGAACCAATTATAACACGTATACAAGAAGTATTTTTGAAATATTAGTTTCCAATTCTTTTATTATATTCATTTGCTTTTATTTTAAATCCTAGGGGTAAATTAAATAGTCTTTCTAATTTAATTAGCTACATTTCTACATGTTTTGAGATATACTATACTACTGAATATACAAATACTTGTGACAAATTTTTTGAAGTGTATAGTATATATGAGGCTAAGTTTGGCAGTAATCAACAATAACACACTCCTCCACAATAAACTGAAGAATAGTCAAAAAATAAGTCTTTTTGGAGTATGGTAGGTTCTCGTCCTCAAGGGTGTGGTCGTGGCTCATCATCAACATCATCAAGTTCAAGTCAACTACTACCACCAATAAATCCACAACAATCCTCTGATCTTACTCAATATATTGAGCTAGACTCTGATATCGACCCCAATGATGAGAACTTCAAAGTTTTGGAATGGTGGCATAAGTATCAACTAAGATTCCCAGTGCTTTCACAATTAGCCCGTGACGTTTTAATAATTCCGGCGTCCACGATTTCTTCAGAGTCTATTTTTAGTACGACTAAGATGATAGTAGATGAGCGGAGGACTTCGTTGGTTCCTGAAATAGTTGAGGTATTAACATGTGTTAAAGATTGGAAAAAAGTGACAAAGCAAAATCAAGACACTATTCGTATTTGTAATGAAGAATTGGCCGAAAATTTTTATAACTTGTACATGAATGATGATGATGAGTCATAAACTCATAAAGTCATAATTAATGATATACTAGTTTTTTCAAGTAATAATTTGAATTGTAATAAATGATCATCAATAAAATTAAATTTCAATATTTCAAATTTATTTGTTTCATTATTTTTCTTAATGTCCTATTTAATTATTATTAATTTTTTAACAATAGAAAACATATGTAGTTTATGTTGTCAACTTTTTAAAATGAAAATTCAATTAAAAAATTTAAATTTAACATGTTTAAAAAAAGTTGTTAAAAAAAATCAAATAGTAGCAACAAAAAAAAAGGGCAAGCCTGGCCCGGTTTTAGCTCGTCAAAAAGCCCGGCGGGCCAACGGGCCTAGGCTAGGCCATATTTTATTTTGACCGTGCCGGATCGGCCCGACCCGTATTTTTAGCTGGCCCGGCCTGGCCCGGTCACCCCCTAAAACCCATGATGGGCGGGTCGGCCCGGCCTAGCTGCCCATTTTGCCATCTCTAAGTGACGCCAAGACGTGGGATCACTAGATTTAGGCTTAAAGCCAAATTGGCTACAAGATATATTGGACTATTTGAGATTACTTCTAAAATTAGGCCCGTAGTATATCACTTGGATTCGCCACCACAATTAGGCCAAGCACACAATGTTTTTCATGTCTCGATACTCAGAAAGTATATGTTTGACTTATCGCATGTTATTCAGTATGTAGAAGTACTAATACAATAAAATATAACATATGAGGAATAACTAGTCCAAATACTTAGGAGCTGAAAACAGAAATGTATGAAACATATCTTCATCTGTTTAATTTTCAACTTGAAGTTATACTTTGACGCATGTATTCGAATTTCGAGAGAAATTCTTTTAAGAGGGAGAGGATGTAAAATCTAATTTTTTATAAGGGTAATTAAGTAATTTTAATTCAAGGGCATTTTGGTAATTCTATATATTTGAATTAATTAAATAAAAATCTGAAATTATTTTTTAAATTAAATTATTGGTGTTGAACATAAACAAAATAAAATCTAGGTGCATTTGAGGCAAAAGTGAAAAAGAAATTACAAACTAGGGACAAAAGTATAATTAATGAGGGACTAAAGTGAAAGAATCTTTTTAAAGTTTGTGGCCAAAGTGGAATTTCAAAAACTTTTTCGATCAAATAAGATTACGCCAGGTGTCCCACTACTACAGTTTCCGAAAATTGCATATAAATCCCCCTTTTTTCCTTTCTTCTCTGCGAAGGTCCTCCCAAACACCCATCGACCACTGTTTATTTGCCAAGCTACTAGCAGTTGCTGTGCCTGACAAGCCCACCTGCCATGACTGGAAGATGCCGACAAAGCCACGCCTGGTGCTGCCGTCCCGTTTCGCCTCCTCTTGCTAGAGAAAGAGTCGTCTGATGGTCGCACCACCTGTTCGGATTTTTGCTCGCCGTTCCGCCGTCCGATGTTCAATCAGCTCAACTTCGGCACCGTTCAACTCGTCTCAACACAAGCTTTCATTTCCGACCACTCTCGGCCTCCAACTCGGCTCCGGTGAGAAGTTGACTACTGTATCAATTTATTATATTAAATTTTTGTGGTATTTTCGTAATTATTTCGGAATTGAGTTATTTATCCCAAGAAAATTTTACCACGTGAAAGAGGAGTTTGAAACATAAAATCTCATGATTTTGAAATGTTGAAATGATGACCGAAAGATCTTTAATTATCAAAATGAAAATGTGGCATTTTTCTACTTATTTTTCAAATGTGGTATTTTTATAATTTTTGGATTTTTGAGCCCATTTAATGCTCGAGACCTCAAAACTGAGTACTAATTTCAAATTTGGACTCAGTAAGGTCGAGATATGAATTTTGATACAAAATACCACTATTTTCTGAAGTGGCACGAAAATTGAGAAAATAGCTGGTGAATAGCACCGTTTTGCTTGTCACAGGCCGGTCCTGCACCGAAACCCCTTTTCGAAAAATTTTATGTCCAACCCAATATTTTCGGGTGTTCTAAATTCAGTGGTGATCTCTGTTTCTCAATCCGAGACTCCGTTTGAAAAGTCAACTTTTCAAGTGAACGTGACGAGAATTGAAAACGACTGTCTGAAGAATCAGATGATCAATTGAGGATATTTCTAGAGTCATTAGCTCAACATAACTACTATCTCGAGGTAGGAATTCGATTACCAAATTTTATACATGTTTTAATTTAAAAATTTTCATTATAACTATTTTTGTAAAAAAAAAAAATCGTGAATAAATGATATTCTGATAAATTGCTGAAAATTATTGGATTATGCTAGGATTGGACTGTATGAATTTTATATATATTTTTATATTATGACTATGGGGTAAAACAACATTGTGCTGCCCATATATAGTAAATCCCAGAAAAATGCCAAGTTGAATTTTAAAGCATTATTTAGTTATGTATTGTATGGTTATTATGCAAATTTTATTACATATTGTACATACTATAGGATCACACATGAGATACATCTTAGGCATCACATTATTGTAGTAGGTGGACTAGTACACCCGCTTCGGTGAGAGCCCGTAAACCCACACAGGATTTTTCTGATTATTCCCATTCGGTAGGTGTAGACATTCAGTTGTCCCTCCGGTTCAGTAGGCTTAGATATATGGGTGTCCTTCCAGTTTTCTGGGATAAAGATCAAGCAGAGAGTATTTAGTACACGTAGTACGAGTTACTATAGTTCGTGATGTGAGGGTGTGAGCTCATAGGATGGATTGATTTATGATATGTACAATCTTGCGATTTTTGACTTTGGTTTTAAATATGTGATTATATAAACTTTATTAAACTATTTTATTAAACTTCATGAATTAAATAAATTTTTTAAACTAGTTAATTAGGATTTTCTCTCATCTTAAAATGAAAAATTTACTTGAAAATTTTAAATTAGTAGATAATATCATGATTTTTTTAAATTTATCCAATCTCGTAATTTACTTATTTTTGAGGACTAAACTTAAATTTTAAATACTTAAACTTTTTTGAAATTTTAGAAACTATTATTCATCACTATTTTAACTTAAAATTATTAAAAGCCATCGACTTAGATTTTTAGTTGTTACATATCTCCCGCAGACTCAAACTTTGGGATCTATTTATAGTACATTATATGTTTTGGGGTATCTTCTCGATCTTATCGAAAGAATCTAATAATCACCAATGTATTGTCCTATTCTGAATTTCATTTTTCAACGTAGTTAAGTTTTGATTTTCGTGTGAACTTTTGAGTACCTACGAATACAGTCCAAACATGTATACAATTGATAGAATATTGTCTTTTCAATCCACCACTTTTGAGCCCATATATGTGCAATGTGTCCAATTGGCATTCATCTCTATCTTCCACACAAAACGTGAGAAGTGAATTATTCTCTTTTTATTGATTATAAATCATAAAATAAAACTCAAAAGGAGATTATACATAAAATTATTAGTTGTGCCTTTTCGATCTATTATTTGAATAAGTATTTTGGACCAATATTCTTACCGATCGAAGCAGTCAGCTTTATCAAGGAGTCACTAATTAAAGAGATTCTTTACTTGCGATCTTTATTGCTTATGAGTGCAATATAAATTTAAAGAATAATTAGTCTAGTGGTTCATAAACTACTGAGAAAATTTGGTTTAGTCCCTAAACTTTAGAAGTATTTGTTTTAGTTCTAAAACTCCTAAAACAGTTATCGTCTTATTCTATTTAATTTAAGGGCACATTAGTCATTTAATAGAAGAATTAACATTATCATTGTTCCTTAAACTTTGAAAAAGTACCGTTTTTCGTTTCAGCATTATTGTAAACAATGACAACAGAGAACAATTTTGAAAAATTAAAGGAACTTTCAAAATTTCAGGACCTAAATAACCTACAAAGTAATTAATGACAATAATGGATTACAGCAACGCCAAACAATATGCATGAATTATGTGTGAGGAAGGAAGGTAACTAGGTAAGTATGCAAATTAATAAGCGATGGTAAATAACAAAAAAATTTATTAGCTAATAAACATAATAGCTAAACTATGACATAATAAATTACAATGATTTTTATAATGATAATAATAATTGTAGTGACGATGATCGTAACATTTTGGTCAAATTTACAATAAGAAAGTAATAGTTAACAATCAATTATGTATATATATTTGGGATAATAATAAAAATATTTCTTGAGTTTTGATGAAAAGTTCAATATATTCTTTTAATTTTCATAAATTATGAAAATATCTTCTCTGATTGATAAATTAATACAAATTTCACCTATATAACTTATTAGGTTAAAATTAACAAACAAAATTTCAAAATTACCTCCTCTATAAACTTGTAACAAAAAAATATTTTTGAAACGATCAAGCTACTATTACCTAAATATAATTAAATGGCTAAAAAATAAAAAAAATTTCTTTGAAAAAATTATATAAGACTTTTTTTTACCGAATCTTCTTACTCTTAATCATTTTTCTCTTTCATCCATCGCTATTTTTTTCTTCGTTGAATATTATTTATTACTCTGTAAGTAATATTTGTTTTGTTACTAATTTAAAAAGAGAGTAATTTTGATATTTTATTTGTTAATTTTGATCAAATAAATTATATATAGATAAAATTTGTATTAATTTACTAATAAAATGAGATATTTTTATAATTTACGAAAACTGAAAAAATGTATCGAACATTTCTTCCAAACGATATTTTCGTTTTGTTATTTTCCCTAGATATTTTAAAAAACGTACGCAAGATTACGGAAACGGCCACTTTCCACCAAAAAAAGCCCCGGTCAACTTCACAAAGTCGTACTCTCCCTCCACCCAAGCCAACCCCTCCTTGGGCAAGTTCACAGACAACCCATAATACAGAGAGCAAGCTACAAAGGGCCCCACCCAGAAAACCCAATGCCCAGCCCAAAGTTCACCCCCTAACAATAAAGCTGGACCCAAGCACCTTGCTGGGTTCAGGCCCACTCCCGCATAGCTGGCCCGTCCAGTTACAGTAATGGAAACGAAAACCGCGAGGCCCATGGACCAGGCCACCACTACACAAACCATTACAAGCCCAAGTTCCTTGCACCGTCTCTTGTCGAATGCAACGGTTACGCCGATGAACAGCACCAAAAACGTGCAAGCGAATTCCAACACCAAAGCCGTGTCCGCGCGTATCCCGGACGCGCCACCGTCGCCGGTTATACTACAGCCACCTAGGGAATATTTTTCGGCTAGGTTAGGGTTCATTACGGCCTTGATTATGAGAAAGCCCGTGATGGACCCAATACATTGGGCCAAGACGTAGACTGAGGCCCGAGAAAGGGTTATGACACCCTTTAGGGCCGCTATGAACGTGAAGACCGGGCTCATGTGGCCTCCGGATAAAGGAACCGTTACGAGGAGGAAGAGGAATGCGATAATGAAGACCGCGAATGGGACTAGAAGCTTTGGATCGACCTCGCCCGAGTCGAGGCATGAGATGATGGAACACGTGAGAGTGAACATAAGGCAGGCCGTTGCTACTGATTCTGTCAAGGCTGCCCTCCACATCTAAATCAATGCACCAAATTTCATGATGACACTTCAAGACACAGTAGCAAAGTAAATATTATGTAATCACCATGCTCAGTGTAGAGTTTATTTGTAAATTTGAATATAAGTATCAACCTACACTTTTATTAACGTCCTATGTTGAAGAACAATGATGTCCTCAAAGGACAGGAGCAACTGCATGCCAAAGCCCCACTCAAATTTTTTATATTCTTTTAGAAAGCCTATTACTTATATGTATTTATGATTTTTAACTCAAATTATATGCAAACCCTCAACTCCAAAATGAACTATATATAGACTAGCCTAACAAAATAGGCTAAAATATAGTTTTAACATTCACTAGATAGGACTAGACAAAAGTCCAGACTCTGTCCTTGGTTGTCCTAATAATAAAATAATACTTATTAGATATATCATGTGTATGGTGCATTGTTGCTAAACAACAGGTTTATATAATGACCTAGATATTTTTTTGGTACTAATAAAATTTTTTTTTAATCTAATTGGCATGTTCGTCTGAGTTGATTGTTTAGGGGCTCATATATTGTTATCACATAACAAAATGAGCTTGGACTAAAAACTTTGAAGCAAATGTGACTATGTTTAATTTTCACCGTATGCCATTTTTTCATTTATTATTCTTCCGAGGTAGTTAATTACATTATACGTAAACGTATTTTATAAACAGAAACATATATATTGTTGAAAGTTAAAAATTTTACCTCCGGGGAGCGAAATTCATGGGCACCAATGCAAGCAAGAAATATCGCCCATGTGGAGAACTTCTCGGCTCTCATAGTCATGAAACTATTTGCCCCACCATTTTCAACAGGTGTCTTGCACTGTGGAACAGCTTCAGTACTAGAGATAACCAAATCCATGGTTTGATCAACCATTTCTGGAATAAAAAGAAAATAGATTAAACGTTTCTATTTAAGCGAACTCCACGGCTAAGATAGACAAAGTAATTAATCATTAAATGGTCAGCTGGGAGCTAATTGGCAATGGCTTGTTTAATATTCGATTGAAAAACTCCGGACTAGTTATAAAAATCCAAACATATATTACATAACTTGCCAAAAGTAATTTTTGGTTTTAGGCAAATCCCAAAAAAACAAAAAAAAAAAAAAGGTAGGAAAAGTATTAGCCGGCGGACGAATTTTTCTGCGAGTAGCTTACGGATATATACTTAATATTACTGGCTGTTGTATTTGTACCTATATATGCCCCTTTGTGGGAGATGATTCTTGTTGTTATGCTTCGTTATATGAATCTTGGTACGTATCACGTATGTTATGTGTAATTAATAATGCATGATGCACATGATTGGATTTCTGATATATCTAAGGCGTGTAAGACGATGAAAATAGGAAGACTTGTGCTTATCTTTAGAAGCATATTCAATTTTACATGAACAAAGATGCTTATTGGGTTTATAGCTCATTCAAGGAACATTAATATTTTTATTCTATATGTTTTATTGTAGTTTTGTTTCTGATAATTTAATTATTAATGAACCAAAAATATTTGTGAATTACTTATCACGGATTACAGTTAGCCAGAAGCACTCGCTTACAAAAAGTGACTAAATAAGATCATAGTTTCACCTCATTATGCGAATTACGTGAGTTTTACAATGTTAATATCATAGTGTATATATATAGTTCCAGCATATCCACATAAATACTTCATGTAAGCCAAAATCTTAATCGTTAGATTGTATCGATATCCCCTTGTCTTTTAGGAGTGCTGCAGGTCAGTTTGGGTTGTTATAATATAGTGACAATTGATTAAAGATAATTCAAAATAATAATGATCAACAGCACTAATTATATACCTAAGAAGTAGAACGTAGACCCCCCACATTTTTTAAAATTTTATTTTTATTTTTAAGGTAAAAACAAGCAGATTTAACTTGGACAATAACTACAAACATATTTATGTATCTACGTAGAGAGACTCTTCACAATGTTGATGAAATCATGTTTGATCCCACCGTGTGGCAATGCTGACGTGGAATTATCTTTGTGTACAGGTAGAATGCCACGCAAGCAATAGTGGGCCCCACCCAGAAAATCCAATGGCCATACCAATGGTGGCCCCCACGAACAAGAGCTTCCCCAAAACACCTAGCTGGGTTCATTCCGGCCCAAGTGTAACCTTTAGCCCCTGTAACAGTGGCCGAGACAAAGACCAACAGGCCCACTACTATTCCAACTATGGACAGCACAATAACACTTCCAAGGGCCTGGGCCTGGCTGTGGTCAAATGCCATCCACACTGAGGCCCAAAGAACCACAAACGTACAAAGAATCTCGAGCCACAGGCCTTGGGCCGCCCCAATGCCCACTATAATGGGCCCATTGGGGCCCGGTGAGATAACGGTTAGTGTGCAGCCTCCTAGTGAGAACGTTTCCTCAATGGTGCTGTTTACCATGGCTTTGAGTGCTAGTGCACCTAGCACAGCTCCAACACACTGAGCCAAAATGTATATGACCGCCCGTGAGAGGGTGACAATGCCGACGAGCGCGGCGGAGAACGTGATGGCGGGGTTGATGTGACCGCCGGAGACGGGGTAGGAGGCGAGGAGAAGAATTGCTACGGTGATTGAGATGAGGATTGCCATTATAAGGTGTGGTACATTTGTTTTGGTCTCATAGGAGGAAATCACTATAGTGTCAATTGCAAAGACCAACACGGCCGTACCAACAAGCTCTGCCACCGATGCTTTCCATACCTGGTAATGAAATAAATAAACAAGCACTCCAATTAACAAATTAATAATCGCTTTTAAATTATGATCATCATTCGTTTAGAACGAATTATTTACTTTTAGACAAGTTTGTGATGCTTGATTAACACTGCGAGTGTAAAATTTATCTCATGATTGGTGCAATAAGTGCAAGAATTTTAAAGGAATTGGATTGGAAAAATTTATTTCCTTCAGTATGCTTTTTCTTTTCAATAAAACAAATTTTCTATAAGAAAGAATAAGAACTAGATGAGAAATCACGAAAACATAGTTTATTACTTATAAAGTTTATCTTAGTGATAATTTATTTAAAAATTGATGGTAATATTATTTTCTTTAGGGAAGATGTTAAGATTAAATGTTAATATTTAATTAAATAAAGGAAGAACTTCAATCCTTTCCAATATAATATCACACCAAACAAAGGACTAGAATTAAATGAAATTGACAAAACGAAGCCTTTATGTAATAACATAAGTACTTTATTCGATATAACATATGAAGGAGAAGTAGCAAAATCACAAATCAAAATAATCATACGTTAATTAAAGTAAGACTTTACATCACTAACTAGCAATAATGTCTGCTGTACATGCCTGAAATTTTTTTCAAGTCCATTTTTGTTTATTAACTAGCAATAGTGCGTTAATAGATACATTATGATGGACAAACACTGACCTTCAAGGAGAATAACTCGTTTAAGCCCAACAGCTCACTAAAGGTAGTGGGGTTGGAGTGTTCCTTTCTTTCTTCATCAACATTCCATATATGCTCTGACCTGCAAATATCATTTGAAGAAGGAATATTATTTGCATGAGAATCATATGTAATTAAAGAATCATATAAGAGAGAAAACATTGGTACTTTTCTGTTGAGAAAGGTTGAACTTTTGCTCTTTTCCCAGAATAGACACTTTCTTCATCACCCAAGACGATCGTCACCTTTTCTAGCCATTGAGTTGCTGAACAAATATTCAATCAGTTACCTTAGCTTTATTTCTCTCTAGTACTATATAGTATATGTAAAATCCCAGTTTTTACAGGGGTAAAACAGTCATTTGACCAGATTTAAAAATAAATAAATTAAATTAATTAAATATTTTATATATATGGTTGCCAATCCAATAGGTATTTTTTTTTCTTTACTTATGGGTAGGTATTTTTTTTTTAGCCGTTGGATCACCATCTAATGGTGATCTAATGGCTATAATGAAGTGCATGAAAAGACGTGCATCATTAATGATCTTTCTTTCTCTTACTTTTTATAATAAAAAAATATGCATGCTAAATTTTCATTGGCCAAATTGATACCTATGCATAGATAAAAAAAAAATACCTACTGGATTGGTGCCCATATATATATATATATATATATATAAACATATACTTACTCTCTCTCTCCCTCTCGTCTTCCCCTTCCCAATCTCCTCCCTCACTCTCGCCCTTTCTCATCCTCTCAGCCGAAGGAGCACCGTCGCCACCTCGCCCATCGTCTAGCCAGGCCAGCTACCGGCAAAGCTCCCTCACGCTGCCTATTGCCCACGCCACTGATCCCCGGTCACCGCCGAGCTCGACATCGCCGGAAAACACCGTTTTTGGCCGTAGGAAGTTTCGATTTCCGGCGACAATTCCGACCGTTTCAGGTCGCGTGCTTAGGCTCGTTGGGTTCGTATCGTTGAGAGGAACCTCAAGGTATATATTTCACGATCCCATTTTGCTTAGTTTAAAAGTTATCATTTTTTGGTGTTTTTAAGTTTTGAATTTTAGTTTTTAATCCGACTGTTAGATTTCGTTTTTATTGTCGTTTTTGGAATGTACTCGGAAAATAGTGAAGTTTAATATATATATATATATATATATATATATATATATTGACTATATTTAGTGACCAACATGAAAGTCAATATCTAATGGCTTAGATTTTGTTTAGTTTTGTGTGCCACGGGTCTGGTGTTAGCCCAAACCCGAATTAGTCGAGTTATATGTCCAACTTAGCTATTTTGGACATTAGAAATTCAATGAAGATATCCGTTCATTGATTCGAAGCTTCGTTGAGAGGTCGATGTTTCCCAAGTAAGCGATTGAGGGCATGGAATTGGTTCCCAATCCTCCGAACGACCATCCAATCGACACCTTGAGTATCTAATAGCGTGGTATCGCTATTCTAATGAGGTAGGGATTCGATTACTTGATTCAAAAATTAATTTAATTTATGAATTTTATATATTTTTAATAAATATAAATTTTCGTGAAATAATTTATAAAAATTATGTTTATGTCCGTTTTTAACCTAATTTGATATATAAACTGCCTGGGAGACACGTCACACTGGTTGGCGTCTCATATATACTATTTTGGATTATTTTCTCCAGGAAATTAGATTTTTGGGTTTTGATAGAAAATAGTTATTATAATGCCGAAAGTTTTAGAAAATCCAAAATGGTTTGAGAATTCAGTTTTGAGGACTAAAGGTGATTTGATTAAAAAATACTGCATGGTTATTTTGAGATTTTGTGGAAGTAAAGCATATCTTTATTTTGTCATTTATAAAACATTTGCATATATTCACATATTTACGATGCCATATATTGGGTGATCGGACTTACGATGTCCCACATCGGGTAATCGGACTTACGATACCCTACATTGGGTGATCAGACTTACGATGCCCCACATCGGGTGATCGGACTTACGGCGCTTCTTTAGGTGGCTCGAAGTCACGAGTGATCCACTAGGATACTCCGGATATCATGATTGCATACATGGTTATATGTTAGCTTGAATAGATATGTACTGATTTTGATGAATGTTTTACAATGATTTGGAATGTTTGAACCGTTGGACTATGATTTCTTCTTAAATTTTGTGAACTGTTTTGAATGGAATACTAACTATGGAGGACCTTCGACGTAAGTATATTTTCTTACATATAAAAACTTATTCTCTATTGAGCATCCACGTACTCATCCCCTTTATTTATTCCCACTTTCAAGTGTTGATTTATTTTGGAAAAATTGTCTTGGTGACTTGTCAAGGTTGTTTGGCATATATGTGTCGTTTTCCACATCTTTATTGGTTGGTTCGTATTCTGTATCATTTTTCTTTCTAAGTTAAATTTATTTAGCTAATAGTAATATATTTACTAAGTGATGTATGAGGATGATATTGCTATTAAATTGAGTACTTAAAAACACAAATAATTTTATGTAGATTATTTGAACAATGGACCTAAGGTTTTAATTAGACTCATTTCTCTAAATGTTATAAATTTAAAAATATTTCTAAATTAGTCAATTAGAATTCCTCTGAATTTTGAGTGGAGTATTTTCTTGAAAATCTATATTAATGAGAGATTTCTTTAACTTGGATTTTACTTATTTATGAGAAATATAATTTTAAACTTTTTATACTCGATTTTTCTGAAATTTTAGAAAAATACTATTTATTTATTTCTGTTTTAACTAAAAATTAGTAAAGTTCGCTGCTTTGGAATTCTGGTCATATCTTTGTGCATTTGTAAGTATTTGTTTGTGCGTACAATATATACATCATATTCTTGTCATTAATTAGCTATATGAGTCGGCACTCGGCAGTTGACATAGGTAAGCTAGAAACTGCCCTCTGGTCCTCAATTTAATTTCAACCACTATACATATATATATATATATATATATATGAGCCAATCACTCTTATTTTTATTTATTAGTCTCTACTATCTAAACATCACATCATGTTGTTTGCACTTTTTTTTTTTTAAATTGAATCCGGATTCGAGAAGGGAATCATGGAGTTTATATATAATGATTTTACTGGAAATATCTCAATTAACCGAGATGATATAATGTTAATGAAACTTACAAAATTTTTCTGTCAATCCTGAAATGGTGGAATGTCACTACAACTATGGAATGATATCGCGTGAACATAAATAATAAGACTGTATCCTCTAAGAGGACCACGTGGTGATCATGTTGTTAATATAAATAAATTTATATACTCTAAGAGGACCACGGGGACTTTTTTGCAGGATATGTTAATAAATCTCCTCCATTAATGGCCTGCTAAGTTGGGGAAATTTAATAAATGAGGATTGGGGAGGTATCCATCAATGTCAAGCAAAACAACTTGAAAAAGTCGATTAATCTTTGCAAAACACCTTATAGATTATTGAAAGACAACATGTAAGCAACCAAGTGTCGGCTGAATAATATATATATGGTGCGTAAATTATGATATAGTTTAGAGAAGTGTTGTTTGGTTTCGAAGTTAAGTTCGAGTACTACTATTTCTTTAGACTATATACAGGAAGAAAATGTGGTGTATGAATGTGGGGTCGTTCCTAGATCACGTACCACGTGAACGATTACATGGCAGAACAGGTCACAAGGAGTGCAAGTCATCTGTCACGTGTTTAGAGTGACCATTTAAAAGCCACGCGAGTTGCACGTGATACCGTATGGGCCCGTGTGCTGTCAGGGGTCAGGACCAAATCTATTCCAGATCCTGGACGGCTTTCGCCGACTAGATCCAGATGGAGCCTAAGCCGAGAGACTTCACAACCCTGACCTTCAGCCGTTCGAGGGGAAAATCGACCCCCTCGATCACATATACCACTTTCAGCAGAAGATGACCTTAGAAACCAGGGACGAGGCTATGACTTGTAAAGTCTTCTCCACAACCCTAGCAGGACCGGCCTTATTATGGTTCAGACAGCTCCCAGAGAAATCCATAAACGGGTTCGAAGATTTTTGTAAACTTTTTTTGAAGTAGTACGCAGGTGCCCGGAGGTAGCAGAAAATCATGCGAGACCTTGACCGGTTGGAACAAGCCACGAACGAGTCTCTGAGAGAATACCTGTCGCGTTTCCTAGAGGTGATGTCCCTAGTGCACAACACCGACTCGGTCCAAGCCGCAGACTCATTTGTCAGGGGCCTATAGCCAGGATCGATGCTATCAGACCATCTCCTTTTGAACCTTCTGTACGATATGGCGGACGTCCAGGAAAAATCAGAAGGGGTATTCAGGGTACTGGAAAGCCACCAGAAAATACTCAAGGCCTCCGCCGTGATAACAATTGTGCTGGCGCAAACCCCGGCCCTGCAAGGGGTAAAAAGGCCCGCGCCGGACCAAGGGCCAACTTTGAAACAGGAAGCCCCCACCCAAGGCAGCAAGAGGAGGAAGATGTCTCGTGACTGACTGTAGAAATACGAGCTCAACACACCGATCGACATGATCTACCTCCAAAACAGGGACATGGGTATTTTCAAAGACCTGCCCAAGTCCGACATTCCTGAGCACATGGAAAAAAGGAATATGTACTGCAAATTTCACAAGGATCACGGGCACGACACCATCAACTACCGCAACCTTTACGCACAGGTTATGATGGTAATCCATGGATTCTGAGGCAATATTGGATGCATATGAACCCCAAGAAATATGCATTTGGGGTGTCCTCCGGCCAGTTCCTGGGGCACATTGTGAGCAGAAGGGGTATTGAGGCCAACCAGACCCAGTTGTCCTCGATCGCAGATATGCAGAGACCCTCAACTATTCGGGAGGTCCAACGCCTAGCCGGGAAGATAGTCGCTCTCAGCCAGTTCGTCTCCAAGATGTCTGACCGATGCAAGCCTTTCTTCCAGTACCTAAAGAGAAGCTCCACTGTCGTCTGGGGGGAGGAGCAAGACAAGGCACTAACAGATCTCAAGCTGTACTTAAGTCATCCGCCTATCCTGGCTTCCCCAGCAGAGGGGGGAGCGCCTATACGCTTATTTAGCAGTGTCCAAAGTAGCGATCAGCACCGTATTATTTGTTGAGGAAGACAGCAAGCAGAAACTGGTATTTTATACAAGCCACATGCTCCTAGATGCCGAGACGCGATATAGTATGGCAAAGAAACTGGTCCTCGCTCTGGTCAACACTAAGAAGAGACACAGGCAATACTTTGAGGCATACTCAGTCACCGTGTATACGGATTTCCCTATTCGGTAAATCTTGACCAAGCTGGACCTATCGGAACGACTAACCAAGTGGGCCATCGAACTGGGGATATACGACATCGAGTATCGGCCTCGATTGGCGAAGAAAGGGCAAGTTATGGCGGATTTCCTGGTGGAAATCAAATCTTTTGGTGAGCTGCATGACCCACTTCAGACGTCTCAGCCTTATCCCCCTTCAGCCATGACCCTCTACACCGACGAATTCATGAATACCTCAGGGTCAGGTATCGGGATAGTCCTGTAGACCCCAACAGGACTTAGAGTAGAGAAAGCTTTTAGGCTCGGTTTCTAGGCAACGAACAACGAGGCAGAGTACGAGATACTACTGCAAGGCCTTGAACTGGCTCTGCAATTCGGAGTGGAGAGCATCGCAGTAAAGACCGACTTGCAGTTGATCGCGAGTCAGGTCAGGGGAGACTTCGAAGTAAAAGAGCCGAGATTACACAGGTACTTCTCCAAGATAATGGGGGTGAAAGTCCACTTTAGCAGTTTCAATATTGAATTGATTCCTAGGAAGATGAACCAGAAGGCCGACGAGCTGGCTAAGAGCACATCGATCGGGGGAACAAATGGACATGCAGAGATTCTCCTAGAGGATGAGAACATGAAGGACCCTTCGGAGACCCCCGCACACCATGTATTTACAACCGGCTCCGCAGACGAGGGGTGGATAAAACCCATCACCCAGTATTTGGTGTTGGGAAACCTGCCCACGGACCCCTAAGAAGCAAGGTTGATCAGACTGAAGATAACCAGATACTCGATGGTGGGGGAGTGACTGTATAGGAGATCGACAATGGGACCGATGCTGCAGTGTGTAGGTCTCGTCGAAGCGCAGAAACTGATAGAGGAAATCCACGAGAGAGCATGCGGCAACCACTCTGGTGGACGTAGCCTCGCCCATAAGGCTCTAATGGCTGGATACTTCTGGCTATACATGATAACCGAGGCAGCCCGATTTGTCAAGAAATGTGATAAGTGCCAGAGGTTCGCCCCTATGAAATGCCAACCTGCGGAGAAACTTCATTCGAACATAACTCCTTGGCTGTTTGCCAAATGGAGCCTGGACATCATCAGAGAGCTCCCCAGAAGTCTAAGAGGAAGAAGTTACGTCTTGCTGGCCACAGATTATTTCACCAAATGGGTAGAGGCTGAAGCCTACGTGACTGTTAGTAAGGTAGACACAATTAATTTCATTTGGAAAAACATAATCTGTCGATACGGGATTCTGAAAGAGATACATGCTGATCATGGCACACAGTTCCAGAATGCTAAGCTTAAGGAACTGTGTGAGCTCTATGATATAAAGCTCAGCTTCTCATCCGTGAACTACCCTCAGGGAAATGGCCAAGTAGAGGCAATGAATAAGGCCATATTTAGCAATATCAAAAAGAACTTGCAAGAGGCTAAAGGCAGGTGGTTAGAAGAGCTACTGGTCGTTGTGTGGGCCCATCGAACCATGGAGCAGAGGTCGACAGGAAGAACGCCATTCGCCATGGTCTACGGGTCAGAGGCTGTGATCCCGACCAAGATTGGCCTCCCGACCATTCGCTACGAAGTGGTAAGAGATGCCCCACTGAACGAGCAGCAGCTAAGCCACAACACAGACCTCCTGGAAGAAACGAGAAACATGGCCCTGGTCCACCTGGCCTCATACCATCAGTAGGCCAGGTCCTACTATGCAAAAAAGGTTAGCGCTCGTCGATTTAACGCCAGGAATTGGGTCTTGAAGGTCAGATTAGGGAATGCCTCGAAGCTAGATTCCAACTGGGTTGGACCCAATGAGGTGATCAAAGCACTTGACAATGGTGCATATGTCTTGAAAGAACTCAAGACCGGGAAGAGCCTACCGAACACGTGGAACGCTCAACACTTAAAAAAGTATCACGTGTGGGACACATGTAAATGTTGTAAGACCCATGTAAATGCTTATATTATTAAAAAGCTTAATTCCAAAACAGGTCAAGTTTTCTGCCATATAGATTTATCCTTTGGATTGCTATGGAAAAGGAATCTGCCCACAGTGGCAGACCCCACACACTATTCGCGCAATCAAGAATCGTACTACAGGAATCACATCGCTTGCCGACGACCCGAGGAAAAGTACGAAGACGAAAGAGCTGCGCAACCAAAAACTTGCCAGCAGACCTCATAAAGATTGTACTGCGGGGATCACGTCGCTTGCCGACGACTCAAAAAAACTTACGAGGAGGAAAGAGCTATGTGACCAAAAACTTGCTAGCAGACCTCGAAAATAATTGTACTATGGGAATCACATCGTGCAATAAAATGCTTGCCGATGACCCGAGAAAACGTACGAAGAGGAAATAGCTGCGCAACTAAAAACTTACCAGTAGACCTCGAAAATGATCATACTATGGGAATCACATCGTGCAATAAAACGCTTGCCGATGGCCCGAGAAAACGTACGAAGAGAAAAGAGCTGCGTAACCAAAAACTTGTTAGCAGACCTCGAAAACGATCATACTATGGGAATCACATTGTGCAATAAAATGCTTGCCGATGGCCCGAAAAAATGTACGAAGAGGAAAGAGCTGCGCAACCAAAAACTTGCCAGCAGACCTCGAAAACGATCGTTGTTGCGGATTTTACAATAGCTACACAAGTGCACGTGCCGCAACAAGTAATATAGTAGTAAGTGAGTATCGTCTCCACAGGGATTGATTACCAAAATTATTTGTAAAATCTAAATGTCAAACAAGCTAGTCTAACGAATGAGAAATAAAGATTTGTAATAAAATAGCAACAATTTAAATATGCAAGCAGAAAAGTAAATATTAAGCAGAAAATAATGAGATCTAATCAAGTGATTGTGAATCAGTGGTGTGGATAAGTTGGGATTATTGAATCCTCTTTGGTTGCAAATCTGGGTTTAATTGCTGCAGCAACGCGTATGGCAAAATCACTCCAGTAACTGAAAATTCAATCTGTACATATTAATCTTCCGAATTCAATATGTTTAAGGTTCTTTTAAACCAGATTTGACATATTCCTATGCTAACCCAGTTCTCAAAACATTATTTATAGTATCAATTCTCAATGGGTTTGCATGGTAACAATATATTCCTATACCATTATTAATTCAAAGATCTACTAAAGAGATGATTGAATCATGCATCATTCAAGCTAAGTCCAACTAAGATTAACCTTTCCAGAATTAATCTTAATTTATTTATCCTAAATATTGATGGCCAAGTAACAAAAGGAAATAATAGTGAAGCGCACTTGAACAAACTAGAGGAAAATACCATAAACATTTAAAACAACTTTAATCCATCATTACAACCTCAGATTCATCATAATCCCAGCTAAGGAAACTTAGCTCATGGTCTGAAATGTAAAAATCAGCAATCTAAAATGCTCCATAGATTACAGAAAGTTCAAGAAAAGAAAAAAAAATTAAATACAAAGAAGATTAAAAGAGATAAAGAAAGTGCTAGCTGGATGATGGTGGTTTAGCTCCTTGTTGCTGCCAGTACTCCTCCTTCCTCTTCCTTTCTTCTCTGTACTATTCCTTCTCTCGCCTTTCTTTCTTTTTCCGTCTTCTCTCTTAGTTCAGCCGCCTCCCACCTTTTTTTTCCTTACAGTACTCTTTTTCCTTTTATATTAGGGTAAATGAGGTACCCTAGCACACGTGTCAGCTAAATAGAGGGGTAAGGACCACTTTTCTTCATTTCTCTTTAGCTGGTATTTACTGTTAGCTGTCAGCACCAACTGTACGAAATATATGCCAGTTGTTCAAAATAAACGCCAGCTGGAAATTGACTCTGCTGTTCAATGTTGCTCTAGCGTGTTGCTGCAGTAAAGTTGCTTCCAGCTTTGACTTAAGTTCAGCTTTCCTTCTAGGATGCTGCCATTTAATCTCTGCAGGGCTTAAGACCAGATTTCAGTAATTCTAATAAAAATCAAGGGAAATAAGATAGTTATTAACTAGATTAGATCTTAAACATCAGCAACGCCAAAAACTAAAATAAAGTAAAGAAAGGCACCTAAACTATAAAATTTATTCTTCTAAAGTAGCTAACCTAAGACTAAAAACACACAAGATAACTCTATTTTCATAGAGTTATCAATCGTACTATAGGAATCACATCGTACAATAAAATGCTTCCCGATAGCCCGAGAAAACGTACGAAGAGGAAAGAGCTGAGCAACCAAAAACTTGCCAACAGACCTCGAAAACGATCGTACTATGGGAATCACATCATGCAATAAAACGCTTACCGATGGCCCGAGAAAACGTACGAAGAGGAAAGAGCTGCACAACCAAAAACTTGCCAGCAGACCTCGAAAATTATTGTACTATGGGAATCACATCGTGCAATAAAAGGCTTGCCGATGGTCCGAGAAAACGTACGTAGAGGAAAGAGCCGCACAATCAAAATACTTACCAGCCAGCCCTATCAAGAAGCGTACTACAGGAATCATGTCGCTCGCCCATGACCTGTAAGGACGTGTGAAAGGCGATAGGCTGCGCGGCAAAAACTTGCAGCATGTCCTCAAAGGAAAGCAGAGATAGGGTCTACCTGTTGGAAGTAGACCCTCCTTAAGGAGCATCTTAGCTATATGAAAAGTTAAATGAAAGCAGGGACAGGGTCTACCTGTTGGAAGTAGACCCTCCCTAAGGAGCATCTTAGCTATACGAAAAGCTAAAGGAAAGTAGGGTCAGGGTCCACCCGTTGGAAGTAGACTCTCCCTAAAGTGCATCTTAGCTATACAAAAAGCTAAAGGAAAGCAGGGTCAGGGTCCACCCATTGGAAGTAGACCCTCCCTAGGGAGCACCTTAGCCATACAAAAAGCTAAATGAAAGCAGAAACATGGTCTACCCATTAGAAGTAGACTCTCCCTAAGGAGCATCTTAGCTATACGAAAAGCTAAAGGAAAGCAGGGTCAGGGTCCACCCGTTGGAAGTAGACCCTCCCTAAGAAGCATCTCAGCTATACAAAAAGCTAAAGGAAAGCAGGGTCAGGGTCCACTCGTTGGGAGCAAACCCTCCCCAGAGAGCGTTTTAGCCGCGTGCGAGACAAAGTAAGAGGGATCAGGGTCTACCCATTGGAAGCAGAATCTAGCCAGAGAGCGGTTTAATTATGCATGGACTGGGAATAAATAGAGTTAGAGCCTACCCGTTGGAAGTAGTCCAGCACAAGACCAGGTATGAAGACAGAAGTTAAAACCAAACTCTGTTTATTATTTCCTAAAATACAAAATGCATGGTCTACAGGGACGCGCACTCGGAAGCTCTACTTCTAAGATCAGATCTTAGATAGACTCACAGGAACACATCAGAGTGGTAGCGCCATGTTTGCTCCTGATGAGAGCCGAACCCGGGCCTTTTCCTCTGCAACAACGGGTCTAAATAGTGGTCAACCATTCCCTGGAGCTGGTTCCTGGTGCATTCCCATTTGGGGTCAGAGAAGTTCAGCCACACTCGCGGGTCGAATTCTGCCAAGACAAGTCATAACAGAGGTTACACATCCTCAAAACCGGATGAGCCGAAACTCACATCCCGATCTCCAGAGCTAATCTTGTCGATCATAGTATGAGGAGAATTCACTAAGAACTCGAAATCATATACGACCGAGTCAAACCCAAACGCCGACCGCGCTGCCGATAAGGGAATGGCGTCGTATACGATATCTGACCCTAACCCTAAACGCGGTCAACAAAAGGAGTCAGAGAAGGGAATAAACTTGGGAAAACAGCACGGTTTCTATTATTTAAATGGATGGTTACAATAAGGGTCAACTTTACAAATGCACAGAGCAAGAGGCCCTAATTACCTCTAGCCAGGGGAGCGCGGCCAGTTTCGGAACTTGGACCAGCTCCGGCAGAGGGTGGTATACCAGGGTCAGAATCGTCACTGGACAAAACAACTGTGCCAGACTCATCGTCAGTTAAGGCCCCAAGATCAGGCTGACCGCCAGGTACCTCCAAGGCTTGCTCTAGCGGACCGGAAGCGAGGACAATCTCCTTGGCAACAGAGGCGGATGTAGAGGGCCCGTCTTTTTCTTCGTCGAGCATCTTCAGCACATCAGCAGGGTACACGATGTTGATCTCATCCCCAAGCTACTGCATGTAGTGCTTGACAGAATAATGGTTCCTCTCGATGCCTTTCTGCTCATCAAATTGGTCTGGCATTACCACCTCCGTGTGACCTTCGAATTCCCTGTCCTCCCAGCCAGACCTGTATCTCTCCGTATAAAAGACATTCATCTACCTCTAGTACCTCGTCTTCAGTTTCTCCGCGTCTGCCAGTCTATCCCTCAGCACCGCCAGCCTCAGATCCACTTGCCGCTGCGACAAGTCGACCAAAAGAGTGTTAATGTCGGCGAGGTCTTCGCCGTTCTTGCGAGACAACTCTGAATGAGCCCCCATCAATTTTTTGCGATCCAAGTAAAGATGTCGGTTTACCTCATTGGACCGGTCGAGTCTGCGCTGTAGGGAATGGGCCTCCAGTTTGGCTTTCGCCTCAGCTTTCCTCGCCTCTTTAGCATCATCGACGGCCCTGTCGCGAACGATGAAAGCCAGCCCCATCTTTGCTCCTGCGTTCTGTAGGTCTTGCT
Organism: Parasponia andersonii; assembly: GCA_002914805.1. Classification (NCBI taxonomy): domain Eukaryota; kingdom Viridiplantae; phylum Streptophyta; class Magnoliopsida; order Rosales; family Cannabaceae; genus Trema; species Trema andersonii. The sequence goes on along the minus strand of JXTB01000186.1, from coordinate 293,809 downwards.
CCTTGACCCTGAGCTCATTTTGGGCTAGCCTGGTGGCCTTGGATTGAGCGAGCCTGTCGGCCTCCGCCTCGGCCAACTTTGCAACCAGTTCCTCATGCCTGACCCTCTCGACACTAAGAGTGTGAGCCACCACGCTGCCGATCCTAGCCTCATCCAGGCTCTGATACAAGTCGAAGTCAGCCCTTAACTTGGCAAGGGCAGCCTCGCTCCGCTCGCCCAGCGCAGAACGGGAGTTTAACTCCCCGATCAGCTCCTTGACGTGAGAAGAATAAAAGGACTGGACGACAGATAGCTGCAAGATACAAAAAAGGGAGGTCATTGTTCAGCAAAGATGCCTAAAATCATGGAGGTGGCGGCCAGACGAGCCAAACTTGCGCAATGTTACGTCCAGCAACAAACTCAACGTTCTCCAAGGAGAGTACCTCCAACTTGGGCTCCGCAGCTGGACCCTCTCCTTGGGCGTTGTCCGTGTCTGAGGAACGCAACTCCACCCCGCCAACCGTGAGGACACACTCTTCCCCCACCGGACACACTCCCATAACTCTTTTCGACGTTCCCGAAGCAGTGATGGTGGGGATGGTAGAAAGCTGGGCATTACCGAGCGTGCCTTTGACGACAGCTGGGGGCGGCGCATCCTCAGCAGAAGATGCCACGGCGATTGCTACTGCACCGGCAGTTTCGGTTGCCACCCCTATTGGAGCCTTGCCTGAATGTAATTTTTCGGTCTTGTCTTGACCAATCCCCCCTGATGGGCCGCAATGTGCGGACCTTCTCCTCCTCATAAGGGTCAACGTGGCCCTATCGTCATCGCTGTCGGAAAAGGGGGTGACCCTGCCCCTCTTCCCTGCCGGGCCTTCCTTCTCTTTGGTTGAGTCGGCCTCGTGACGCCACTTTATTGGGACCGGAGGAGGGCAAGACAGCCGAGATTTCAACCTCGGAGCCCCCCTCACTGAGCTCAGTATTCTCCCCACAGGGGCAAGCAGTACCAGACCCCGCGCTCGTTTTCGAATCGGAGTTGGGGGTGAAAGAGGTCAGAGCAGCGGATTCCCTGGGTAGGCTCGAAGGCGCCCCCTTGCCATATACGATTTTTATGGCCGTCGTCTCCCGAGTCGGAGGTCCACTTGCACTGGAAGAGGGGACCGCAAGTGCTTCGTCCTCTGAGGACACCACAAGACGCTGACCAGCGGATACCTTGGAGCGAGCCTTGTGCACAGCGGTACTTCCCTTGACTAGGGAAGAGTCTGCTGAAGGGCCTGCATCAGAACCTATAAAGAGCAAGCAACATAGTTAGAACCCAGCTATAACCCGATCGACAGAGCTCCAGGATGCGAAAATGAACTCATCCTTAACTCTCTTAGGGGGGGCGGCTTCCTCTCTACGGAGCCTGACGCACTCCTTGGCCACGAGCCTCATGGCCTCTTTGAGCTCGTGGCTAGTCGACGCCACCAGGTCATAGGGACCCGCCAGCTGGCTCGAAGCTGTAACCTGACGACCCACCATGGCGATGCGACTCTGCTCATAACGATAGAACAAATTCAGAGCCAGGGCATCAAGCTGGCTCCGCAGGTGTTTTGTGATGACCCAGGTATCCAGCGGGAAGGAAGGTATGAGATCATACTAGGCATCATATTCATCACCTGGGGGTTTAGGATGGCCTGGATATGTCGGCAATCCCAGGGGACCTAAATATAACGATCCTCTCCAGCTCCTTGAGCTGCCCCGCCGACAATTACGGATCAAACCTGCTTTCTTCCGCAGAGGGTGCACAAGGAAAAATATCATGAGCAATAACGGACGAGGTGAACACATACTCAAAAATCATGACCTAGTACTTACTCTGTAGAAAAAACAAAGGAACTTGGAAGTGCTCCCCATCCATCCAAGGAGAGCACCATGCCCCTCCGACGGCATACAGCCTAGAGTGGGAGTCCTATTGCTTGTCCGACCTCGGCAAGCCCCAGAAAATATGGCGCCCTGGGAGCGGTTGGAGGTAGAAAGTGGGATAGGAGCTCTTTTTAGGGATGAAGGTGAGCTTGTAGGCATAAAAGACCACCTCCAGGTCGATATGTATGTTATAGAGAACTGACAAGGCGGAGAGCCCCACCAAGATCATGACCCCATTAGCGTTTAGCTGCATCAGGTGGATCCCCGTCAGAGTAAAGAACTGATGGATCAAGGGAGGAAGGGGAAACCGCAGCCATTCCAATTGCCTCCTCTCGAAAATGATAGAGCCTTCGGGGACAGAGGGCCGAAGGTACCAATCCACGGGGCCCTCGACCCTTTGCAATGTAACTCTGCCAGGGAAGCAGAACTGTCTCCTCAGTGAATCCAACTCCGAATCCATGACAGGACAGAGCTTCTGGTTTTGGTTCGAGGCCATCGTTCTGGATACGATCAAAAAGAGCAAAAGTTTCTAGTAAGGGGAGAAGTCGGAAACCCTAAGATTTTAGAAAACTAGAATGATTAGAGATTTTGGTAAAGTAACAAACGAGCGTAAATGCGGTTTTTATAGAAGGGGAGCCGAAAAGTCCCCCCTTGAAGAGGAGCGGTGTGAGGAAGGTTGAAGCACAGGAATTTCGAAAATCTAAAAAGTCACAACACGAGATAGCGTCCGTCAGCTTCGGTAACTAGGGAGAAATAATGGTAAGGGGCCAAGTGTACCCCTCGGATTGGAGGACTGGAGACACGATTTCCCCACTTGATGGATACGAATCCATCAACTAGGGAAATGGGGGGCAGTTGTGGGGCCCGTTCCTAGATCACGTACCACGTGGACGATTACATGGCAGAACAGGTCATGAGGAGTGTACGTCATCCGTCATGTGTCCAGAGTGACATTTTAAAAGCCACGCGAGTTGTACGTGATACCATATGGGCCCGTGGGCTGTCAGGGGCCATGGTCAAATCCATTCCAGACCTTGAACCGGTTCGGCCCAGCTCATTTCCTACCTCGACGGCTGGGGGTCAGGAGGCTCGAGGGTCTTCCGCCAGAAGACCCCTGAATGGGAGCGTGCTATTCCAGACCCAGATAGGACATTTAATGTGATCCTGAGTAGGAGTGCGCATTGAGCAAACCGTCCTGACAGAACAGCAGTTTGTCAAAGTCTCGCTCCTAACAAGCTCGAGCCATAGGGGACGGCAGAAACTAAGCCACGATGATGCAGGGAGAGTCACGGTAATCACGGCCTGTGATCTCTGGAATAAGTCCTGATGAGAAAAGGTACTCAGTCTTGGGATTGAGAACCATGAGGTTCACAGTTCTAGGACTATATATATGAGCCATGCATCCCCGAAAAAAAAAAGGCATGTACGCATACAAAAAGAAATATTTAAAAGTTTATGAGCAAGAGATAAAGATATACTCATACAGAGAAAAATTAAATCTTTGCTACCCTAAATCAAAGATAAACAACTGACTTAAGCATCGGAGAGCCTTTGCAGGTGGCCTATCCTGCTTCTCCGATCCCGTCTGAAGTCAAAAGTTCTTTAAGATAGCAAGGATACGTAGACAGTTGGAAGGTACAACATCAATAGTTCAGATACACATAAACAGCTGGTGAAAATCGAATCAACACAATGAAACTATTATTTCTCATCATGCATGATATATAGATCCATTTCGTCAATAGCTAATTAAGGCCCCCAAGAGATGAAGTGGTGTTCACGGTCATTCATGTAGGTATTAAAATAGATGTCATGTCGTTATTAATTGTAGAAAACTAAAGCGACAGAGACCTTTTCATGACTCGGTTTAATCAGTACGCTGCTATATGACAGTTAGAATACTAATTACTACATAAAATCGTCTCAAAAGAGTTTGAGTAGTAAATTTTAGTAAAAGGAACTCTGTTTGTGGAGGCATAAAACAAAGTAAACTGCTCATTTGTGAAGGCATAAAAAATTCGGGGAAAGTAAATTACATAGGCTACTTGTAATAACAGGTTGATGATTGTGAGGTTAAAGCGTAAACACTGTCATGCTCTATTCCCGGCTATGAGCTATCAATTAATAGGTAACTTAAACTGCAATAGTTTAACCTATCTTTATGTTTGAGCTTTATTCTTATTCATCAATTTCGTTCGAATAGTAATAAATGAAAAGTTAATTCCTCTCTTCATTAGTAGAACCATAATTCATAATTCGAAAAAAGCCCACGTTAGGGTAAGACAATACTAATCTAAATGTGATTCATCAACACAATTTAGCCAGTTTCCGAGCAAACTCTTTATCAAGATCGATGAATCATGTTTTATAACTTGCACTCAGTTTACTCGTGATTTGAAAATAACAGACTTTCATAGACGACAGCTAATATTTTAAAATACAGCTTAAACTAATAGTCAGCTTGAAAAAACGTACAAAATCAGAAAAACACATCACATGCAAACAACGTAATAAAGTAAAATATAATAAAAAAGTTGTGAGACATGAGACGTGTAAAAAGGATGAAAAAAAATATATATTACTATCACTCCTCACTGTTAAATCGTGCTATTCTTTCAGCTGATCAGTTCGATTACTATAAAAGCGATTACTTAATTCTTAATACTATTGATTCATTCAAATGTTTAAAATGACATAAAAAGAAAAATATATTGGCAATATAGTTTCAGCATCATTCTACCTACATTATTTAAGTGAAAGACTTTTCACGATGTTGAAGAAATCGTGCTTGTAGCCCACCGCGTGGAAATGCTGGCGTGGAATTAATTTCGTGTACAAGTAGAACGCCACGCAAGCAATCGTGGGCCCTACCCAGAATACCCAATGGCCATTCCAGAGGTGGCCCCCGCGAACAAGAGCTGCACCCAAACACCTTGCTGGGTTCATTCCAGCCCCAGCATAACCTTTAGCCCCCGTAACCGTGGCCGAGATAAAAACGAGCAGGCCCACCACTACTCCAACAATGGACAAGACCAGAACTCGACCAAGGGCCTGGGCCTGGCGGTGGTCGAATGCCATCCATACTGAAGCCCAAAGAAACACAAAAGAGCAAAGAACCTCGAGCCACAAGCCTTGGGCTGTGCCAATGCCCACCACAATGGGCCTATTGGGCCCTGGGGCAACAACTGTGAGGGTGCAGCCTCCTAGTGAGAACGTTTCCTCAATGGCGCTGTTTACCACGGCTTTGAGTGCTAGTGCACCTAGCGTGGCTCCAGCACACTGAGCCAAAATGTATATGGCCGCCCTTGAGAAGGAGATGATGCCCACGAGCGCGGCGGCGAATGTGATGAGAGGGTTGATGTGGCCGCCGGAGACGGGGTTGGTGGCGAGGAGAAGAATTGCAATGGTGATCGATATGAGAATTGACATTACAAGATTGGGTGCGTCTGTTTTGGTCTCATAGGAGGAAATCACTATGGTGTCAAGAGCAAACACCAAGACCGCAGTGCCAACAAGCTCTGCCAAGGATGCTCTCCAAACCTGTGAATTAACAATTACTGCTACTCAGTTAAAATTATAAATTGAAATTCACATATAAGAAAGAGTAAATGCTATTAGGTACCTTTAGGCTACTCTTGTAGGACACAATGTGTTAATTATAATCAAGACACATTGTGTGGTATTGGTCATCTTCATTTTATAAGATTACGTGAGATTGCTACCACATTAACAAGCAATGATATATATGTATATATATTAATTTGTTCATTTATAAACTCTAAGTTACAATTTGCACTGACCTTCAAAGAGAATAACTCGTTTAAACCCAACAGATCACCAAGGGTGGTGGGGTTGGACTGCTTCTTTCTTTGCTCTTCAAGCTCGCATAATTGCTCTGGCCTATAACATCATTTGAAGAAGGAATGTATGTTAATTGCATGATAAAAATATTTTTCAAGATGAATTTTTAACTCCCATAAGAATTATAAAATAGATTGTGGTACCTTTCTGTGGGTGTGGAGAAAGGTTGAACTCTACTCCCGGAAATGGAATAGACACTTTCTTCATCATGCATGCTTGCTGCCACATTTCCGGCCATGGAGTTGCCTAACAATTGTGCGTTGTCTTAAGCTTAACTCAGCTTTCTTTCTACCTATGCGTGTCTACATATAATGCGTAGGTGTGTGTGTATATATATATATATATATATATATATAAAATATTTGATATGGCTAGAAACTGCTCACTCAATTTAATTTCAACTGCTTCTCAACTGAATACAATATGGGCCAATCAATACTTTATTTATTAGGCTATGCTATCCAAACATCTCATCCTTGAAATTTGCATATATTTTATATTTTATCCAAAACGGAATTATGCAGTTCACATTACTAAAACTATACCATTTTAATATCCAAGTGATGTAATGTTCATAGAACTCAGTGATCACTAATTTATATGTTTAATATAATCTTCTTCTTTTTTTTTTTCTTTTTTTTTTTTCCTTTGTACATAAATGTATCGTTCAAGTCCAAGAGGAGCTCGAGTTGACTCTTTTGAGATAAGATATCAATCCGTGTCCCCAATAATGGCCTGTAAGTTGGGGAAATTAAATGGGGATATCCAATAATGTGAGAAAAATATCTTCCAAGTTGATCGAAGAGTTGACCAAAATATCATAAAAAGTCAGCATCTTCGTTTTGATGTTTTCACTGTGTAACAGGACTTATCTTGCCCAATGTCACAATGCGCAACTGCAAAACTTCAACGTGTGTCGGTTGAAAATGTAGCTCTGAACTTCTAATCCAGAAGAGCATGGTTTAAGTCTAAGTTGAGCTGAACCACATCCACATGTTCAGTTTTCTTTCGAGACCATAGACTGGAAGAGTAGAAGTTTGAAGAAAGAAAAAAGGAACTTCAATTATGTTATAAATGAACGAATAATAATAAGCAAAAGAAAGAGAAATAAAAATAGTAAAAAATCTTAAACGGGAAAAACTATTGACAGGAGAAAAGAAAATATCACTATTTTGAAAAAAAATACACATAACATGTATTATTATAGGACAAAAACTGAAAATATGTAACCCTGGACGAAACCCTTAAAATAAAGTGTACGGATGAAATGTGTAGGAACAAAATTAGTCCATATAGATTAGTGGTGGGCATCCTAATAGAATTCGGATCACAATTCTAACAAAATAGAATAATGCCATTTCCATTCTTTTTCTTTCTTTCTATTTTTTTTTTTTAAGACATCATTGATCCTTCCAATAAAACCATCAAAGGTAAAATTCTTGTAAGAGATGGCATGGAACAGTGTCGCCCTAAGGGACGGAGCTAGTAATTTTGTCTCATGGGGGTTAGAACTATATTTTACCTATTTAGTGGGTTCTATTTTAAAATTTTATACTTTCTAATGGGAGCTTTGCGAATATAAATTCAAGCTTAAAAAAACTACAAATATACAAAAATTTCTTAACTTCAATTGGGAAATTCTGCCAGACTGTATGAGAAAGGTTTCTTAACTTCGTGCCTAGGTGAGTCGCGACGAATTTATCGGACTTAGTACCTAGATTAAGCGTTTGAACTTTAAATATTTTCCTATACATAATTCAAACAAATGGTTAAGATGAATCTAGACTAGGAACAGATTGTATATAGGAACTTGGGTTGTGTCGATGAGAAATTTGAGTAATAGAATGTGACACTACTAAGTTGTCTCATATATTTGTGAAGCATGAAAGCCTGGAAAGTAACTTAAACTTCGGCTTCTCAAAATAAGAGGTTGACAGATTGAGGTTAAAGCAGAAATTGTTATGCCCCATTCCTTGCTATCAATTAGTGGGTAACTTATCCTTTTGAACGTTGATTGCAACTGCAATAGTTTAACTTACATATACGTTTTAGGTTCATTAATATTAATCAATTTTTAAAGTCACATGAGCCGTCTTTCACGGTCTATTATACTAAATGTGTTTGAGTGAGACATACGGTGGTGCCAAATATGTTCTGCTCCTTACCATTTTCTGGGGCATCATTCGATATTTTGGACTAGGTCGCCGAACTCTCTAGTCATTTGCATTTGTCTGGTCTTATAGTGTTGATATTTTCAATGACTCTTGTTTGATACGAGGACGTCAATGATGAATTAAGCATAAACTTGGTTGCTCTATACTGATACAGAACATCCTCTCTTGTTAATGAAGTCCATATAAAAATACCAGGTTTGTCACGTTCTACTATATGAAGTTCTTGCTGTCCATCTTTACTCAGCTCATCTCAAAACAAAAATGGCAACTACCCTTTCTCGTGTATGGTCTTTTGCACTGATATCAGTGGTATTACTTGCAATTTGCAGTTTATCAGGCACCATACTTTTCCTAATATTGCTCTTTTCCTTTTAGTTTTTTCGGGGGAGATAGATGAGGCTCCTTGCTAAAATTGTGTGCTTTTTCTCTGTTTCGCAGATTGCTATGATCCTATGGATCCAGATGGAAACATTACCATCACTTTCGATATTCTTCAATGGATAACGAATCCTGATGGCTATCTGGTTAGAACAGAAGACCTTCTCAAACTGTAAATTAGTTCAACTGTTTAGTGAACAAATTTTCTTTTGTTCTATTTAATCCTTGTTTAGACTAAGTTTTGCCTTTTTCACAACCATATAAACTATTAAGTATATAGACATCATTAAATGTTTTAAAGACTATTAAAGATTTGTTTTTAGGCAAGGGTGACTATCCGAAACTACTATCAGTATCGTCATGTGGACAAGCCGGGTTGGAATCTTGGTTGGACATGGGCAAACAATGAGGTGATTTGGTCAATGAGAGGAGCTTTTGCCACTGATATGGGGAACTGTTCCTCCTACAAGTCCCAAATACCACACTCCTGTAGGAAAGACCCTGTCATAGCTGACCTCATGTTGGATCAAGCTTCACCAGAAAACATGACCGAAGGCTGCTGTCGCGGCGGCGTTCTTTACCCTTGGGCCATTAACCCTGCAAACTCATTCTCTTCCTTTGAAGTTCAAGTTGGCAATCAAGAAGGGAATGCTTTTGTACGTGCGCCCAAAAATCTTGCCTTATTGGCACCAGGTCCTGGTTACAGTTGTGGCCCCCTTTTGGAAGTTGAACCTACGGTTTCCTCAGATATTGGAGGCAGAAGACAGGTTCCGGTTTTCAGTAAGTACTTCATGCCAACTGCAATTGCCTCATTTTAATACGTGAAAGGTTCTTTGTTACGTTTGCATGATTCCTCAACTGTCTTCTAAACTCTTTTGCATTGATTGTGGTTCACAGGAACATGGAAATCAACTTGCACTTACTCCAGCTTTTTGGCTAACAAAATACCAATGTGCTGCGTTTCGCTTTCTACATTTTACAATCCCGCCATCACAGCGTGCCCGAATTGTAGCTGTGGATGCAGGGACGCAGACAAAAGCACAGATTCTTGCATAAGGTTGGTTCTCTTATATTTAACTCTACATATCTTGAGCAAAAACAGAGGGAAAAAAAAAAAAAAAACCCTTCTGTATGTGTTTTTGTGATACCATAATTTGTTATCATCATACCAAACCAAGCTTAAAATTCCAATCAAGCTCAAGTACCACTTCTAATATGTCATGATAGTGAAGGAAACCAAGTATCGCGGTCAAGTATAGCGGATAACGTTGACATAGTGAAATGCACCTATCATATGTGCCCGATTCGAGTACACTGGCATATTAAAAACAACTACATGGATCATTGGAGGGTAAAGCTTACAGTTTCAAACTATAACTATCGAAGAAACTACACTGATTGGAATGTACTGGTCCAGCATCCGAATTTCAAGCAGTTGGAAAAAACATTTAGTTTCAACAGTACTTTGCTTCCTGCAGTTGGATTAGGAGGTACTTTTATAACCGTTTGATACCATATAATTAAAATGTACCAGTCTATTTAAAGTGAATTTTGTTGTTAACAAGTAATTCATTATAAAATTTTGTCTAGTTTCTGAGTAGAGGGAACTCTTGCAGATGAGGTGGCCCTCTTTTGGGGGCTGAAGTTCTACAATGATGAGTTATTGAATGCTGATGAGGACCAACTTGGTTCAGTGAGTACAGAGATTTTATTGAAGAAAGACTTAGAATCATTTACTCTTAGAAATGGATGGGCTCTCCCTAGGAGAATATATTTCAATGGTGAGTACTGTCAGATGCCTCCACCAGACAACTTCCCAATATTACCAAACGGTAGCTCCAAACAGAAGTCTTCTCCCTATTTGGTCCTTGCTTTAATTATTTTTGCCTTCAAAACACTGTTTTGATGAATAATTTGACTGTACTCAAGCCTGTTTTTGTGGTTTGAAACATTCTTGATCTATTAGTTTCCTCCTGTACAATTTGTAATTCATTTTGAATTTAGTCCAAATTCTGATCTTTTGTTCATATGTGAACTGTTGAACATAAGCTAATTTGCAATAAGTTAAACAAGCATGAATGTCCCTTATTTTTTTCCTTTTTTCTTATCAGAAATTCCAGCCATGAAAGCAACACTCCAGCAGGTCCAAAACAAAAACCAGAATATACAAGACAAATAACAAAAGCTCAATACTTGGCATATTCCAGTAAAAAGATAATAACTACGAACAGAAGGAAAAAAAATTCATAGTTCTTCTTTCTTTTACCAAACAGCCACGTGACCATCTTTGATTAGATGGAAGAGTTACCATTATATATAGGAAACTTTGGTGACAATGACTAATCAATCTGAGCACTGTAGCTTGACATGGAAAACCATACAATCTTCTTTCTTTTTTTTTTTTTTTTTCTTTTTTTAAACTTCAATAATGCTCATGTCAACATCATTAAAGGAGTGCTTCCAAAAATCAAATTGTACTAATCTCTATGCCACTGTGCCAGAAAATAACTTGAACCAACCCATATTCGCGGAGGCACTAACCAAACTTTTACTTAGTTCCCTATAAGGGGTATTGAAATTGAAAGAGCATTCCAATAAAAAAATCTATTCTATTATTTAGTTTCACATTAGGTTAAAAGAATTTTTATTTCATTGTAATCTTAATTCCATTAAATAATAGAATTATAATTTTATCAAAAAAATTATAGAATTATGATTCTATTTTTTTTGTCAATTTTTTTAAAACTTCAATTTTTATTTTTGTCTAATTAAGATATTTTAAATTAAAAATATTTTAATCAATATAATACTTATTCTATTTCATTCCACTGCATCGATCAAACAATAAAATATTTTTCTCTTCCTATTCCAATCTCATTCAATTACAATTTATATTACCGTTTTTTTTTATTATAATGAACCAAACATAACCAAAGGTCTTGTTTACAACATTCTAAGTGTATACATATATACCATGGAGAAATTAGTGCAAATTATTGAGATACTTATGACAAAGTGATGGAAAACAAAATTTATGGTTCATTAATAAGTTAACACTTGTTAAGAAGTCCATTATTTAATGGACCCAACATGAACCATAAAAATAGCCCACAAGGACATGTGTGCTAATTACCAAATTGCTTATAAAAACCTCCAAGAACCATGCTTTGTGCCTTTGTTTTGATTTCATTTATAAGAACAAAATTCCCTGCACCATACTTCATCACACCCTGCGTTACATTTCAACACATCAAAATATTGTAATACCGCTTTCACTATTTGTTTGAAAGGTCCAAATTCCGCAATGCCAACTTGAATGGAATAAAAAGTGAGAGCGTTTGTAGAACCTTCTTGTCAAACATTTTAATTTTCTCAATTCCACAGAGAAAAAATTTATGTGCACTAAGAAAAATCAAAATACTTTTTTTTGGAAAAAAAAAAGAAAGAAAAATCAAAATACCAGCAGAAGTCAGAAAGGGTTCCTAGTTCTTTGTTTCCCATTTCTATTATTAGCAATGAACCATATTTACACGTCAGCAGAATTGATTGGAAAATGCCCACGCGCCAAACATCAGAGAAGAAAAGAGAGATATCTTTTGTTTCACATAGGTCATAGATAATATTTGTGGGAAAGCGTGCAAATTTCAGAGCAACAAAGGTGCAACCTTTTTTTGGGGTTTGTGAATAGTAATCCAATTATGGAACCCCACGTTACCAATTCGAATCCTACCATAGATTATATTTCTATACACGTATTTCGCTTAGACACCAAAAATTATATCATTTTAATTGTCCTGCACTGCTCCTACTTGAACCCAAAAATAATAATAATAATAGTATACTCATATAATAAAAAAGTTACATAATTAAAATAGAGAAAAAGAAAGTTGGAAAGGGAAAAAAGGAACCGAGTCAAAGTGACTTTGTTTTCTCTCTCTCAGGCTCTGCCGCAGGAGCAAAACAGGTTACACAAGCAGTTTGGCCTGTAAAGTAGAGTCCCACATTCTCCGGCCTTTTCTCTCTCTTATTTTCTTTCTGGGTACCTCAGATTTTCCCGGGAAAGTTACGGGAAGAGAAAAAGCTATGGCTCCTCGTGGCGACAAATCGGATGATGCGGAGGAAACCGCAGTTGCCCAAGTTGAAAAGCGCCCCATTTCCACAATCCTCATCATCATCGGTATTCATACCCTCTCTCTCTCTCTCTCTCTCTATATATATATATACACAGATATCTATGTATTTACATGTGTGTATAAATATCTATAATGATTTCTTTCTGATTTTCTGGGGTGGGTTTTGATTCTTCCTAATGTATTTTTTTCGTGGGTTTTAATTTGGGATTAAAAGCTATGCAGACTGAAGCGCTTCCTGTGGTGAACAAGTTTCAGCTCACAGAGGACCCCCACCCCGCGTGAGTTTCTTTCAATTTTTTTTCTCAAATTTTGAGTCTTTTTCTGGGAGTATACAGTATTACAGTTGCTCACTGATCGGGTCTAAGATCACCTTGAGTCTTTTTTATCCGCAAAACTTGTTTAAATTTGATACTGTTTCACTATGAATCCTCAATGATTAGTAGTTAATGCTGTCTATGAATACTGAAATTTTTAATCTTCCTGTTTTGTTCATTCATTGATTTTTCTTTTTTTTTTTCCTTTTGTTTTGGGGGGAATAACTTGTAGTGGGGGCTAACATTTCAAGCTTTGATTTTGATTAGATATGTAGATAATGTCTCAAATGCATATTGCCAGAGCAAGTTCCATTGAGATTGCTTGGTCTTGAGCTTGATATGTGAGAGTAAAATTGGTGCAGGTTTCCACCAGGGGTGCCTTGGGTCCGATATTACGGTAATTACAAGGATCTTCAGATTAATCTAATTTGGCCCGGAAAAGATTCATATTTGGGTAAGTAATTTTTTCATCTTCTTCTCAAAATTCTTCAAATAATCCATTAATGTTAATGTGGCATTTGCATCATGTCTATAAAGCATCTCATTTTGACATTACTCGAAGAGCCAACATAATGTGCAGGCATCCAATCCCTGTGTAACTATTGCTTCTTACCTTGTCAGTGCCAATACGCTGGCAACAATAATTTATTTTGGTTCGTTCATTACATAACATTTTGTCAAAATTCAATAGAGAGCACCTAGTTTTGACTTTAACATTATATAAGTCTAGCCTAGTCATCTGCGAAAACAAAGCTTAAGCACCTTTAACTCAAGCCTAAACTAGGAAGTTCCTACCTGGTTATCTTAGCAAGTTTTAGCTGCAGTATTTATGTCACACTTACATTGTAAGGACAATGGATGTGGGTAGTGTCAACGAGCCTGTTTCTAGACACTAGCACAATATTGATTTACTATTGCTAGATGTTTCTTTTCTTTTTGCTCTTCATTATCACAGATGTGTCTGACCCCTGTTTCAGAGAATATAAGTTATTTCTTTTATTTCCAAAATCCATTACTGACTCCTTTAATTTCTTTCCAGGTGTTGACAGTGTAGGCACTGTTTCGGCATCTCTTGTTACCTATGCTTCTGTTCAAGCATTAAAGCCAGACCTTATCATAAACGCTGGAACTGCTGGTGGCTTTAAAGTATGCCTCTCATAGTCAAATCTAGTTTCGTTATTGTAATTATAGTTTCTATGATCAAATATCTTCTTCATCCAATTTCTTGCTGTCCCCCCCCCCCTCCCCTCAATATTGGCTATAATGCATTGAAAGTCATTTTTTTGTTTATTGGCCAAAGCTAGTAATGATAATTTTATCAATTACAATGAATCCATACAAGGAAGTAGGCGTTTTTTATAATCCAAATCATACAGTTGTAAATGCTTGGAGCAGGTTACTTTGTATTGTTCACTCTCCAACTAATAATTATTACTGTTTATGGATGCTTTCAGGCCAAAGGAGCAGGCATTGGCGATGTTTATCTCGCTTCTGCTGTTGCTTTCCATGATAGAAGGATACCTATTCCTGTGAGTGTTTTATAGCCTTTCATTCTTCTACTTATGTTGCTTTGTTGAGAAAGCAAAACATTGTGGATATGTTCTTTTAATAGTAGCATTATTTTGCAAAGGTAGTAAGCGAGAGAGGATTTTCTTTTCTTTTATTTTGAAAAAAATAATGAATAGTGCATATGATTTATTTAATTAAAAAAAAAAAAAGAGAAAAAGGAAGAAGTTTTCTGTCCATATGACTCTGCTTAACTGATGTGACACAGAAGAGTGATTTAATGTCACATTAGCCTAAAATCTTTCTAAACAGGACACAACAGAGAGTTATTCAGATTTTTGAAGTTAAGACCTTTTGTTTTATTGATAAATAAAGCCATAGATGGCAGTAAATTGAACATTTGCCGCTAGGGCGTAGTATAGAATGTCGGGAAGGTTCCATTTCAGTATATCTTCCTCCTACTGTTGGTTCCTGTTCTTTATAAATAAACAAACAAATAAAAACAATCAAATTCTACTTGTCTCTGTGCGTTCTCTTTAACTTATTGTAGTTTAGAATCCATAGGAAGAAGCATCCAATCATTTGTATGATTTCAGAGTTCTAATCATCAAGATTCTCGACAAGGTTTATGCGATACCGTCCCCCTTGATCAGTATGGCATTTGATTTGCTGCTTTCATTGGGTACCAATAATCAGTGTTAGGATTCACAACTCCTAAATTTTTAGACCTTTTATAACAAATCTAGGAATTTCTAATTTAAGTGAAATTCCCATTCTGTCATGACAACTGTTATAAATACGCATAATACATATACTTTTTTTAATCATCATACTGCTTATTTCTGTATTTAAATACTTTGCTTTAGCCTTTGCAACACTGATTTTCTATACCTCATATATCTCGGTACAGGTTTTTGATCTTTATGGAGTTGGTTTACGGCATGCCTTCTCAACATCCAATCTTCTTAAAGAGCTTAATCTAAAGGTGATTACTGTTTGAAAATAAGCTTGGAATTACTGTCTTTGCCAGCTCAAACCCTCCTTTACTGACTCATGATATTTATGTATGTGATAAATACTTGTTCATCCATTTTCTTTCATCTTGATTTCATGAGTACTCTTGAGGATGTTGATTACACATGCTCACATGCTTCAGGTTGGCAAATTGTCTACTGGTGACTCTCTAGATATGACCCCACAGGATGAAGCATCAATCACTGCAAATGATGCTACGATCAAAGACATGGAAGTAAGTTGTCGTTCAATGTTTCCAATTGATACTTCAGTTCTTCTTTTTGAAAAGGGGTTTTTGGAAATGGAAGAGACACCTATAACAACTATTTTCAATTCAAATTATTGTTATATAATCAAAAGTGATTCTTGCCTCCCTTTTGTCTTCTCAAATTCCCCATGGCTTTCAGGGTGCAGCGGTCGCCTATGTAGCAGATCTTTTCAAAGTCCCTACAATATTTGTTAAAGCCGTGACTGATATAGTGGATGGAGAAAAACCAACTGCAGAAGAATTCTTGCAGAATTTGGCCGCAGTAACAGCAGCTCTTGAGCAGTCAGTCACCCAAGTAATTGAGTATATCAGTGGGAAGAGCCTCTCTGAACTTTGATGTGTCTTGTCTTGCTTACATTTGTCTCATCTACCTTCAGTTTCTACGATATGAGAATCGACCGATAAGCGTCGTTTGAATGGGTCAAATAGCAAAACTGCTTATAGTTCAGAGGCATATCTTTTAGACAACTGCATGGTGATTTTATGGCTCCTTTTATTTAATCTTCAAACTATGTTTTCATCTATATATTGACATATTTTTAGAGAATTTCATATTACTCGCGTCAGAACTATGTTATCTTTCCCCCCTCCTGCTTGAGGCTGTTTGCCATAATAGCAATAATTTTCGAGAGCTTGACAAGTTAAATTTTCTTGTGCAAGGTTAATAAGCCATTTTTTCACTTTTTTCCCTGCTTGTTGCTTTTTATCTTTTTATTACGTTTGTTCCTGTAACAGAGTAAGACGTTGACCCTCTTCGGCCCTTGTATTTGTAATGCCTCAGTTAAGGACCTGGGCGAATTGTGTTTTGAAGCTTTTACAGGCCTACGAATGCCACCATGATATTTCAGATTTTAAAACATATATACTATATTCCTCTTTCTTAAAGTTCAATAAAAAAAGGATTATTTATTAATGAAATCATCCTTAGTAAATAAAGAAGACAGACCCAGAATCACTGAAATCTATTCATAACGGAATCAAGTTCATATATAACATTAATCACATAATTCAAAAATAGCATTTCCCTCTATCCAAATTCCAAATATGTTACAGTTTGTATTTTTTTTTTTTTTTTTTTGCTTTGATCAAAAGCTAGTCTTTTATATTTTATGTTTTTTAGACTCTACCATTAAATATATTTAAAAAAATCATCAGCTCTACCATTTTCCACAATTTTTTTTAGGCCCACCATAACTTTTCTTCAAACAGTGAGGCATTCCTACTTCACTGTCCACTGATGACGAGAATGGCTTACTTTGACCTGCAAAGATACATGACATTGATAACAAGAGTTAGATACTTGATTTTTGGTGACCACGCTATCAATGCAGCAGATGATCGCCCAAACTCCACAACCAATCGCTACCAGCAATCTTTAAATATAACCCGCATGAAATGCTTGCTTCTCAACTGAACCTTTTAACCCTGTGTATGAAAATTGTACACTACATATCTCTCCCTAATACAAAATAACTCGTCTTGATCTTTATCAATGACCACTAGCATTGAACACTAACTGTATATATATGTGAACATCCCAACCTCTGTTTCAAGGCAGGGAACAAAGTTTCCACAACAACGTCTCCTAGTACCAAACCATTACTCAAATAATGGGGAGCCAAGATAATGCCCAAGTAATCTTCCCAAAGAAAGCCAACCCAGGCAAAGCAACCATTCTGGCCCTTGGCAAGGCATTCCCTCACCAACTTGTCATGCAAGAATATCTGGTTGATGGGTATTTCAGAGACACTAACTGTGATGATCCTGACCTGAAAAGAAAGCTGACTCGACTCTGTAAGTTGCTCAATACTAGGCTTTAAAACCTGCCCATACACTGATTTGTGATAAAAACGTTGAAAAGAGTGCATTTTTAAGGTTGCATACAACTCTGGTATATCATTCTCATATTGAACTCCTCTGCTAAACCCATTTGACTTTGCTTTCTGGGTTTTACAGGCAAAACGACAACAGTCAAAACCAGGTACGTAGTCATGTCGGAGGAGATCCTAAGGAAGTACCCCGAGCTAGCCCTCGAAGGCAAACCCACCGTGAAGCAAAGGCTAGATATATGCAACGACGCCGTAACAGAGATGGCCATTGAAGCATCACGATCTTGTATCAAGAACTGGGGCAGACCCGTTTCGGACATAACCCACTTGGTCTACGTCTCCTCGAGCGAAGTCCGATTACCCGGAGGTGACCTTTTCTTAGCCACCGGACTCGGGCTCAGCCCGGAGACTAAGCGGGTCTTGCTTTACTTCGTGGGCTGCTCTGGAGGCGTGGCGGGTCTCCGGGTCGCTAAAGACATAGCCGAGAACAACCCTGGAAGCCGGGTGTTGCTCGCTACTTCCGAAACCACTATTATTGGCTACAAGCCTCCGAGTGCAGATAGGCCGTACGATCTGGTTGGTGTTGCCCTGTTTGGAGATGGTGCTGGAGCCATGATAATCGGGTCGGACCCGGATTCGGATACTGAAAAGGGTCTGTTCGAGCTTCATGTAGCTGCACAGGAATTCTTACCAGGGACTGACAAAACCATTGATGGAAGGCTGACTGAGGAGGGTATTAGCTTCAAGCTAGATAGGGAGCTTCCACAAGTGATTGAAGATAACGTTGAAGGGTTTTGTGAAAAATTAATGGGAGTCGCTGGATTTGACAAGGAGTATTATAATAAGTTGTTTTGGGCCGTTCATCCTGGAGGTCCAGCAATCTTGAACCGGATAGAGAAACGACTTGATTTGGTTCCGGAGAAGCTTACTGCTAGCAGAAGGGCTTTGATGGATTATGGCAATGCTAGTAGTAATACCATTGTGTATGTGCTCGAGTATATGATAGAAGAGAGCTCAAAGATGAAGAAGGCTGACCATGTTAAAGAAGAGTGTGAGTGGGGATTGATTCTGGCTTTTGGACCCGGGGTTACTTTTGAGGGTATTCTAGCCAGGAACCTTACTACTGTCCAAGAATAAGCTGTCTCAAAACGCTATTGAAACTTATATTTATAAGTCACTTCATAACACAACCTATACGAACAATTTCTCCATGAAATGCAATGGTGTATACGCTTGATTATACCTCCTCTTCCAATCCATTTACTTTATGTCTTAGTTTTAGCTTAGAGTTAATTGCTAATGTCATTTTTCTTTTTTATAAATAAGACTTAACTAATGATCGCTGTTTATTATAAATTTAAATAAAAATAATACACTCTGAAATTTAAACCTAAATTTAAACCTGACGCAACTCACACACACACGTCCTTCTTGAACCATTCCCAGTTAGCTGCTAATGCCACCTTTAGTGCATCAAAAGATGTTTGTCGGCCTAATGGCTACCGTGGCATCCATATAGTTACCGGTGAAACTGCAAAGAGGTAGTCAAATCTTAGGCGAGTAACATGAGAACATAGCCCTCCACTTGTTGATATTTGGAATCAATCCACGTGAGTGATAACACCAGTATATCCACTCTATCTTTTATCTTAATCAACACGTTGTACCGTTACACCTCCTTTGCGCGCTAGTTGTATTAATATTCTATAGACGTAATTTATAATTAGATTCAATCAATTTTAATATTAAAAATTATATTTATCTCAAAGACGAACAACGTAAATTATATTAATATTCTAATTTATAATTAAATTCAATATATTTCAATATTAAAAAATATATTTATCTCTATTTATTTTAATAAAACAAATGTAATACAAATGCGATAAACTAAATTTAATATAAAAATTTATTAATATTAAATTAAATAAAATATTATATCAAATATTAAATTAAATACAATATTATGTAATACCCAATTGAAAAAATAATAACAGAACCAATCATATCATGAAAAAATAAAAATTAAATTAGATATTTTCTAAAAATTTTAAAAATAAAATGACCATCAGAAGAAGCTATCAGAAATTTTACAATTTATCTGCTTCAGCAAAATATATATATATATATTATTGTTATACTCTACCCACCTTTTGATCAAGCCACTAACACCCCTTCCCCATAGTCAAACACTAACTATCGCTAATAATATAATTTGTGATTTAGCGTATTCTCCGAAGCGGACACTACAAAATGTCTAAAATAAACTTCGTGCAGAACAATGGAACCAATCATGTTAAATTAACTATGTAAATCCTGTTCGATATATAAATATCAAATTCAAATCCCCAACTTCAAAACATCCCACTTCATTTTCTATCAAGATAGAAGAGAGAACTAGACACAGTCGATTGCAAAATGGGGTACCAAACAACAAGGAGAGGCAGCAACATGCGTAACTTAATTCTGGACAGCAATGTTGCTCACAGGCTACAACAGCATAGGACCTCGGTTTACACCACTCCTGAGGGGAGACGGAGAACAAGCTGCCCGCCAAAAACGCTGCAAAGCAAAGAACAACAATAAATACAGCTAATTTACATTGAGGAAAAACATTAAGGACTAATACTGGGGAGGGGAGGAAGCAAGCATTAATGCCAGATACAGATAGTAGCAGCAACTGACCTCTTAACGTAGTAATAACAGAAGTCAGCCAGGATGAAAGTTTGGACAATTTCTGAGATAAGAACCATAGAAGGCCATAGTCCATATCCTAGAGCTACAAGCAACTGTCCTCGAGTGTCTAAAACCTGTTTCAAAATGGAATGAAATCCATTAGAGACTAAATCAAATCTAAAAACAAGCCGCAGAACAGGAAAAATTTAAAAGACTGTTACATATGATTATATCATTGCATGTGAAGTGACGTATCATATGGTGAATTCTTTTTTATGACAAACAAGCAATTTCAGAAAATAATAACATTGATTTACTTTATTACTAGCTTATGCATCAAGTTAGCTGTGTAATTTGTAAAGATCTTCTATCATTGCCCTCACTTATCATCAACAATATCTATCACTCCCTTTCATGACATCAAGCCTACTATACCGTGAGGTCAAACCAGAATGGCAGCAAACCACACTGATAAGCTGCAGCAAGAAACCGTCTAAAGCTTTATTAGTATTGGTATTTTTCACGTCAGCTACCAAATCAAGCTATTTAGATCGTTCAGGAAGTGTATGCCCCGGATGCCAAATAAAGTAGGAATATGAAGAACATGGCGCTAACCACTAGCACATGATGCAGGAATGGTCACTTAAGTATGACCAAGAAAGCAAACTAATATCTAAAGTAAGAACAAATACAGCAAACACAAGAGATCAAACCTGGAGAACCCAGTGAGCACAGCTGAGGAACCTCGCAATACCGAGTGCAAATACATAATGAGCAGTGAATGGTTCAACAATCTGTAAAATGAGAATAAAGAAAAAGTGACCTCAGTAGAAAAGTAATATCATTTCATCCAATTTGAAAATTTTGGTAAAGCTTTTTTATAATTCTATAAAGCTCCCCCCCCCCCCCAAAAAATCTATAAAATCATGAAAATCATGCCTTCGTGTTCTGCATGACCCGCAACTGTGGGAGCACTGAAACAGCTTCAAGATATACACAGAATGCCCAGAAAATCCTGTTCAAAAAATGATGAGAAGTTGATGGGTGAATGAGCAAAGCCAATACAGCGCAGGGCACCACCTGCATCCAAACAGCAAATTGCATATTATTTTCTACTACCTCACATCGTTCCAAAAGACAGCCAACTACAAATTCCAAGTGCGCTACAGTGCACATCGGATTTAATTATTTTTAAAACAAGGTTAGAAACAAAGGAGAAAAAATACTCACCACATAATAAATAGCAAAGTTATCTTTATCCTCCATGTAACTGGACTTCAACTTAAAACGGATCATATAAATAACCCACAGGGTTGTTCCCAACGTTGCCAAGTCAAGTAGGGTGTGTATATCATATTCCATAACAAAACTACAGTACAACCTAACAGCTAAAAAGATGGCTGTTAATTCCTGGGATTTCAGTGATAGCCCTGCACATCATTCAAAAAAATTCTTAAAAAGGTGCAACAATATAAGAATATAGGATATAAAATATCTACAGCATCATTGAACTCTTTCTAAGTCAATTCCTAAAGGAATATGTCCTCATTGGAAGTCGTTCAAAGTGAGACAACAGAAGCTAAGTATTATTAATTATAGGGAATTTAGAGCGGGTGTGGGTGTCTTCTTTTACATTTCGTTTAATAAGTGTCCGCTTTTTTCCTTTTATATCTAAATATCCAAGTAAATGTATTTTTACACTTAGTACATCTAATGATATATCGGTCAATTTGCTACATTATTTGAAAATAGACATTTACTTAAAAAAGGACCCAAAGTTCGGTCATTTTGCTATAAAACCCTTAATTCCTTAATTATATCTAGAAACCAAAAGTATCAATTAGTATTCACTTGATGAGAAAAGTCACAGTAATAAAATCCAGTTCAAAACCATATGTAAAATACATGAAATCCACCAAATAACAATAAACTCTATGCCAATTGGCAATTAAAAAACAATGTATTCCTAGACACAACAGAATGTGAAAGGAAGATAAGTAGCGAGGAGAAACTTTAAGGTAAATTTATTGCATTAAACTTGGTTGAATTGTAGACAATTTGTTTTTTCCCAAACCCAAACGACAATGAATCTTAATTTCAAATGTAGAATAGTAATTGCTTTTCCTAAATTTACTAATTACCAAAACTAAGCACAAGGTGAAGCCTTTCGAAGGTAATATGACCAGCTAGCTAAGTACATCCTTATCACAAATACAAGTTCACAAAGTACAAAGCTGCACCATATCTACTTTCTTTCCTTATGCTGAGAAAGAACACCACCTCAATAATTAAAAACGGCAAGGCTGCCAAGCGAGAACGGACCACCAAATCAACGAAAAACAAGACAACACAAATACATAGCTGCACCATATTTACTTGAAGCATAATTCCCTTCTTTTTTTTTTCCCTCATTTTTTGTTCCAATTATGGGACAGTTCTAACACTTTACAACAAGACTCTAAAACCTCCCGTATTTAATAAATTTAAGTTTCAATAACGAGTACATACTAGTAAAGTAAGCGCAAAACCGTTGGCAACAAAGTACGACGTAGGACATTATCCAAAGGAACAACGCTAGGAGTGCTTAGTATTAAGGATAACCCGATCTCAACTTCACAAAATCTAACATCGTGGAGAATAAGGAGAGAAAAAAAAATCGAAAAAAAAAAAACAAAATATGATTTTATACCTAATTACAGGGTGCATAGGGGGAAAAAAAAACCACACAAAAAACAAATAAATAGACGACGAAGATAAACTAAAGCTTTAATCTTTATCATCAAACGGACATAATCAAACCAAAAAAGAAGGGAAAAAAAAAAAGGAGCGAAATCCTAAATACGAAATTCCATCTTGGCCTAATTGAAGAATCCCAATTCACAAAAAGGGTAAAGAGATCAATCTAATATATTTATATACATATATATAGCATCGTGAATGCCCAATTTTTTTCCCCAATACCTAACAATTATACTTTCACCTAACAAAACCTAGTCAAGGAAATGAAGAAATTGGCCAAAGTTTTTTAATACCTGCACAAGTCTTCTCCTTCATGAGCTTGTAGATGAGCACAGAGATTCCGATGGAGTGAACAGCCTCAGCGGCGACGAAGAGGTTGTCGTGATCGTGAACGATGAATCGGAGCAAAACCAGAGCCGTCATCCCCGAAATCACGGCCAGAAAGGCCTTCACTTTGGGTGGCTGTCGCCGCACCCATGTCGACACCGCGTGGATCGGCCTCTTCGGAGCCCTCATCAGGTCTTTCTTTCTTCTCTATTTTTATTTTTCGGAAAATTTGATGCGGTGATGAGAAAGTGAGGGAAAAATAAAATAAATCAATGAAGAAAAAAAGGGTAGCTGGTGAGGTGTGGAAGAGATAATAATGAAGAGAGAGAGAGAGAGATTGTGCGTATTAATTGGGTCCAAAGGGTCAAGGAATTCCCTATATAGTTATATGGGACTTCTCTCTCAAAATGGATGAACAATATTTTGGATCTTCGAAAACGGGTTGGCACTTTCGGACCCGGATATTGTTTTTTTTTTTTAAATAATAATAATAACTGACTAAAATTTTGTAAAGATAGGAGTAACTAAAAAAAATGTAACTAGTTTTGAGTCACTCTACCTCAGAAAGAGGAAACTCAAAATTTTGAGGAAAAAAAATTATTTTTTAAGACAATAGGTGCCAAAAGTAAAAGACGTATTCCTAATAAACAAAAATAAAAGACTATATGTTGGATCGGTTTCTCACCAGCCATCCACATATTTCTGAACTGCTGATGCTGTATTCTTCAATTGTCCACGTGTCCTCACTATCTTAAAGTGCTCTAAACTCCAAGTAGGATCGGAAAGGCAGGAGTGGCCACCTGCAAAGACTCTCCGATGCTTAAGTCAGTGATCTTTCTTTTATTCAGGGTAACAAGGATTTAGTTCTATATAAGTATATATTTGTTTCTTGCTCGTAAGCTTTTAAATACTTCTTTTTGTATGCATACCTGCCCACATTTGGGGACGCATGGCTCATATATGTATAGTTCTGAGATTGTGAACCATACGGTTTTCGATCTCATGACTGAATACCTTTTTCCTCAAGACTTTTTCCAGAGGTCACGGGCCGAGATTACCGTGATCTTCGCTATACCGTTGTAGCCTAGTTTCCGCCGTCTCCTATGGCTCGAGTCTGTCAGGGGCGAGATTTAGACAAATCGTCGTTCTGTCAGGACGGCTTGCCCCCCCTGCGCACACCTACTCAGGATCACATTAAATGTTCTGTTTGGGTCTGGAGCTGTGAGTTGCTTTCCATTGTATTCTAGTGGAAGACCCTTGAGGCTTCCGACCCCCCAGCTGTTGAGGTAAGAATCAGATTGGACCGAGTCCATCCAGGGTCTGGGATGGGCTCGGCCCTAACCTCGGACAGCCCAATGGCCGATGTGGAATCATGTGCGACTCGCGTGGCCTTAAGCTAGTCACTCATGACACATGTCAGACAGTGGGCCCTACACGTGACCTATTCTGCCACTTAATTATCCACGTGGTATATAATTTAGGAACGGATCCCACACTATATATGACTGCCCTTTTAAAAAAGAGACGAGAACAACATAGCACGTGGAAATTTGATCTGACATGATAAAATACTATTTAAAAACGTTACCAGTTTTTACCCTTTAAACAATTTGGATATCCTAATTTCTAAATCTTCTTTTATTAATTCTTTTTTTTTTCTCATCAATTAGACTTTAATGGAATCGTTGATTCTAATTTTGATTATGTCAATATTTAACTTATAAATAAATGATGAACTTTGCATTAAAAAAAATTGAAGAGAAAACTGGGCATATCAAGGATAATAAAACAAAATTAGATATTTGAAAAAAGAAAACTCAGCATATCAAGGATAATAAAAGAAAACTAGAGAAACACTTATCTTTTTCAAAATCTTTTTTAACACAAACAATAGGAAGAAGTTAGAACGGCGTTTTATAAAACCACGAGGTTCACGAGCGTTGTGTCTACGGATACATTAAATATTCTTTCCCAATCCCAAACATAGACGAGAAATCGGACACATATATTAACGTGTAGTCCATTATGAAGATATATGTGAGATTATTCTTTTTCTTTTTAATACAAAAAATGAAACTATAAAACTGGACACTTTCTTTTTTATTTGGAAAATTTGCAGTGAAAAAAAAAAAAAAAAAGAAGGGGGGAAACATATAAGTATATGATAACAAAGACCTTTATTATACTAAACCCGAATTCAGCTTCATTTTTAGAGTTAAATGTATTTTGGGCATGGAATTCACAGTCTAAAATTAAGTATAATAATATTGATCAAAAAGTCCATGAATTTGATCTCCTCATTAAGGGCTTCATCTGCTTGTCTTCCTCAAGGGAGACCATACCCAAATGAGACGGATCTTCCAGCAGCATCTTGGCCACCAGGTAACCTGCAATGGACCAAGTTTGGTTTTTACGGGCCTGCTTCCCAATGAATCGGCCCAGCTTCCCATCATAGTATTCGGGCCAGCTATCTTTTAGCAACCTGGTTTCTGCAAGCTCAATGGCCCGTCTTGCTATCTGGGGTCGTCCGGTTTTGATGCAGGCAGCAGTAAGAAGCCATAAAAGCACTGCACCAATATGACATAAGCGTAAGACAACATGAATGATGAATCTCACAGTTGGGAAAGTGAACGACACTTGAATATGAAATGAAAGTTCATTAGTTTTGGTTAAAAGTGGTCTAACCAAATCCATCTCTCTCTTACAGATACATATGACTGAGAGAGATGAAAATATGGGATAGACTTATTATTTCAGCATAGCATCCAGGATAATATTATGACGATGCTGTTTTGAATTACGTAAGGTGAATTAACTTTGGAAGCATACCTGGCCAAGATCCACCATTGTGGTAGCTCCATCTTGTGTTTTTTGGATCACAGCCCGTTACGATCCGCCATTCGTGGCTTTCGATGGCTGGATAACAGACCTTCAAAGGCATTTCTCCCACCAGCTCCTCCCATCTTGATTCTATGAGATCCATAATTGCAGTGGATTGCTCAGGAGTTGCCAAGGAAGAAAGAATGGCAACACAGTTGCCCAAGCAAAACCAACGAAAATCCATTCTCGCGGGACTGACATTCCCAATGAAGTAGCCACCACGGGTCGGCATGAAATCGAAAACCCACTCGGGAAGAGAGTCGGGTATGACATTGAACTTGTTGACTGCTGTGTGGGAGTACTCCTCTGTTTTGTATCGATATATGTCATTGAGCTGCTTCAAGTCCAACCAGAAGTAAGCTCTCATGTGGAAGCTCAAGGCATGTAGGCGTTTATCTATTCTTTCAACAAACTCCTTCCCCTCTTCGTCTTGCTTAAGTAAAAGCAAAGCACATCTTAAAGCCATAAAGAAAAGAGCCTGAATTTCGATGGGATACCCATAAACACCCTGAAAGAACAGATAACCCAATCAGAAGTTAAAGAAATTAAATTTTCAAATTTATGCAACACGTAAATCAAATCCAACTGGTATTAATGGACATATAGAGGTAGCCAAACAAGAAAATGCAAATATGACCAGAAGAAGAATGTTTGAATCTATTATTTTCAGTTTTAACTAAATATGTTTTTTGGAATTTGAATTAGAGTAATGCCTGAAATTTTATTAGGTAAAAGCTCCAACCCAGAAAACTTGTGACCTCTTTATTTGGCTTTACTTGAATACTTTTGACATATTTAGCCTTGTAGAGCCACAAGAAAATCACATACTACACAATTTATCCAGCTACTTTTTGCATCTACTTTTTAAGTGGTTTATTTAAGATTGCCTCTCCTCTCTGGCAATAAAACAGAGAAAAAGTTACCATTATCAGTAAAAAGTGAATCAAAAATATTACACCTATAAGGCTTCCGATCAGTTTTGACGCCACACTTGCTTTTTTCCAAACCAGACATTCAATATTAAAGCCCCTCAACACAAGATTGACAAAGTCGCGAGTTTATGGCATACTTCCGTACAAGGTGGCAGATAATAAAAATGTAAAATGCAGCTAACTGAGATAATAAGAACATACCATTCTACGATCAATCATGCAGCATCCATCAGCGCAGAGAAGGGTTGGAAATGTATCAAACCCCTCTGAAAGGCATAAACTTAGAATGAGACGCATACCCTTCTGGCACTCAGGCAGTTCAGCCAAGGAAGTGTCTCCCGTCGATTTTGTGTATGCCCGGAGCAATATAATCCACCAAAATCCAGAATCAACGGGAGCAACTCTTCCTATAGCACTCTCTCCAAAATCCGCAATCAAAGTCTCCGAATTCCTTACCGGATCATGAAGTACTTTGAAACTAGCCGGCATAACTCCTTCTCCAAGCTGAAACCTGTCGATCTTTTTCTCCCAAGATTGAAGACGAAGAGTCTTCAAGATGAAATTCTTCACAATCTCAGGCTCACCATTCATCAGAAAAGCCAATGCACTTGGAACAAAATCTCTCACAAACACCTTAAAGACAAGTAATCAAAAGGGTAAATTAATTTTTACACAGATCAACAAAGAATCAAGTGACAGCAAAGAAGCATTTATTTTTGAAGAACCTGATCATAGTTAAGTTCTTCTTCAGAGTTATCCAATGCAGCAATCGTCCCAACTGGCCGGCCTCGGAAATATACCAAAGAACGCCTCAAGGCATCCCAAGCTTCACCTATCATTGGATGAGGTTCCAAGCTATGTTGTGACATCGGAGTGTTAATCCCCGACCTTCTACTAGGTGAATAAACAAAATCAGTATGGTCAGCAGTTCGTGAAAAGGTCTCAACATTTCTTGACAAGTGACGAGGAGAAAACCCGATTGATAATTCACTCATAGATCTTTCGTCGAATGATCTCTGCCTATCCATATTCAGGGGTCTTGGTGGCCTATCCATGAACTTTGAGAAATCAATTTCATCAATTTCTGCCACAGTAAATAACGATTCGATATTCTTCGCAGTTCCATTTTGAGACAGGTCCATGGTGATCCTAAACGTTTTGGGAATTTCAGATATGGTCGTTCCAAGATTCACCACCCTGCAACAAGACTAAAGAACCAATGCCCATTTAGACAAATAACTAATAAATAAAATGTAATGAAATCAAATATGTTCATATTAAAACAATTTCTAAGGAGGTTTGCTGAATTTTCCCATTAATCAAAATCTTAAACGAGTCAGAAAAAGTTCAATTCCATCATTCTCTCCAACTTGTTTTGACATGACAATTAAATAGATAATGAAAGAAAGCCATAGATAAACCGAAACGTTTAGAACCAAATTAACAAGCATTTAAGACCAGAACAATAAGTATCTGAAAACTCAAATCCGAACACCAAAACACAGAGCACCAAGAACTAAAAACAAGATTAAACAACACAAATACCCATTTAGATAAATACCCAACAAACAAAATGTAGCAAAATCAAACATGTTTATATTGAAAAACCAACTTATCCCAAACCAAGAAGGATTCAGAAATATTCAATTCCATTATTCATTCCTACTTAATTTGACATAACAACTGAACCGTAACGCTTAGAACCCAAATTAACAAGCATTTAAGATAAGAAGAACAATAAGTTTATGGAAAACTCAAATCTGAAACACCAAAACACAGAGCAACAACAACCCAAAAGACCTGATCAAGATCCGATCAAGAACGAGTCATTAGCCGCCACTAAAACATGCATGCATTTACCATGAAAAAATCTTGTATCGGCCACAAAAATCCATATCTCAGTTCAAATTTCGGTAACAATACTGACCAGAGAGAGAGAGAGAGAGAGAACGAGAAGGGTCTTTCTCCAACGGCCAAGCTTCAGGTCCTTGCTACTGACACGAAACCAAAACCGAGAGAAGGAAAGAAAGAGAGAAATTAAGCTCACTGCAAAAGAGTGCGTGTATATACTATTATAACTTTTTTCATATATTAATTGGATTGTTACTTTAAATAATAATAGAATCTATGTGTTTGGGTACCACCAGTTGTGTGACCCACCGGAACTAATCAAACCGGAAGAGCCGGTAAAATTCAGCGAGGGAACGAGGTGAGGTGACTGGCAGGTGGAGGTTAACGTGCCTGGGTTCTGGGTGTACGGAGTTAGGTGGGACACTTTTTTTACTGCAACGTGGGGTACTGTCAGTGACTGTGACGGGAAACTGGGGCGAACGTTAAAAGCCCGCCAGCCAGCCAGCATGATTGACTGTCATTGCGTATTCATGATTAAGAGCTTCGGTACTTGCAACTCGTCCGGACTCAACATAACGACAATGAAACGACAGCGTTTTTTGGCGCAGAATGAAATGTCTGGTTGTCCACGTGTACGGCTGCCAGCCCCACGACGACTGGTGATTGGAGCCTCAAGCCTGTTTCGCCGCTTTTGGCACAAGAAATGGGGCCCTTTTAGCTCTTTTTTTCTATATTTTTATTTTTATTTTTGTCTCTTAATTTTTTTAAGGAAAATAATGTTTTGGATCTTCGAAGGAATAATCGTCCAAAGATATGCATCAAACAGATATTTTTTTTTTTTACGTGACATTTCTCTTTTAATAATATTTCACCAAGCTCTTTTTTTCTCAAGCAATGGGCAAAAGATAATAGTATATTGTTAAAATGGTCTAATATTTACTGTGGGACCATGTGTAATGTGCATAAATGACGTTTGAAAGTGACATGGTTTGTTAGAGCAAAATTAATTATCACGATCGAGTTAATATAATGATCATCAACGTGTGTCAAATCTTATTTTTTACCGTAAGTAATTTTTTTTAAACGTAATGGCATTAGGATCTCGTTTGTAAATGGATGTTTAAACGTCTCAGAATGATTGTAACTAATACAATGGATGTTTTGATAATTTAATGATTTATTCAAAAAAAAAATCGTTGGCAAAAAAAATGGCGTTTCTTTTTTCTGAAATCTGGGAGTATTGTATGACGAGTTTTTTTGGTGTAAAAAAAATTAATATTATCATTCCAAACAAAAAAAAAATAGAGTAAATTAGTACTGATATAAGCTCCTTCCCATCCTTCATTTTCTTTGGAGATGATTAATTTGATATATATATATATATATATATATATATAAAATATGCAGGTATTTTATTTTACCTATACATAAATACTGTTTTGATCTATTATAATTTATCATACATATATATTTTTATAGCAAAAAATAAAAAAAATAAATAATTTTAATAATACACATCTTTTCATTTATATTATTATAAGTATTAAATCACCGTTAAACGATGATCTAACGACTAAAAAAGATACATACTCGTAGATAAAAAAAATACTTATTAAATTGGCAACCATATATATATATATATAAAATAATATTTTTCATCCTTGAAAAAAAAAAAAGAACTTGAATGTGTAATCACTAATTGCTAGTATTAGTTTATTAAGCTCCCAAAAAAAAAAGTAAGTAAATGAATATTGTCATTCTAAAAAAAAAATAAAAGGCTTGAATGCATAATCAAAACTTTGAACCAAGCAAATTGTGCGAGGAGTTAGTTAGTGGTTACTATATTTTTCCAGATTTGTTTTTCTTTTTTTTTTTTTTTTTTTTGAAAGTACACTTTTCGGAGCTTAATAAACTTATACTAGCAATTATTATTTGTGCTCAAATAATTTCTGGACTATTTCGTTTCGGGTTACGTGCAGCTAATCGTACTACGTAATAATTGTCTTTTTTTTAATATTGAATTTAATTAATGATTTCTAAAGCTGTTACTCTTCAACATATATCATTTTTTTAAAAGAACACAAATGGACTTTAATAAGGTGTATTGAGTACAATACACGTACATTCGGTTTCCTTTTTCTTTTTTTTTTTTTTTCCCCCTTTTGTGAGAAAATGACAATAAGAGACTAAGTGTAAATTAGTATCATAGAGTGTGACTACGAGAGGGCGTGACATGACATTATTTTATGCTTTTATTATTGATATATTGTTTGTAGTAACAAAGTGAAATAGATATCACAGTATAAATTTTTGTATAAAATTTTGGTGTCTCAATTATTACTCATTATTTAAAGATAAACTTTTTTATTAATATCTTTCTCTCTATTATCTCTTTTTTAATCTCCTTTCTAATTAATCTTTTAAATTACTTTTAATTTGAAGGCCAATGATGCAACAACAAAGTTTAAGTAACTTGCTGTCTTAATTTAAAATTTAATCAAAGTCTTATTAATAACTTTAATGAAACTAACACTCAGAATTTCATTGTAGGTCATATT
Source organism: Parasponia andersonii (assembly GCA_002914805.1). Taxonomy (NCBI): domain Eukaryota; kingdom Viridiplantae; phylum Streptophyta; class Magnoliopsida; order Rosales; family Cannabaceae; genus Trema; species Trema andersonii. Next base: position 262,485 of record JXTB01000186.1, on the reverse strand, counting down.
TTGGAGTTTGCCGGTGCATCGCACATAGTTGACATTGGTTTCAACATGTACTTTTGTCAAATCCTAAACGACATGTCTTTTGTATAGACTAAATAAACGGCGTGTCGTTCCTATTGACTATAGAACGACATGACGTTTCATCCCAAATAGGTTTCCCAATAGGCGTGTCGTTTTACTACGGGCTAATGTTTCTCTGTCTATTCTATGTACCTTGCGTATAGTAAAACTGGCCGTGGAAATAACACATTTTAATGAAATACCCGCTTAAACCCTATAACAAAGGACACCCAAAACCCCATTCAGAGCAAAATAACGAAGAAAGCACTGAAAATCAACAATGGCCGATTCAGAAACGAAGCGTAAAGAGAAACGAACAGAAGAGAAGAGAAAGAGAAAGCAAAAGGGCACCGAAGAGATTGAACAGTCTCCCAAAAGGCACCAAATGAGTTTCTTACAGCAAGAAGAAGGAGAAGCTGAAAAATCCGAACGAATTGAACCGAACCCCGAAGTTTTCCCATGGAGGAACCTGGAGTTGATTCTATCAATCCAGAACAAAGACATCGACCTTCAAAAGTTAGTCCTCCTCTTTTTTGCACCATTTTTTTTTCCCTTCTTCCTAGTCCGTCTGGTTGCCCAAAAAATTTTGGGTTATTATTTGATAATGTTAAGACTCTGAAAGTTGATTTGTTAACATTTTTTGAATATAATTAAAAAGAAATACTCCATTTGAAAAAGGATGATTGCTCATGGAAGAAGCTATTGTAATATCTTTCATGATTTGCTTCTTCCCTGAAACTAATATCTGGTTGCCCAGAGGAATGAGAAAACAAAAAGTTAAACATACGATTATACGAGTATGGGGTTTTAGGGAGTTTGGGAGCTAATCCAAGTTAACCCAAGTAAGTTTTAGTAGTGAGAAGCAAGACTGAAAGGGGAAATTTTGTGTTAGACTCGTTTTGTTTTATGATTGTTTTGTGAGTGGGAGTTGGTTTGTACTCTGGTATCCTAAGATTAGGTAATATATAAGATTTAAAGTTTGAAACTAACTTCTTCAGTAAACCGTCAAATGGGCATTAATATTTTTTGACAAATTAGGAAATTTTAATGCAGGAAGCTGGAGCTAGCTTTTGATTTTGTGATGTCTAGAGTTAAAGAAGGCAATGCTGCCTGTCAGGATTGTGAGACGGTGAAGATATCACGTGTTGTGATTTTCCTTAATGATTGGGTCCAGTCTTTGTTGATTCCTTCAGGAAAGAGGATACAGGGTGACGGAGAGAAACATCGTGCTGAAGCTGTGGAGACATATTTGGACTTTAGATGCTGGAAGATTTTTAAATTCTGCTTAGAGGAGTCTTTGAAATTGCAGATTTCTTTAACTTTTTCGAGAAACCTTTTGCGGTCTTTTTCTTTCATTGCAAATAATACGTTGTCCCTACTCAACAGTGTGTCTTCCTGTCCAATAGAATCCCATTTAATTGGTGAAGGGTTTGAGTTTCACAGTACTGTGCTTGATTGTCTCTCTTTAGTGTTCTCAAGCCATGGTGGTTTGTCCAACGAAAATTTGGACCTATGGCTTTCAACTATTGTTACAGTGCTTGAGCTTGTTCACAAAATTTTTGCCGAGAACCTTGATTGTGGAGATGCAGGTGTTTATGTCCTGCAGCTTTCATGCTCAATATTTGAGCCGTTTGCCAGGTTTTTGAGGGCACACCCTACTAGGAAAAACGGCTTTCATGATTTTATTGACAAACTTCTCGAGCCTATGTTGCATCTTCTAGGAATCTTGCATAATCAAATCGACTGTTGTTTTTCTGATTGGAAAAGAAAGTTGCTGAAGCAAGTTGAAGACGTTTTGTCTCATGGATTGTTTCATCCCGTGCATATTGACGGATTTTTGAGTTTACGTGGTTCTGAAAAGTATGTGTCACACCATGGTGAGACCAAAAAAGACTCAAAAACAGTCATTAAAAGTTACCATAGACACTTGTTTACCAAACTGGAAGGAATTGTGGCTATGAAGAAGGAATTGGCAACAAGTAGTGTAGGAAAACTCTTTTGCTTGCTTGCTGATAGAGTTAAAAATCTCAAAGGAGCTTTAATGATGTCTGAAAATACCAAGATGGCTGGGAAAACTGAGCATTCAAAGCATCTAGACGGGAATCGGTTGGATCATACGTCTACTACATTTTCTGAAAGTAGCATCGTGGTGTCTGAACAGACTTACGATTCGACTTATTTAACTGCCGAAAAACGGAAGTCACTTTTTGATTTTTTCTTATGGGTTATGGAGCCTCTTTTGCTTGAGATTAATGGCAACCTTCAACCTAGACATGGAGTGGGACGTGTGTTGTCGGATGCCCATTGCATGCTTAAATCTATTAATAGTTTACTTGCTAGCTTTATGCATGAAAAGGTGTACTTCAGAACAGAGGACACTTCAGAGGGTGCTTGCATTAATTTCTTGAAGAATGTTTATAATACAGTTATGTCACTGTCCTCCAATTTAATCAGATCCTATAAGTTTGATGTTAATAACAAGAAGGAGGTGGAGATGTTAGCTTTATTAGCTGAGGAGGTATTTGTTGCTGTCGGTTATCTTTTGGAAATTGAATATGATGTTATGGGAGATGAGTTGGTAGGCTTATGGCATACAATGTTTTCTTACTTGGTACTTGGGTTTTCTTTGACCAATGTGGCGGATCAGTTTCCATTATTTTATAAGATATCAGACCTTGGGTGCCAATTGTTTAATCTCTATAGTCAACTTCGTCAGGTTGGTAAAAGATGCTTGAACCTTTTCCTTTGGATGCTCATGCTTGTAATTTCTGTTGAAGTATGAACACAGGAGAGAGAGATAGAGATCTTTGGATACTCATGCTTCTAGTTTTCTCTTGAAGTATTTAGTACACATCCATACATGTGAGAGAGAGAGAGAGAGAGAGAGTTTTGTTTGTGTTCTCCTGTTATTTCCTTCAGAACCAACAGTTTTTAACCACTTCTATCAAAATAAGAGCATCTACTTTCTTTTATGCATTAGGAATTGTCAAAGACCATAATAATTTTTTCTGCCATCTGATTTTTTGTCATTAATTTTTTTGTTTGACTTGATTCTTAGTTCTGACACAATAAAACTAATGCAGGTGAATAGTGCTATTTTTACAATGTCTAAAGCAATAAGGCTTTTAATTTCATACAATGGGGAAAGTGAGGTGAGTTACACTAGATTCTTGACCCCTTTACAAGATGAAGCTCTTGCAAAATCAGTTGGGATGCTTTTATCCTCACATGAGTTTAAAGATGCCATTCATAGAGCTCTTAAATCAATGCCAGAAGGACAAGCAAGTGCGTGTCTTCAGCACTTGATTATAGATTTATCAGAATCTCTGAAATGGATGAAGACTAATGATCTAGTTGTTGATGAAAAGGAATTTGTCAAACCCAATCCCAGAAGTAGGTTTAATTTGCATGCTGAACTTTTGGGCAGAGGATTGTCTGAAGTGTATGCATTAGTGCTGAACTCAGTGCCTGTCACAACGGGTAATAGTAACCTAGTTGGACTGTCTGTAAAGGACTTGATAACTGCATTGTGTCCTTACATGAGTAGTCTAGTTGGACTACAGCCAGATGCTGCCAACAAGTTCCTCTTTTCTGTCACAGGAATATCTTTTGACACTGACCTGGCTGGAAACAAAAGTGATTTGCAGAGTATTAAAGTTTCAACTCATTGGATATTTTTGTTCTTCTTTCAGTTGTGCATGTCCTGTAGAATTTTATACAGGCAAGCAGCTAGCTTTATGCCTCCAGATTCGTCAAGAAAGATGTCAGCGGCAATGGGGAATTCATTTGAAGCATTCTCTGGTGGAGATTGGATGCATAAGACTGATTGGATGAACAATGATTATTTTTCTTGCTTTCTACAACCTTCAGCTTCTCTTCTTACTGTCATTCAAGCTGTTTCAGATATCTTTGTTCTTGGTGCTGCTGATTGTTGTCCTTTGACTTATGTAATGCATGCTATGGCTCTTCAGAGGCTTGTTGATTTGAACAGGCAGATAAAGTCTTTTGAGTATTTGCTGCAAAATAATGATAGTTTAGTTCAAATTGCATTGCTTGATGCTGCTAACTTGTCCCGTTATCAAAAAAGAAGCAAAAAGCTTGGAAGGCGCATCTCAATACTCAGGCAAGAGGCAGCAGGCCTTACTGATTTCATGATGGAGCATCTGTCATTAGTGTCTAAGAGTCAACAACTAATTTCTGCTTCAGACGATACAACTTGTGAGGAATTATCTGCCCATGAAAGTGGTGAATGGGATTTTGGTGTTTCTTCTGTGAACAAGAAGTCATTGCCTACTGCAGTTTGGTGGATTCTTTGCCAAAATATTGATGTTTGGTGTACTCATGCTGCTAAAAAGAAATTGAAGATGTACCTTTCTCTTTTGATCCATACTTCCATTTCCTACGGGAGAAGCAGCTTTGGGCAGGTTGGAGCACACCACAGCAATAAAACCAACCAACTAAATAGGGTGACCATGTGGAAAATCTCTCTACAACTCTTTAATAACTCCATTCTGTATGAACAAAGAGTTAGTCCACTTTCCTCTCCTCTTCAATGCACACATCACTGACTTGCACTCATCTACATTTTCATTGTGTTTGCATGTTTGTTTGTATTGCCAACATGCTCATTGTATTTCATTTTTCTTTCAATTGACTGGTCCATTTCATCTTAGTTTCTACAGAATATTTCCATCCCAATTCCTGAATGTTTATTCTATGTCTTGTATTAGTTTGTCCGCAGACATTTGGCCTCAAGGTTTTGCCGTGCTTTAGAGAAATCTGCATTACCATCTATCACTTGTTCATCTGGAAACGTTGATTTCAAGTCATCACCTAATTGGCCTGAGGTTTTAAGTGACCTAGAAAACTCATTAATGATTGTTTCGGGAAAAAAGCATGTCATGTATGATTGTCTTTCAGCCGAAAAACCCGTTACTTGTTCTTCCGGCAAGCTTCACATAGAAAGTGGCAATGCCCCAAGTGCCTTACCTTTGACCTGTATGGAACTCTCAGCTTCTCAGAGTTTGCTCAATCTTATAGGCTGGATTCCAAAAGAATTTTTTAATTCAAAATCATTTTCAACTTTGCTGACATCTATTCTCAACCTTGAAAGGTATGTTCTTGTCCATATCTAGATAATTAATCGTATGATATGTTGCCATCATCCTTCAACCTAGAAAGCTACCTTTTCAAAGTAATTTTTTCTGTTTATGGATACACCTAATGTACTCTGTTTCCTTTCTTTAAAAAAATAAATAATAATCTGCAAGGAATTTTTTTTACTAATAAATTTTAGTCAAAATTGTCCATAGTTGATAACTGAGACAAGGGATTAGTTGAGTTGATTTTGTATTACCTGGAGTCTCAAAGACTATACAGTATGCTTGTCCACTTTTTTTTTCCCCCCTAAATGATTCATAAATTGTATGTACTTAGGAGCTAGTAGTGAATGTATTTAATAGATTATCTTTCACAAAAGCCATGTGCATTGATCTACTTCGCCCAAAACAATCATTCTCTTCGTACTTTATCTCTAGTTTTATGGCTGAAGGTATGGGATAATCTCTTATATCATACGTCGACATTCGTTCCTCCAAGCAGCTTTGTTATGGGAAAATCAACATGTTCATATTTTGTTTCAATCATTATTATTATTATTATTACTTTTTTTATTATTATTATTTTTGGGGAGCATGATCTTGCGACTAATTGATATTTTATCAATTTGATTGGTCTTGTATGTTCCAGGCTTGTTATTGGCGCCTTATTAGATTGCAAGGGTTCTTCAAACTCACATGATGGCTATGAGCTTTTCCGGTTGTTCTTATGTTGCCGAAAGGTCTTGAAATATATCATCATGGCTTCTTGTGAGGGGAAAACAGAATCTAGTCAAACCTCACATAGTCTTATGTACTCTGGAAATTCACTTCCTGTTTTATGGCTTTTCAAGTCATTGTATGCTGTTTTTGGTATCCAAGAGTTACTTTCAAAAGATAGTGGTTCGCAAGTTGATGATATGATCTTTCCATTATTGGATCACACGTTGTACGTGTTTTTGACATTGACCAAATACCACTTTAACCAAGCTGTTAATTTCATTAAAAATCCTCAGAAGTCTTATAAAGAGCACCAAAATGTTGGAGTGGACCATGAACAGATCGATTTAATAGAATGTGATCAACACTTGAGTTCCTGTGATTATATTGAAGCCTGGGAAAGTGTGTTTTGTGTCGCTAAGAGCTTGAGGGAGCAGATGCAAAACTTACTTCCCTCATTGAAGGACACCCTTTCTAACAAAATAGTTGGTGTTAATGCCAATGATGTCAATCTAAGTAGGTACTCTACGATTATGTCCTGCTTTAGTGGGTTTCTATGGGGCTTGGCATCCGTTATGAAAGAAACAGATGTGAGAAGTGTTGATTATAAGTTGATATTATCAGGGTGGAAAGACAATCTTAAATCGGAAATCAACCTGTGCATAAGTGTTTTTATAGAATTTTCTAGTCTACTGGTAAGCATGTTGGTTTTAAATGATGCTCAATATTTTTTTAAGGCAAGCAACACTCTAGATTGGTTGAGTGCAATGGATCATTTAACTGAAAATGCTGGTGGGAAGGCTGATATTTCTTGTGGTAAACAGCAGGACAGTTCTGGTGATGTGATGACCACCTGTAAGGCATCATCTGACATCGATGATAATTCTGGAACTGGCAATGTGCGTAAGAAGAGAATCCAGTCAAAAGCATCAAATTCTGCTGCCAGTTTTTTGACTGAGGTTGATTCACATCAGTGCCTACCTCTAAACAAGTCTTTCCTGAGGAACTTGCTTAAAGGTGATTGTCCTGAAGCAGCATTTCTACTCAGACAGTTACTAATTGCTTCTTCAGCTATTTTGAGGCTAAATCTCCATGTCAATTGTGCTGCATTTTCTGCAACCTTGATGCGAATTTTTACTGGCGTTTCACAGGTCTTGCTATCAGAATTAGAAGACATGATTAATGTCCCACAACCCTTATCTTTTGTTTGGTTAGATGGTATTGCAAAGTATCTGGAAGAATTAGGAAATCATTTTCCTATGACTGATCCCACCTTGTCCAGAAATCTTTATGTCAAGATGGTAGACCTGCAGTTAAGGGCTATAGGAAAATGCATAACTTTTCAAGGTAAAAGAGCTACACTCGCATCTCATGACACAGAGTCGAGCACCAAATTGCTCCATGGTCATTCAAGACTTTTTGAAGCATCTCTTCCTAGCAAGCCATCTGGTTTCGATGAATTTAAATCCCGGTTGCGGTTGTCATTCACAGTGTTCATAAAGAAACCATCAGAGTTGCATCTGTTGTCTGCAATACAAGCTATCGAAAGAGCCTTAGTTGGTGTGCAGGAAAGGTCCACAATGATTTACAACATACAGACTGGAAGTGCAAATGGGGGAAAAGTTTCCTCAATTGTTGCCGCTGGTATTGACTGCTTGGATTTGGTTCTAGAATTTGTTTCAGGTATCAATATCTTAACACATTAAATGGTGGCATTGGATAGTTGCTATTTGTTTCAACTTTCCTTGTCTTTCTCTTTGGATTAGGAAGTGGTTGTTTAAACAATGGAAACATGTTGCTATCTGCAATCTTTACCGTTAGGAACCTTTTTACTTAGGTACATCACATGGATCTTATTAGTTACACTCTCCCTTTACTCCACTATTAGTTAGAGAACTCTAGATTCCTCCTCCCCACTACGAACAACGGAAACAATAATTATCGTAGTAGTAATTATAGTAAACATTATTAGTGACATAGAATATACAAAAATAGCAAAATATAATTGCCATTACCCTGCAGTCAAACGTGCTGTTGCAAAATCATTTTCAGCTTTAAGGCATGGATTTGGGATTTAAGTGCGTTATCTTAATTTGGTGTGTTTTTCTGACCATTGATTATGTTCAGGACGCAAGCGTCTGAGTGTGGTTAAAAGACATATTCAGAGCTTACTTGCCAGTATGTTCAACATTATTCTACATTTGCAGAGTCCATCAATCTTCTATGACAGATTGATGGGTGATACTGATCCAGATCCAGGAGCAGTTATTCTTATGTGCGTTGAGGTAATGATACGGATTTCAGGCAAACATGCTCTGTACCAAATGGAGGCTTGGCATGTAGCACAATCTTTGTGCATACCTGGAGCACTTTTTCAGGATTTCCATCAGCTTAAACTTTCTAGAACTTCTATTCAGAATAATACTTCCACCGTTTCAAAGAGCCATATCTCTGATCCAGTAGAGAGTATGCAGTTTTGTAGCGTAGATAGGCGATTTTCAATCGATCTATTTGCTGCATGTTGCCGGTTACTATATAATGTCCTAAAGCATCACAAAAGGTACTTTCTGTTTTTCATTTTTTTCTTTAGTCCATTATTTTCTTCTTTTCCTAGGAGATAAGATTCACATCTAAAAATTCTTGTAATAAAGATTTGTTAAGTTTTGTTGAATTAATCCTCCCAAAACTGCTTTACTGGCTTTGGATTTATTAATTTGAATTTGTTCTTACTTTCTGGTTACATTATGTTCTGTTGGTTTTTCTATACTCAACAAAATGACCACTGTATAATTGTATGCTTATGGTTTATAACTTCCAGTGAATGCAAGCAGTGCATTGCTGTACTTGAAGCTTCCGTTTGTGTTCTTCTTCAGTGTTTGGAGATGGTGGATTCTAAGTCAGTAATCAGAAATGGTTATTTCTCATGGGAAGTGGAAGATGGAGTAAAATGTGCTTATTGTCTACGAAGGATTTATGAAGAGGTGGGTGTTGTCACTATTGACAAGAATGCATAATTATGACAAGCGTCTACGTTAAACATTTCTTCATATACTGCTCTGAATTTAGATCTATAGTTTAGTGCTTCCCTATGCATGGTCAGTGTGCCTTCTTTTAGTGTTCTAAGTTAGATTCTGTCTTTTACCTGTCATTGAGATGGCAAAGAGGACCAAAGGCTCCAAATAACTACCGCCTTAAAAATCAAGTTTTCAGCCTGATATTTATTTGCCATGACAATAGTGCTCACTTGGTCATATATTGGTAAAATTTGATGAGAGATATCTTAATGATAGTATGGGATCGTCCAATTTACTGCCATTTTACCTTTTTTAGAAAAAAAAAAAAAAAATAGAACCATTCTGAAGCATGTGTAATGGAGGAATTATTGTGTGGTTTAAAACCTACGGCATGTCATTTGTTTTATTGGTGAACTCACAGACCCAACTTAAATTTAACGTTTTATGGTAAGTTTGAATTGTTGAGGGCTTTCACTGAGATTTTATGTATGGCGTATTGTTGTCCAGTTTTAGATTGTGTAAAGAAATCCTAGGCTAGCAGAAAGCCTGTTTTTCCCCCAGTGATTGCTTATATAAGAGTTGACTTCCTCACTCTTCTACTTTGCAGATACGACATCAGAAAGATGTCCTGGGACGGCATTGTCCTCAGTTCTTGTCTACTTATATATGGATTTATTCAGGCCACGGCGCCCTGAAAACCGGCATCAAGAGGTAATCTTTTGCATTCTCTAACACATTACATTTTTCAATTATTACTGTGTTTCCTGTGTCAAAGCTTTCTATTCTAGAACATTCTCTTGATTTCTTTTCCAATAACCTGAAGAATCCTATTAAAATTGTCTGTTCATATTGTTCTATTCCAAAAATGCTCGTCTTTCCCAACGCTAGAAACCTATCATTTCCTCATTTGGAGTCGACTGATTACATTTCTCGAATATTTTAAGTTACAATTCTAGGGGAGTAACAGAATTTCTGGTGCCAACTAGAGTGGCTGAAACATTGTGTAATTAATTTGCAGGGAAATAGACGAAGCTCTAAGACCAGGTGTATATGCTTTAATAGATGCTTGCTCACCAGGAGATCTTCAACATCTTCATACTGTATTTGGAGGTAAGCAATCATGATGCAATCAAAACCTAAGTTACAACTTTGAAAGAAGGTTTTGTCGTCTCACATATTCTTTATGTTTCTGTAGAGGGTCCTTGTCGAAACACATTGGCAACTCTGCAACATGACTACAAACTCAACTTTCAGTATGAAGGGAAAGTCTAAGCCATTCCTACTCCGCTGGGATGTATCAGCAAATCATATGAATGTGATCACTAGGCTAACATGTTATCTGTGTACATAAAATTTTGCAAAGATAACGTCTGTATTCTTTAAGCCGATGATAAGCAGCACCCATGGAAGTAAGAAACAATGCAGCTGTCGATGAAGGTGTCATGCAGCACCACTGGTTATCCAGTAGCATATCGCCACAAAGTGGATTATTTTCATTTGGTTAATTTACAGGTGACTTAAACCAACTCATAAATTATCAATCAAATGTTATACCTACAAATAGACACATGTAAGATATACATATCATGATTTATACCCATGTATGTCTATGTGTTGTGTACTTGATCTTCATAGTGTACCTGAAGTCCAAACTTGTAAAATTAATTGTATTTGCGCTTTGATTTTCCTGTCAACTAGATGCTTGTTTGAATTTCTAGCCTGTCTTGTTCGTTTGGTTCCCACTCCTAGGCAGGGTGCCCTTTTGAGTTCTACACATCTGGTTTTCGTTGTGGGTTAGTGTTCAGAATCGAACTGAAAGAAGTTGATCACCTCCCTAAACAGCGACTGGTTTCTTAAGATGAAGTTAAAGCTAATGCAGTTCCTATATTCTACTTAAATCAGCATTTGGGATTTGTATTTTTAAAAATTTTTAAGTGCATGATAAACATTGCGGACGAACTTTCTAGCTTAATCCACTGTATCCATCAACTCAGTGGCCTAACAACTGCCCAAATGGGCCTTAGCATCTAGTAGTTGATGCGTCTTAATGGTCCACTGCTTCTTCCTCTAGCTTGTAACTTGTAAGATGCAGGCGTGTCCATCATTCTTATTCATCTACTTTTTTTTGTTCCCCAATGATGAGAGTCATCCTTAGCAAAAAGAAAAATTGAGGACTAGTCCCGCATAACAAACACAACCCAAATAATAAAAAGATTTTAGAGTAAAATAAAATTAGTTTCTGTGTGTGTAATTGTTGTAATTAACAATAGTATTGAGACAAAAGATAGCGTTTCAATCTCAAAGACTTACCATTAAACTAAGCTTTAAAATATTGGAGCTGTGTAATTATGGTCTATTGAAACATTGGAAAGAAAGTTTAGTAGGACAAACAAATGTCACAGATGGATTGATTATCTTTCAAGCTAATGCCATGTCCCCTCCACATTTGTCCCCATCCCAAAAGGGTATCAATTGTTTAGCTTTATTGTTAATGGCATTATGGAGCTGATGGACAAATGACAATGGCTTTGATAGCTCTGTGACCAAACGCTTGGAATAAAAAAAGTGGACATATTAGTTGTGTGGTAGAGACATTGATAGAAAACACTATACAATATCCTCAAACAATTAATTCTTGCTATAAATCAAACTAGCCCTTCAACATCTAAGTCTCTTAACAACTTTTTGGTGCCCAAAAATTTTACAAAGCTTCAAGGATCTAATCAGAAGAGGAATCTGGTCTGATGGGCTACTGTGCATGTAGAAGAAATGAGAGTCCACCCTTGTACCCAATTGTGCTATTCTTATCAGTGGTGGCAATTTTAGTGGCCTTACCATGGTTCTTCTCACAACAGCCAGTGATTGAGGTTGAAACCCCAAAACTGCAGATCAATTGGGCACTTATAGTCACACCATTGTTGTTGCTAGCCTTGGTTCATTGGTTGTCCTCTGTTGAACCCCAGAGAAGGCCCTGTCCAATGCCACCGCCTTATGCCATGTGTCTCTGCCGAGGAAAGTATGCCTGTGGATGTGGCCGCTATAAGTACCCTCTTTATTATTAGCTGGTTCGTCTAAAGTTTATTAAGCATATACAGATGTATAGTAATTTATGTGCTTTTTTGGTTTATTTTTTATGAGCATCTAAAGGGATGATCTGAGATCTCTTGTAATGAAATCTGGGTAGTTTTGTAACTGTAATTGTCATTCAATAGTTTTGAAGCAGGTATAATATATACTTTTTATTTAGGTGCTTTGGATATATATTCAGAACCATAACAGATTCCTTACAGATTTGCTTTAAGAAAATCTGTGGACCAATATTATGATATTTATATCTTGAAATTAATTGGCAAACATCATTTCTCATGTCTTTCTTCCGGTAATATAGTACGAGAAAATTCCAGACTCTATCACCTGGATATATTTGTTTCGTGTATATAAAATACAGTTTCTTGAAACAAAGCAAGTCTAATTAAGCTTGGTAAACAGTAATCAGGAACTAAAAGTACTCTATGGAGTAGATGTTTTTTGTCCACATCTATGCATAGGGAACAAAACAGGAAACATTGGACCAAGCTAAGTGGTCAGTAATCTGATACGGTAATGAGTAAGTATGAAGACTCTCTTTGAGAGTTTTTATTTATATTTTTTGAATTTTTTTTTAATTATGATTCGGTTCTTAGAAAAAAAAAAAAAAAAAAAAAAAGGAAGAGGTTGAGTCGATTTTCGCCAACGTAGCCTCTTTGAACTTGAGTTTTTATTTTTTTATTTTTTTTTTTTTTGAAAAGTTGAACTTAGAAAATTTTGAAATCGTGGCAACTTTCTAAAGGAGCATGGACTGGTTCATTTGTCATCTAATCGCTAAAAGCCAAATTAAGTAAAACCAGTTTAGGTTTGTAAAAATGATACACTGTCGGTAGCAGGATGGAGAGCCAATCAAAAGGCCACAACCATTTCATCCATCATGTTAAGGTGGCCTATATCAACTCAATTATTGTCCACACCACAATATAATCATTATTATCCCCCTTTTTTTTTTTCTTTTTTTCCTCTCCTTTGAAATTTTCGTCTCCAGAGTTTCACCTGAATCACCGTCTTTGAAATAAATAAATAAAATAAAAAAGAATATATTGGTGGGCAAAATAGAGTGAAAGTAGTACCACAGATAAATTTGGACAAACTTTGTATATAAAACCAAGTGAGTGGAATGTACATGATGCGACCACAATTTTATCTCATTTTACTATGTCCATACATACTTTTCTCATTTATATCCCCATTTATCTTTGCATATATTTATAGGCACACACGACAAATTACAACATTAACTAGGGATAAATTGATCACCACAAATGAATTTGGACACCCGAAATCGCACCTCACATGTCGTGTGCTTCCTATTTATCATCTCAATTACTATGGATTAATTTAGAAAGGATACGCCAAACCTTATATTCAAAGCTCACTGAAAATTAATGATGTGATATGTTGATCTGCATTTAATACAAAAATACAACATTAAATATCACCCTCTCTTATTAATAATATCTTGTTCTTTCTCTCAGGATCTTTGTCCCTTAAAATAGCATTAGTATGTATGAGATCTCTTCCCTTAAAATAGGCATTAGTATGTGTGCCAAAAAAAAATATCAACATTCAAAATCTCCAAATTATACCCTTCTAAAATAAGGAATAACATCAAAAAAAAAATAAACCATGACTTTTAGTTTTTTATTACAAAAATCTATTTTTTTTTACTAATATCAAATAAGATCTTCTATTGATCCACAACACAGAGCTAACTTGGCCCCAGGAGAGCATATGCCCCCAATTTTTTGAAATTTTCATTTTTACCCTAATATTTATAATAATATTCAATTATATCATTTATTTGTCTCCTTAAATTTTAATAATATAAAATTTATTCACATATTTCATTAAAAGATTCAATAATGCCCCTCATTTTTCCCATTGAATTTTATGATTTTTAAAATTTAGTTCTATTATTATTAAATAATTAATTTTTTTACACTTTGATAAATAATTTTTCTTCAGACCTCAGTTTAAAATATCTTTTAAATCATATCCATATTGACTATGTGTATTTTAAAATGGTCATTTTTATATTACCAACTCTAAATTATATTACTCAATTACAAGTTAATTTGAATATATATATATATATAAAGAGCAAAAAAGAAGGGCACAAAAAAGAAATTTAACATTAGATTTTGCCCTCACATAAAAAAAAATTTAGCTCCGTCACTGTCCACATATAGAGAGGTAGCAAAATCAGCTAGGCCTAACCAAATACGCAATGGAAGTAGGATCGAGTTGGGCCTATATATTTATGCCCACCGGCCTGACCTAGCAAAAATAATTTTTTTATTTTTTTAAAAATATTATTAAATAAATTAAATTTAAAAAATTTCTAATATATATAAGTACACATTATCTTACTTTTTTCCACACTTTCAAATTTCAACTTAATTCTAAATAATTTTTCTAATATTTTTTTATCAAAATTTTTTTGTCAACAACTCAACTTAATTACTTATAACTTATTTAATTATTTTTAAATTTTTATCTATAGGGAAAAAAATAACAAATTATTTATTTTTTTTCATAAATTTTATTTTTAAATTTCTAATATACATGTAATAATATCTTTTAGTTTTTAGTTTTTTTAAAGCGAGTCAAGAACATGCTAGTACGAGTTGACTCATCTTGGGGTCTTGGCACGTTTTGGACCCGACCTGCCTAAGAGACCAGCAGGCTTATGGGCCAAATTGGATACCCGTTTTAAATTTTTGGGCCGTGTTGACCCGTTCTTTATCCCAAGCTCCCAGGCCGAACCTGCCTATTTTACCACCTCTACACATGTAGAGTTAAAATTAGAGTTAAAATCGTTGAAAGTAAATAATTTTAACTTTTCAAATCACATAACAGAACTTAAAAAAGGAACTTTTGTGTGTTTGAAAGATATTGTTGTTGGATTTCTAAGATATTACAAAACATTTTTTTGTCTAGATGATTGTTTTCGGCTATTTTTGTAAATGCTAATAGACAATTTTAAATAATAAAGACGTTTATACAATAATTTAAAATTCCAATTTTGATAGTATATATAAATCTGGTGAGATTTGATTAAAAGATACAAATTAAAAGTTTTATTTGATATTAATAAAAAGATGTGAGAGTTTTTTTTTTTTTTTTGAAAAAAGGCTAAAGGTAACCTCTAAAATAATTATTATTTTCTCATTTTATACGAGTAATGATATGACTAGGTCAAGTGGTTTGGTGCATGAATATATATGCCTGTAATTCCAAGTTTTTCTTGTATTATCCTCACCACATAATGTTACATGTCAATCTCTTAATTATCGGTAGTCTCTATACCAATATACCATTACTCATTTTATACGTGCATACCATAATTTCCATGGTGAAATGAGCCAAAGTCACGTATTCATGTCATATATACAAGATTTTATTTTCAGTAAATATTTATATATACAATGGTTGCCACACAAGCAATACTAGAAATGCAAAATAAATAAATAAATACATTACATCAACAGAAGTTACCTCATGCATACATACACACCCTTATTAGACACCATAATATTTCTTGTGCTATAAATGCATTATATGTCTTAATTTTCAAACGAATACCTCTTGGAATTTATGTTAAAGGGCCCCCAAAATGGCCTATGGAAGAAGAAGCACAACCACCTCTATCTTAGAGGTGTTCTCTCTAAATCCTCTGCCGTACCCTGTTCTGCTCATTCTAGCAGTCGCTTCAATCTTTCTCGGCATATCATGGTACTTTTCGTACGAGGAAGCCGTAGAAAGCGCCGAAGAGCAACTCAGTTGGGTTCTTTTTGTCGTACCAATACTTCTTTTACTCGTCGTTCGTTGGTTGTCATCTATGGAGAATCCCGATGCTCTCTTTGCCACGTCACCATGGGATCGGCGCCGGAGAACCCATAACCCGCCGTCGGAAGGAAGCTCGCCATGGGGTGTGGCTGCTTTGATCGTTCTCTTACTTGTTTTGCTTCAGTACCAATCTATATTTCGTGATAGTTGGTTAATATAATACAATATAACTATATTACGAATAGAATATCATTTTTTTTTAAATATATATTTTTGGTTTCCTGTTAGTTTTTCATGTTTATGTTGTAAATACCAGAACTGGGTTTTTGTTTTTTTTTTTTTTAATAATTGTTGAATATGGTGATGGTGGTATGGTCTTGTGTATATGAGAGTGTTTATATAGATGTAATGAATACAGAATTACCTATCTTGATCTTGATTAAGTATATTCAGATTTTCTTTCTGTGAGTGGATTCAGTATAGATTAAAGTTTTCTAATGACGTGAATCTTGTTTTTCTGGTTGCTTTCTTTAATTCTGTCAAAAAACATTAATTTAAAGGGAGTATTGTAGAAGCTCCCTTAATTTAAATACTAAGGAAAACATTGTTGAATTTTCACAAGTCATATCACATATGAATGTGATCTACACTAATAGTGCATAATAGCATGCTTGGGGCGTTGCTCTGTTTTGGAAGTAATAATTGTCCAAAAGACAAGTAATCACAAACTTGAATATCAAGATAAACTAAATTTCTATTTCAAATGATGATGATGATGAAATTAAAGCAGCAAAGAGAGATCTAATCAGTCAAAACGATCAAAGGTGGCTCCACCATTTTCTAACCACTAGCAGATGGCACGGATCTAAATGGCTCAATTTTTTTTTTTCTCCCCCGGAACCAAAATTTCCATGAATAGCTCTAGGGACTCGATAGAATAGGTCCACTATGGATGAACGGTTTTAAATGTCTATTTCAGTCGCTAAAGTATTGTCGCAATGTGCCGTGGCAAACATTTTATGGCAAGGTTTGACAAATGCACGTTATTATTAAATTATACAAACCTACCCACAGTCCTAGTGGGTCCATTTTCGTCATGCCCACTACAATCAG
Organism: Parasponia andersonii; assembly: GCA_002914805.1. Lineage (NCBI taxonomy): Eukaryota > Viridiplantae > Streptophyta > Magnoliopsida > Rosales > Cannabaceae > Trema > Trema andersonii. The sequence goes on along the minus strand of JXTB01000186.1, from coordinate 245,606 downwards.
CAATGATGGGAAGTTTCACTTTGACACATTCAAATTTATATGCATAAATAGAAGAAAGTGATGGTGATGCAATGGCCACAGAGTGAAAAACGAAGAGAAACCAAGAGAATTATACATTTAATATAACTAACTAAGCTAATTATAGCTAATCTGAACTCCAAAGAGGTCCAAACCACTTGGAATGAAATGAAGACTGGTACGAAAGCAAAACCAAGAGCAGCGCAACGAAGACGGCAACTCCCCATGGCGAGCTCCCTGCTGGTTGCATTGGCGTGTCAGGCCGTGGACGACGAAAGCGAAAGTTGAATAACCCACACGAGGAATATGAAGCCATGAAAACTATCAACAAAACAGGCAACAAAAACACGAAGAGCTGGAAGTTGACGGCTGTTTGTTGCAACTGGGCTTTGTGGCCGGTGTATTGAGAAAGCCAGAGTAAGACCATTACGATAGAAAATATGGCAAGCAAATGAAAAGATGGTGCGGAGACGGAGGCCACGGTTTGGCTTGTCCATCCCTGCTTCCATTGTGGACCTCTCCGCTTGGGGTAGAACCACCCCATTTCTCTCCCACTCTTGTATCTCAGCCTGGTTTATATGCAAGGATTTATATATAAGATGTGCACATAAACTTGGTTTGCTTTTGGTGATGTATGCTTGCTTTGGCATATATGCTTTGAGTGAGGGATCTACCTGACAAACTTTCACTTTGGACTGATACCCACTCAAGCGTTTGATGCCAATTGTAACCTTAACATGGAGGATTAACCATGGACTTTAGTTACTTGAATCATTGAGTGAAAAAGAACAAGGGCAATGGATGACAATTGCCACGTGGGATGACGAGCTTTGATCTTATAGCATAAGTCTTGAGACTGGTACAGGCTGTTGTGTTGTACCAATGTTGAAATCAAATAACTTACCACATTGATAGAAAACGAGAAGTAAAATACAATACAGTTCCTAATATATGCCAACATACATATATTCTGATTAGAAATCATTTATGCACCACTATGTTGTTCTTCCATGGAAATGAAATAATATTATTCTCAATGAGAGGAGGAAAAAACATTCAAAATTGATACGGAACTCATACAACGTAATTGACTTGTACATTTCCCATGTTATGCTTGGACTGAGTTCTCTTCTCTTATTTTGCGGTGGCAAATAAAACCAAAGAAAATTGCGCTCCCAGATAATACCATACTAAATCAAGCAGCAACTTTCTTTGATGTCACCGAATTTATTATTATAGCAAATTCAGGACCCTGCGTGCGTCAGGAATAAAAAGAAAATCAAAAATTTCCCCACAATAACAGTATTTTGTTTAATAATCCGTCATTAAAACTTCAGAGTGAATTGCGTATATATACCTTTAGCGAAGCACCCCCAACAAGAAAACCATCAATATCCTCTTGTTTCGCCAGCTCAGCTGAATTGCCACCATTTACAGACCCTAAAATGAGATTCAGTTTAATGTTATCATTAGCGAATAATTAGAAGTATCATACATTTCACAAGTCACGAGAAAAACAAAATATCACATCAGGGTAATCATCAACAAAATAAAGTACAGTAAATAAACCACCTCCATATATAATTCGTGTTTTAGATGCAACTTCTGCTGACACATTGTTTTTGAGCCAATCACGAACAGCAGCATGTACTTCCTGAGCTTGTTGGGGTGTAGCCACCTTGCCAGTTCCAATAGCCCATACTGGCTCATAAGCAATGACTACGTTATCCCAACTAGGCACCGTATCTGCAAAAATGAGAACACTGTTTTAGAATGGAAACGTGTAATTGTCATGACAATAAAAATCTCTCCATATATACAACCTTATTGTGACAATAATTATCTATTTTATGCATGTCAATGTATATGCACATTAAATATTTGATTATGTAACAAAAAATATGACCACATTGCTGGATATCTCATAAGAGAGAAAAAGAAAAACTAAAAGCAACAGACGTTTACCTGCAAAAGCCTTCAATTGTTGAAAGCACACATCAAAAGTTTTTCCTGCTTCCCTTTCTTCTAGTAGTTCCCCAATGCAAGCTATAACTCCAAGACCCTCGCTCAAGGCATAAGCTGCTTTCTTTCCTATAAACTGTAGGCGACAAAGGTTGAATTAAATTCTGAGTACACACCACCAACTAGAAAGGACTGGCGTGTCTTCTCTGAGAAACATCGCAACAACTAGATTTTATTTAAGTTTCACCTGATCATCTTCACCAACGATATGTCTTCTCTCTGAATGCCCAAGAATAACCCATTTGACACCAATATCCTTCAATTGTTCCACACTATAAAACAGAGTTCACGTATCAATGGTCCAAAATCAAAGTCACAATGTAAATGTATTGGTGATTCTGCTTACAACTATATGTTCTAGAAATAAATTAAAACACAGGACCATGAAAATGTCCAAGGTCCAAGTCCATCTCTTAAAAATCAAAGGGAAATATATGGATTGCATTTTGCATTGTTAAAGAACTTATAAAACACCTAGGAAAATACGTTGTAATAAAGAATAACATAATTTCCACAAAACAAAAAGTACACTAACCTGATTTCTCCAGTGAAAGCTCCACCTTTTCCAACCCAAGAGTTCTGAGCAGAAATTTCTATCCGATCAGTTAATGAGCTCTTCACCTGATCCAAGTAGACAAAAGGTGGTGCTACAACAACATCTGTACATTTCACCCAAAATGCTAATTAAGTAATTGAAAACCAAATAGTGAATCAGGTGAAAGTAAGTACAAACTTCTACTACATTTGGAACACTACTTCTCACAGACAATTCACACCACAGACTTGCCACTGGAACATTTGTGTCCAACACCAGTTTCGAACGTCAACTTTTCATTGATCCTTTCTACAAAGACATGTTAAAGTCTAAGGAGCTAAGTAGCTATAATTTTAACCCTGGACTTATTCTCCAACATGCACAAGCATAATTTTCAGATTTATCCAAAAGACGTATTCTCCTGTCTGCATTCTGGAGAGCTCTCACAAAATAAAATAAAACCCATCAACAAGCTTACTGATGGACGTTAGAAAAACTGCTCCAGAGAATATTGAAACATACCAACATCAGCCTCCAATTTTGCACTGTTCAAGTCGGAGACAAGCTTGCTGATCGAATCTTTTGTACCATTCTAAATGAGAAAAAAAATATAATCAAACTATCAATTAATAAATACAACTATAGTTGAAAGGACCGGCGAGTAATATTATTAGCATACATCTTCACAATTGTGGTCAAAGAAAAATAATCTCAGCCTTTCTTGTTCTATTGGTAAAAGTCATTTTAACAAGAGGGTGTTAAACATATAATGTTACATTAGAAGCAATAAAAGGAGACAAACTGAGAGATAAAAGAATCACAATGAATATAGTTCTTAGTACTCACACACTTCCAGTTTCCTCCGACAAAGAACTGCAAGAAAAAAAAGAGGAGAAGATCAATTAGAAGCATGAGAACATACCAAAATATTAAATAATGACCAAAAGTATTCATAACTGAAGGCCTGACTTAAGCTTATTCAGTCTTACAAGTTCATTAGTAAAAGATGCCCGATCATTATCAATAATTTTTTTTGTTTTTCAATGCATTAACTTATTTAATAAGAAGAATTGGTAGAAAGTGCAAAGTAGTCCAGACAATTCCTATAGCATAAGATGGCTTGGTCTTAATTTCATGTCAAAATTGGAACATGGAGTTACACACATTGAAATTTTCTATCTATCTATCTATCTATCTCACCAAAAAGTCAAATCCTAAAAAGCCTCTTTTATCTTTTCAACCCTTCATAGGAAAACAAGGCTTCCAAAGTAATAAAAATCTGTTAATTGAAGATAGAATTTATCTTTACTCCCAGCCCTCACTGCACTTACTTGGAAACGCAAACCATATTAAGTAAATAAATAAATAAAACTCGACAAATAGTAAATCTATAAATAAAAATAAAGTTCAGGTTAAAAAAATAATTATTATTATAATTAAGAAGGAAAACCAACCTTTCCGGTGCCGGTCATGGTGACGACGGCTCTGGAGGCCTTGCGAGAAGAAGAAAGGCGGAGATGAGAATGGAGGTGTTGGAAAAGGGATTGGGTGGCTGAGATTGAGTTAGAGTGGTCGAGTTTGGAGCAGGAGGACCGTCGGAGACCGGAGAAGTTGGGGCAGTAGGAGAGGGATGTGGGTCCCGCCAGTTGAGATGCCAGAGATGTGGATGTCACCGCCATGCTTTCCTTACTCGATGAAAGAAAGACTATTGCTTCTTTTTTTTTTTTTTTTCCCTTTTTTTTTTTTTTTTTTTTTTTTTCCTAAATAAATGAACTTGTGTTATAGCTGCTTTTTTCTATACGTTGGAAGCAAGCAAGCGCACACAGAGAGAGAGAGAGAGAGGCTTTTACTTGTGGTGTTCCGCTGGGGTTTTATGGAATGGCAAAGCAAAAAGGGAGACACTTCTTCACGCGGATTTGTAGCGCGTTCAACGCACGCCACCAACCCCCCATACTCTTCCTTCTTCTTCTTCTTCTTTTTTTTTTTTTTTTTCCCCCTTGCGGTACAAACGTGGAAGGCCAAGTTTAGATGATTATTTTCTTCCTTGATTTGAATTATGTCAATTTTTTAAAAAATATTGCTTTGTTTTCGTCGTTACTTAAGTAAAAGCGAGACAAAATATCTTTATTTTAAGATTTAATTACCGCAATGCAATGCAATGCTTCTTAAATTATACCAATTATACTATTTTGTTTCTTGAATTTTTAATTTACATAATAAATTATCCATAAATTGTGTAATTGTTATAGTAATGGTTTTTCTGTTACAAATCATAAATTTTTTACACAAAAAATTAGTCATGTACAAATCATATAATTGAGCATTATTTAATTATTGAAGTTGAAGTTTTGTTCTCGACGTAATTACTAAATTATGTACTTTACATATGACTTATTTTATTTTAAATTTAACATTCTGTGATAAAAGGACCACTGCTAAAATAATTACATAGTTATTGATAATCTATTACATAATTTGAAAATTTGAAATCTTATTCTTTGTCACACTTACCAAGTTTTGTACTTTGTAAATGACTCATTTTTATTAAATATTCAATACAATCATTTGCTAAAATAATTACATAAATTATAGGAGTTTACTATATAACAAGTATAATGCATATATTATTAATATAATTAAACCTTATTTTACAGGTGTATTTGAGTTATATTTTGTTATCTTTTGTAGTATATGAATTATATATATATAAAAAGAACTATATAAAAGACAACTAATTGATTTTTTTTCCTTTTAAATTTTGAATATTGCTAAATTTACTGCGTTTTCCAAGTAAACTCCACAAACACTTTACTTTGTAATAAAAATATAATGTGAGGGGTAAATGTGGGGAATGGAAAATAGACTCTCTTAAACGTTAAATAGTTCTTTATCAATTATAATATCGGTTTCGTATATATCGTAAGGAATAGAGACTATTTTCTGGCCTTATTAATAATAAAAAATAAAAGAAAAAAACGCTAATGGATAGTAATGTCTGGTGCTTTCGACGCGCTTGAAATGCGGTTAGACTTCACATTTTCGTATTGACATAATACTAATAATATCCGGTAGCTCACGGTTGCAGGTGTCACTGTCTTTCAACGAGAAGGCACTTATGGGAAGGTAGGCCTTGACCTACACATTTCGTCGTCGTTTGTTGCTTTCCTTACCGGCATGAGGGATAGTAGCAAAGAATGTTTCACATTGTGCCACGTGGTACAAGGTTTAAAAAAAAACCACTAGGATGTGGATGGAGTGGTGTGTGAATCTTCACCCAAATATGTGGTCAATGGCTATGTGGATCGTGGACCTGCCTGTCTTTACGTTATAGAGTTCAATTCTGTATTAAAAGCTACTACACAGATATTCATCAGAGTCAAGAACTTAGTTTTATGGTCCTAACATTAGCTTTCACTATAGGGGGAAAAAAAAAAATGCTCTTTTTTCTTGTAGAGAATAAGAAGATTTATTTGCTCAATAAAACAATAATCAAAGAGCAAGCGGCTGAATCTTTCTTTGTTAAGGTGATTAGATTTAACGTGACAAACATGAAGGTTCAGCTGTCTTTGATCGAGTAGTTGGTCCACCTAACCTCTAATGAACAAACAAACATAGTTGTCATCAACTTTACAACTTCACTCTTTCTTTTTCTTCTTCATTTTTTTTTTTTTTTTTTTTGGATTGATTGACGGAAAAGGAACCGCACTCTCTCTTTTTAAAGCAAAGAAATTTTATCTTCTTAACTGTATTCTTTGGCTCAACCAGAACCACTCTAAAACGTCACATGGGATGTAAGCGAACAAGGGAAAGACATTTGCAAACCTTATCAGCAACTTCATTAAAATACTCGGTGCAAACCAAGAAACAGTTATTACGGTTGAGATGATGAGATAAGATTTGGTCACCTGTATTCTCCTTCCTCGTGCACCTTTTTATGTTCCAGAGTGACAACATTAGAATGTTAAGGCAACCATGTATTTCAATATTGACATCTACTTGTGCTCTAAAACTATAATTTATGGCCTTCCATTTGGACATTTGAGTTGCATCCATTTACTCCTAAGATATAACCTCAGTTAGACAAACCTCACTCACGTCTTTTTCAGCATTCAAGTCTTTTTTGCAAGTTTATGCTAGTAATACTATCATTTATTGTCCTTCCACAACACACCATACTTTATCTAGCACTCGAACCATACTTTCTCACCCTTTTAGAGAAAGAAGTTTGCAACTCAGACAAACGCCATAAAACTTCCTATACCCCCACCTTGCAAACATGCTTGAAATCCACCGTTGTTTTAGCAAATCCACAAACGGTATATAACATTTTCCTAGTTGGATATCAAGACCGCTACTAATAATAATAATCTATAAGACATCCTCCAATCCTAAGTTGGATAGTTTCCGGCCACATTATCTGTATTCAAATACAAAAATCAGAAGCAAATCAATCTTGACAACCCTTGTTCATTACATCTTTGTTACTTAAAACGTTTTAGCATTTACAAATCAACTTAAAGCATATTCCTTGCCAAGAACAACAGATTTATGAATATATATGAACCACCATTCTTGTTACATTCATGCAAGCGAGACCTGGCAAAATACCCAAGTTAACATTAACCAATAATAGCATAAGGATCCACCTCAGTAATATAATAAGTGGTTCAACTAGGAGGGAGATCAAATATTCCAAGAAATTAAACAATGTCAATCAGTGAAATCAAACAAAGAGGTCCAGACAAAAACAAATAGATTGGATTAGTAGCAACAGATGTAAGATCAATAGGCTCAAGTGATAAGAAACAAAACCTGTTTTGTTAGGTTTCTTCGACTTTGTCTCTTTGTCAGTCATTGGGCTTTCTGCTACTGACTATGCTATTAGATGAGCTGTCTTGTACACTACGAGAAGAAGAACATCTACTTGAAGAACTTCTTTCAGTGATGTTATTTTCCTTACTCACAGACCTTTGAGATTGTCCTTGTCCTGAATCCTGCAAATATATATATATATATATATATATATATATAAAGAAATTAAATTTCATAATGACTGATATTTTATACTAAGATATTCTTTCATGAAACAACTTCAAAGTCAGAAATAGACCTGATCTGTTGCAGATCCAGGAGTCTTCAACTCCAGGTTTGTCGCAACATCATTCGAATCCTCACTCTTTCCTATCTTGCTTTCCCCCGAGGACTTATTTCTGGAATCTTGTTTGCCTGAAACATTGGACCGACTTCCTGGTTGAATAATTGGAGATACATATTGTTGAGACTGCTGCTCAACCAGGGTACCGGGAGTTATGTATGGAACAAAAGTTGAACATGGGTTATGAAGGACCCCTGGATTCTGATTTCCGTAAAACGGATATGGCTGCATATGTGGATGAATAGAAATGGGCCCTGGAGCCAAAGACATTGGCACTGGATATGGGTATGAAGGTGGGGCCACGACAACTGAGTGATCCACAGCAGCCCAGGGGAATATTGTTCTCATTCTTTGCTGATATTGAACGTTAAGGTTTTCAATGTCAGATTTGAGAGAGGATTTCTCTTCTCTGAGATCATTTTTCTCCTGTGTCAACTGTTTCGAAACACAATACACCAATTAATTATATTATATTAAGTTCCAGAGATGTGAAACCATCCATCAAAGAATGAAAGGTTATAGAAGGATCACCTCACGAGCTTCTTCAGTTAGCGAAGCATACTCAGATTTAAGCTTGTTGACCTGTGATGTTAAATCCTTCAACAATTGGATTGTATCAGTTAAAATAGTTGCTTTGTCGTTTTTCGGTCTGTCAGGATCTGCGCGTTATAGTAACAACAGGGCGAGAAATGAAAAAATGCTGTTTAGTCACAGTTTTAGCAGCAAAAAGAAAAACATCACAAAGATGCACAAAAAAGAGTCACAAGAAAATATGTAACTCAGAGAAAACTAAAAACGCGTGTCAACACAAGCAAACCTCAAAATTCAGCCAAAGTATCTCAATTACTTTCAACCATAGCAAATAACCAAGATTTCCAAGCTGATAATTTTTGCCAAAGATTCAAGCACACGAACAGTGTAGAAATTAGGGAAAAAAAAAAAAAAAGAAGTTGATAACCACAAAAATGGAAGAACCAAACCAAATAATCATTTGTCCTACTTTCGAGTCAACTATCAAAGACAATTTTTTTCCCCACCTAGAACATTTCCCAGCTCTATAAACTGCTCATTTAGTCGATCCCGCCTTAACTTCTCTCTGTCAGCCTTCTGAAGCTTTCTTGCAGCTACGCCATCCTTGATTTCCCCTTCGGATTTTTGGCTGCAAGCAATTGTACCAAAATAAATAAATAAATAAATAACAGACAAAGATTTGATTAGTAATCAAACAACAATACCATGCTAGAGTGTCAAAACAGAAAATGACTTTTGAAGGCCTTGTGTGCAACATAATTTGCCAACATATTCACATCAAATAACGTGCAATAACACCTCTAGAAATAAAGCCACAATCTAGAACACTAGCTACAGAGTTGAACTCAGGAAAGTCTTCATTAACAACAAAAGCATATGCAAATTCTGACTACACAAAACATTCATTAACACCTATGAAATTGATACAAGAAAAAACTTTGTATTAACCGACCCATAAACGTCAAAATTGTTAGTTATGCACTTCACACATCGATCCACATTGAGTGCTTCAATTGCCACAATTAAATCTCTTGAGATTATTAAACAAATACCAAGCTATTTAGCAACAAAAACCATAAGGTTGTTTCAATTGGGCGTCCCATAAATCCAGAAACCCAACCCAGAAAAAAAAATAAAAAAATAAAAAAAAAACTAGAATAGAGGGTAATGAAAGGAACCTGGAACTGGGTTGAGAGCGAGTGGAGGGCAAGCGCGGATCTGAAGGTGTTTGACGAAATTCTGAGGGGGGTGGATTTGGGTGTGGCGGGGTTTGGATGAAATCGTCGTGTTCAAGCTGATTCATTAGATGGGCTTCTTCTGAATCAAGCTTCTGTGAGCTCAAAAGCTTATCTGACCCAAAATCGTAGTCTTGCGCGCAAGCTTTGCCCTAGTCCACCGGAGTTACCGGTATTTTGAACTCTTCTATTAAAAATTAAAATTAATAATAAACAACGTAAAAGAAATAAATATTTTTAGAAGTGAATTGTTCTTCACCTCAACTTTTCTTTAAGAAAAGGAATTTTTCTTTTAACTTTAGCCTAATGAAGTTAAAATTAAGTAAATTTTAGGTTTCATGCGGTATGCAATTAAAACTGACATAAAATAATTTCTAACACAAAGTTATTGTTAAAAAAATTCCATCAAAAAAAAAAGTTACCGTCAAATTAAACACTTCAGCGTTTCAAAAAAAATTAAACACTTCAGTAGATTTAACTAGTAAAATTAAACTAAAATATACTTGTGATTTTGTAACTCCTAAATAACAAAGTAATTTATATTTTATACCGTCACTTTTTAACTTTATACTCAATTATCCCTAAGTGTCAATATCGTTCCTATTTTACCCCCTAACACTAATACCAAAAAAAGACCGCAAGTCCTAAATAGATTTTTCACCGTCAAAGATTGTTACAATTAGAAAGTTCAAATATTTTTTTTGTTATACTTTTGACTCATTTTAGATATGGAATTATGCCCCTTTCTAGAAATTCACTTCCGAAAGTATTCCATCATACCCACTAATGAATTAAAACAAAAAATGGTATTTCATGCCTTTTTTTTTGTTTTTTATTTTTTGATTTAACGATGAAAAAATAATATATTGATTTCTCATTTATTTATTTAACCATCACAAATAGCAATTTCGAAATATGAATTTAAAAAAAAATACTAACAGAGGCTTTTATTTAACTATTTAAAAGGGGAAAGACTATTTGGACTTACCTATTGACTAGTGTTCTAACAGGGTTAGTATTGCCAGAGGAACTATTTGTTACGTACGTGACAACTAAGTAAGTAAAGAGTCAAAAATAATGAATTATTTTACTATTAGAGAGGATAGGATAGAAAGTAAAAAAATAAAAGAAAATTTAGGGGAATGATTAATATTTTAAATTTGATTAAGTATATATTTATTGTTTAAATTTTATAGGAAATGACTAGATATATATATATTTATACTTGATAGTTATGTTTTTCTATCAATTTTAAATATTGTGCTAAAATGTACTAAATATATAATTTTTTATATTTAGTATATAAAATTTTATATTTGATATATAAATATATATATATATCGAATATTTTGCTATAACATTTGAACATTTTGCTATAACATTTGACTAAGGATATTTATTTAAATTTGACTTAAAATTTAATCATATTCCCATGTAAACTTGTACCAATAATAACTATAACGCGTACATTATCAAAGTCAAAAAGTGAGAGCAACTTCGTACCAATAATAATGTAATGCAGGAAAATATTTAGATTATCAAATAACTTTGAGAGCGTTATTATTCTTATTATTATTATATGTTCTAACTATAAGGCGTTTAGTTAAATATATATATATATATAGTAATAAATCGTAAGAGTTTAAAATTATGCTATATCATTGATGCGAATGTTTTTAAACATTTTATTTTTTATTTTTTAAAAAAGAAGCATTACTTAGCATTAGTCATTTTTATATGATTAATTAGAATTTTTATTTACTTATTTAAATCATTAGCACTTTTCATTTAGAGTGAATTATCAATTGCGTCATTCTTTCTTTTTCGAGCAAATGTGTGTGTTTTTATTTTCCTTGAAATCTAAAGTTTATGCTCAAAAGCGACCAAAACAAATATTAGATTCAAAAAATACCTTAAGTATACACTATGTAATTTAAACCTTATTTTTTATATATATGATATTATATTCAAATTTTGAAAAATTTATACAATTTACGCATATTTCAAATGATTTATAATATTGAAAGTCAAAATTGTCTCTCACCAAATAACAAAATACATTAAGAATTAATTAACCAAAAAATTTAAAAGAAAATTAAAAGAATCATATTAAAGTATAGGTTTCAACTATTTAAGCAATTTTTTTTATGCTATTTATGTGTTTGGAAACAAGAATAGACAAACATCAATTCATTTGCATTGATAAATTAAGGGTGAACAGCATAAAATCGGATTATCCGAAGTATCCAATTTATGATAATTTGATCGTCAAAATTTCAAATGTAATAATTAAGTCAGTAGATTTTCCAATTTGTATTATTTTAATTTTTAGACTATTTAAGTTATAACATGTTGTTAAATTTTTAACAAAAAATACAAACAAAGAACAAATTATGGTATTTAAAAGAACAAATTATGGTATTTAAAAATATATTTGAAAAATAATTTTAAAAAACTTCAAGCATAAAAAATGAATAATTGCAAATTTTTTTTCTCTAATTTGAAGCTAAAAGCACCATAAAAAATACAAATAATAAATTTGTGGTCAAAAGTATCTAACAATGTCTGATTGGCAATTTGTGTCTTCACCCCGATTGAAAGTTTGAGAAGTAAATCGTCACAAATTGGACGGTTTAGCGGCCATTTGTACCATAAACCATAAAATTATGGGTAAACTCATTATACTCACGTGTGAAGGGTACTAATTTATGGAAATATGAAATCTGAAAATTTCCAAAGCTTAAACTTCAATGTTTTTTCCTTTTTTTTTTTTTTCCCGGCATTTAACCCAAATAAAAATGCAAAGTTGTCCACTCTGGGTCATTTGCTGACTATTGTTGGTATTTAACCTCTATAAAAATCCAAACTTGTCCACTTTAGGTCGCCGATATGCCCAATTTCAGATGAAAAGAGATCAACGGTCACCGTTAAAGGTGTAAACATTTTCTGTAGACCGCGAAGCACCATATTATGCGGTCAGTATATAATTGCATATTGGCCGTGGATTGGCGGTTTAGTGAGTCGCAGTGTTCACAATCGCGAGGGAGAAGAGAAGAGAGAGAGAGAAAAGTGGGTGAAGATGTCGGGTATGGGAGACGGGTACGTGGGCACGGCCCAAGACGCTGTCAGGATCCGAAGGCTCGAGAAGCAGAGAGAAGCGGAGCGCCAGAAAATCCAAGAGCTCAAAACCAAGTCCGCCTCACAAAAGGGCCAACCCGGCCTCCTCCAATTCGGGTCAAGTACATCCGAGGTTCGTATTCTAGGGTTTTTCTTATTGCTTTATTTCTGTTTTCTCATTGCTTGGTTGCTGAGAAAGTTGAGGAAAACGAGAAAAACTTTTTTTTTGGGAACTGTTATTGAGTTATTATTCTTATTATTATTTTTTTTAATGGTTGTGTTATTCAGATTCTTGAGACCGCGTTTAAGAAGGAAACTGTAGGTTTGGTTACAAGGGAGGAATATGTTGAGAAGGTAATGCGTTTATCAGTGCGCTAGGGGTTTTTTTTTTTTTTTTTTTTTCGGTTAATGGATTTTGGTGCTTGACAAGGGGTTGGGGTTTTCTTGTTGATATGTATTGCAGAGAGTTAATATTCGGAACAAAATCGAAGAGGAAGAGAAGGAGAAACTTCAGAAGCTACAACAAGAGTGAGTTTATGAATGGTGACATTGTTAAATTTGTGAAATTTAGGTTTCTTTTGACATTTTTAAAGTTTCGTATTGTTTAATTTCATTTCCCATAAATTTTAGGGAGGAGGAGCTCCAATTACAAAAGCGCAGAAGGAGGAAGATAAAAGGGAATTCCCGTTTGTCATTTGCGGACGACATTGAGAATGGCAGTGAAGACGAAGATGGGGAAAATAGTAATCATCTTAAACTCTTTTTTTTTTACCCTTAAACTTGAGGAGATCAAAATGAACTCTCTTTTGGCTTGTATTGCAGTTTGTGAAAAAAGGGACAAAAATGAAGTCGCAGAGTACTTATTAAATGAATAGAGATTTGGCTACTTATTGAGCACTTATTTTAGAAAGGCATATATCTTATTATTTTAATTTCATTAACCATATTGGAAACTATAAGAAACTAATGTATACTTTGGATAACTGGTTCTTTTTGTTGCATTCATCGACTTTCATTTGTGATTTCTTGAATCTAGACTCTCTCTCTCTCTCTTCTGGATAATTGGTTCTTTTTGTTGCATTCATCGACTTTCACTCTTGAATTCTTGAATATAGATTCTCTCTCTCTCTCTCTCTCTCTCATCAATTTGAGTTTGAATAGACTATGCAAGAAGCTCCTTGTTGGCTCTCTAAAATTCTTGTTAATCAAATAGTACATCGTATTCTTTCTGCAGAAAGTTCTGACTCGGCAAGATTTCAGCGTGCTAAATTGGGCAAAGATCCCACAGTGGAAACTAGCTTTCTGCCAGACAGGTGTGGTATCACTCTATCTTGTGTGTGAGCGTGTTTTTTGTCTGTCTCTTTATTTCTGTGACCTTGGGTCTAACGTTTGAGCTTAGAGTGGCTGAGGATGCTGTTTCAGTGAGCGTGAGGCTGAGGAGCAAGTCGAGCGCGAAAGGTTGCGGAAACAATGGCTACTTGAGCAGGAGCAGATACGAAGTAATTTGGGTTATCACTTTGGTTTATGGCCTTGACATTTGAATAAAATCTTAGTACTGATTTAATACCTCTCTAATTTCAGATGAGCCACTTCAAATTACTTATAGTTATTGGGATGGAGCAGGCCACAGGCGAGTGATCCAGGCAAGTATTAATATGCCCACACAACTTAGATTGGTTTATCTTTTGTTCTTTTCTCGTATCTATTTCTTGTCCATAATCTGATTGCTAGTGCCGCCCTTCAGGTACGGAAGGGTGACTCTATAGGAGAGTTTCTTCGGGCTGTTCAGCAACAACTCGCACCAGAATTTCGAGAAATTCGGACCACATCTGTGGAGAATTTGCTTTATGTGAAAGAAGATCTTATTATTCCACATGTAAGATAATTGTTAGTGAAAGTATATAAGTTCAATTATTTTGTAAGATTGTTATGCTTTCTGCTAACTAAGTGGTATCACCTTTTTTGTGGAAGTACAGCAGCATAGTTTCTACGAGCTGATTGTTAACAAGGCTAGGGGGAAAAGTGGACCGGTAAGAACCTTTTTTCTTTTCCTTCTAAGAAATTTGTTGTAGCATTATTGATATTCTGGTAGAGAGATCAAAGAAGTGCTTATTGTTTTTGACATCTGTGGTTTATATCCTTAAAATGGTGTCTTAGTTCTTTTTCAGTTTAGTTGAGTTGGGTGCAACATTTCTGCATCTCAGTCTCGCTTGTTTCTGGTCGTAAATCCATTTTCATGTGTAAGATTTAAGTAATTGAAAACAAAAACAAAATTGAAATACAATTGTTGGTAAATCTTAAATAGTTATCTTGCAGTTCTTTGACTAAAGCGATTAAGTTATCTTATCTGTTTGCATTCCCCTGTTCTATTATTTCTTTCATAGTAGGCCAGCACTTTTTGGAAGCTACTTATTCTAACATCTTTTGGCTTGAACTGTTATTTCTTTACAGTTGTTTCACTTTGATGTGCATGAGGATGTGCGAACAATTGCTGATGCAACAAAAGAGAAAGATGAGGTATATTTCTTCCTTATATCTTCTGTTTTGTGGACTATTATTTTTAAAAAATAAAGCACAAGAAATATTATGAATTAAGTTTAGTGAATACATGAGTTATGAAATATATTCAAAGAACCATAATGCTATAGTTAAGTCTGACGTCTTAATTTATTCCATATATGTCCACTGTGCCTGGCGAAATGTGTGCTTGAATTAAACAGCTCTGGAATGAAAATATTTGTGCACACCGATAATTGTTATCGCTATCTCACACACATTCTTCCGATCCTCTTCCCAAGTAAATTGTTATTATACAAACATATCAAATTTCATGAACATTTTTCATCTACTTGATTTACTATCTTCATAGTTCGCCAATCTGCGGTGAAATGTTGAAACCAAATATGAATGACATCTCAAAGGTGTAATAAAATATGAATGATGTGTCAAAGGGGAAACGGATAGGAAACCGCCTTTGTCTTTGGCTCTGATACCATAAGTAATCATATGGGTCTTGTTTCTTACCCATGGTAATGATGATAAATAACTAATATGACAAATGGACAATAACAATGATAATGATAATAACAACAATAAAATATGTCGAACTTGTTTGATAATTGGATGTGCAAAGTGCCAACATGTTTGGTCCATTAGGAATTGTTGCTGACAAAAGTATTAACGGTATTATATGAAGTTACTTGTCATGTTATTCTATATAGTGAAATATGGATGCATCTCATTGTAAAGTATGTCTATATTTGGAAACCTTTTCTTTTGGGGGTCTACATTCTAAATGACCGTCCTTTTCAGTCCTGAATATATATACTATTTTCTGGTATATGGTTGGTATCTCATTTCCTGGAAAGTTTATGATCTTGTCCATTACGGTGTTCATTTCTTTCTACTTTACCTTTCTGCAGTCTCATGCTGGGAAGGTTGTTGAAAGGCACTGGTATGAGAAGAACAAGCATATTTTTCCAGCGTCAAGATGGGAGGTACGTCTCTCTCTCTCTCTCTCTCTCTCTCTCTCTCTCTCTCTCTCTCTAAAATACTGAATTAGCACATTTGTCGTCATTGTATGTTGTGTTTTTCCTTAGGACACGAACTAGAGCCTTCAATTAACTATGACATATAAATGGATATCATGTCGGATAAGAATGATCTTAAGTCCAACAGACTGCTTAGGTAGCCTATTGCAACACCGTATGCTGCGTTGGAAATTTATGCAGTGGGAGGTTTAAATTTGGTGGTGCTTTTTTTTCTCTGTTTCTAATCTCTTTATACATATGGCAGATATATGATCCAACAAAGAAATGGGAGCGTTACACCATCCATGGGGACTGATTAATCGTGGTATTCTGTGCTATTGGGGATTTGTTCTTAAAAGCTTTGGTAGTGAATATAAACTCCAGCTCTGATGCGTGGATTTTATCAGCCTATTCCCATTTATATTAATGAGTAACTTAATGGTTGGGGAAGAAATGTGTTTAGCAATTGCAGTTCTTAGTATTTCTAATACAGTTAATTGAGCCATGTACTTTAAGAGATTGCGGACCTATTTACTAAGAGACATTGTTAATGTTATTTGCATTTAATACTTTTCTGCTATTTGGCCTCTTTGATAATGATACTCTTATGAATCCTACTTTAGAGATTTTAGTGCAAGCATGGGAATGTTGAGATGAGCTATCTAAAGCATCCATATTTACAAATATAAGATCTGTGTATATCTTCCTTTCTCATCCTTCAGTGAACACACAATCGCTTCGCACAATAAACTGTTTTATTGATTGGTTTTCTTAAGCATGTATAGGATTCTGTTTGGTGTTTGCTGCATAGTGGGCAACCTAAAGTAACCTCAAAGTATCCCGAAGGCTGAAGAGCCTGAAGCGCTTCTTGTCCAAGTTGGTATCCATTTATCACATTGCTAATTAATTAACAGGTTTTAAGTGCTGCTAAATATCAGTAGTTGGCCGCAAGGCAAGACCATAATAGTCCAATTAATTTACAGGTTTTTAGTGCTGTTAAAAGTTTGTAGTTGGCCGCAAGGCAAGACCATAATAGCCCGAAAAGCATTTGGTATAGTTTTTATATAGAAAAGACAATCACAAATACTAAGGCTACCAATATAGAAGCGGGAAAAAAAAAAAAAAAAAAACACGTAATACATTATTTTAGCCCCTCGTTTGTACACTTTTTTTGCTCTTAGCCCCATTTGGTTGGAGATAATAGAAAGGAGTGGAATGGAAATATTTCCAAAATGATTCAATTTTATTATTTGGTTAGAAAGTCTAAATAAGAAGAGTATATATGGTAGAATTTCATTGGATGGAATAAGGTGGGATGAAATATCATTTAATTAATAAAATAATAATTAACAAAATAATTTAATAAACTAATAATTTAATTAATAAAATAAAATAATGTCAATTGTAAAATAATTTACTTAATAAAAATAATTAATAAAATAAAATAATCCTAAATGTAAAATAATTTAATAAAATAAAATAGTGAAAATGTAAAATAATTTAATAAAATAGTAATTTAATTAATAAAATAATTGAATGCTAAATATAATTTAAAATACTTAAAATATTTATTTAAAACTTAAATGTATTTTTGTCCTTATAGAACTAATTTCATTCCTTTTCACAATTAACTAAACATAAAAAAAGTTCATTCATATACTAATTCTATCACTTCAACCAAACAACATATTTATATTATCATTCATTTTTTTATTCCATTTTTATTATCATTCCACCACTGCAACCAAATTGACCTTTAATTCTTAATAGATTTTGATTTGATTCCTTAATGGAAACTTTATCAGCTTTTGTCATCCGTTGTAATTCAATAAGATCCTACACACAAAATAAGACTATTGCCTACTAAGGCTAGCTCAGTAGGGATTAGGTTTGAATATTAGGCCTAGAGTTCGATTCCCATAATGCGTGAGTTATTTTCATTTCTTTATAATAAGTTGAGGTCATTAGTTAAGTATCATTTAAAAAAGATAAATAACTAGGGGCACAAGACAAATTGGGGTAGCAAAATATTATTTTAGGAGTTATTTGGGGACATCACTTATATTATCTGTCAATACGAACATTTTTTGATTTAGCAAAAGACTACGGTGTAAATAAAAAATAAAATATTTACCAGTCCAAATCTAGAAATTTGGGATTATGCCAAAATCAAACCAATGATATTAAAGGTTACAATAGCGTACCCTTATAACTAAATCCATACGGACGTTAAAAAAAATAAATAAATAAAAGATTGACCAGTCCAAATATAAAAAACACATGTCATGTCAGCATCAAGGCAACAAAATTGAGAAACAAAATCAAGTCGTCATTGTGGTGAATTTTTGATAATAAAAGTTAAAAGTTATATAGTTAGAGAGTGTCATACCCTTATAACCCCATGTGGTAAATCCATCTAATTACAAACAAAATTGAGAAGAAAAATTGAATCGTCATTGTGGTGGGTTTTTGGGTCATGTTAACATCAAGCCAACGTAATTGGGAAACAAAATCAAATTGTCATTGTGGTGAATTTTTGACAATAAAAGAAGAAAAATTGAATCGTCATTGTGGTTGGTTTTTTCGTAATAAAAATTATTAGAGGGTAGCATACCATTATAACTCTAGATAGTAGACTCAACCGCATTGATTAATAAATCTCTTTTGAAATAGATTACTCATATACCTCTGATTACTGTAATGGTAAAAACTCGAGTATAAGACTTTTCAATCTATAGAGCGAGTGTTTTACCATTCTAACTATTAACATGATAGTCGTGGTTGGTTTGGGTATTTACTTGTAGAATTTTAGTTTTAATCAAAATTAACCACTAAAAAAATATGAGCTTTTGTAGGCGTAAGGATTCAAACCTTCTATAATACCTCCAAAGGGCTAATAGACAACAAATAAATAATAAAATTAATTTGCAAAAGTCCCACATTGACTTGGAATATAAGAGTCTATCCACACATTTATTTATATCAATGTTTGTGGCATGATATTATTTATTAAAAAAAAAAAAAGTGTAAAACAATTTACTGAGCAAGGGTGTCGATTAGCGGCTGATGATTCTTTGCTATTCAATTTTTTATTGAGTATTTTTTTTTTAATGTGACTCACAAATAAATATCAATTTAATATTTGTTGATTCAATGTTTTCTCGATTTTTTGAGTGTCGTTGGCAGTGGCTCTTCTTTATTTTTTATTGTGATGGCGAATGCACTACCTTAATAATTCAATATAGGGCTAAATATGATACCCGAAAAACTGATGTGTTTTCTCAAGCCCTTCAACCTAGCCGACACTAAATTGACTCGATTCAACTCAAGAAAATTATATTTAAACTGAACTGAATAGTTTTCGGTTCGAAATTATTTTGTCATTTTATTCGATCAAACCAAATCTAAAATTTATTAATCTTTTTATCAAAAGTAAATTAAAATAATTGCATTTAAGCATTTATTTATGCAATTTTATGTTTCAGTTTCGAGTTTTAAATTTGACTTAAAAATACTTTTAATTAGTCTAAATTTGCACACATTACTAATTATTATAAGAAAAGGCTCTTCAAATAACATGGACTAAAACAATTTTTTTCCCATCTAAAGTCCATATGTCCAACACTGAAAACTCGAACTAAAAGCTCAAAATAACCGAATTTAATTAGGTTTGGAAATGGACCTGACTAGCAGTAATTTATAATCAAATCAATTTTTTTCCCATCTAAAGTTCATATGTCGAACACTGAAAACTCGAACTAAAAGTTCAAAATAACCGAATTTAATTAGGTTTGGAAATGGACCTAACTAGCAGTAATTTATAATCAAATAACTTTTTATGAGTATTTTTAAAAATGACATTTCTAAAAGTATTACAGTGTTACGTGACCAGAGTTACTAGATTTATGACCATAAAATTATAAATTTTCTTATAACTAATTAATAGTCACAAATTGTGGAATCCTCCGTCACACAATATTATAATACTATTAAAAATATCATTTTTCAAAACTCTTCTTAAAAAATTATTTTAGTCCAAATTATTGCTGCTCATATCAATTTCCCTATTAGTTTCGGTTTCAATCCCTTTTTTGCCCTTACCACTTTTATATTTTAGTAAAAATGCGTGTGAAAAGAGAGTGTATCATACACTTATCCATTCACAAGTCAAGCAATAAGATAAGGACGAGAATACTCTTTTAAAATAAACATCTTATTTTAAAAAAAGAAAAATAGTATTTTATCAAAATTAATTTAGAAATTTAAGAAATGTCTTATTTAAAAAATATATATAATAATATTTTATTAAGATCAAAATATAATTTTAAAAACACAATTTTAGAAGGAATAATGCTAGATATTCAATCTAGTTTAGTATTTTTTTCAATATCACTTGGCATCATGAGATAAGTTGTTATTATTCAATTGGTAAAATAAATTGATTATCATTCACTAATTATATATATATATATATATATATATATATATATATATTAAGCCTGTAATAGAGAGAAAGTATCAAAATTCTGATAGTTTTTTTTATCACTATTCTATTTTTTAAACTTTTATAAAATTTTAAATTTTTTCATGATATGTTTGGTCATAATATGTAGATTATAAAATATAATTTAATAATAATTTTTTTGTTCTTTATTTAATAATTGAAACTTTGTTATGTTTAATGTTTTTTTTTTTTTTAAAAAGAAACAAACATGGAACCTACATTTATATTAATAGTAATACATTAAATCTATAAAATTGTTACTTTTAAGATTTTTTTAAAAAAAATTATAATTGTCATTATCTTACTAGATGTACTATTTATATTTATTTTAATACATGGGATATATAACAATATTAGATTGTTGCATTTACGTTTAAGATTGGTTGTCTGTTTTTTTTTTCCCGAAATACATTGAACCTTTAAAACCCAAAAAATTGTTACGCTTAAGTTTTTTTTTTTTTTTTGTGTTTAAAATTTTATAATTGTCATTATCTTAATAGATTTTTTTCTCTTAAAAAATTTATAACCGTTATTATCTTAATAGATTTACTATTTATATTTATTTTAATATCTTAGATATATAACAATATAAAT
The DNA here is from genome assembly GCA_002914805.1 of Parasponia andersonii. NCBI lineage: Eukaryota > Viridiplantae > Streptophyta > Magnoliopsida > Rosales > Cannabaceae > Trema > Trema andersonii. The sequence continues at coordinate 224,365 of JXTB01000186.1, read as the reverse complement.
TTTTTATATTTACATTTATGTTTGGTTATCTATTTTTTTTCTTTTTTCCTATAACATATTTTGTTATGTTAATTTTTTTTTAAATGCATTAAACCTTTTGTTATGTTTAAGTTTAATTTTATTTTTTTTTCTAATTCTCAAATAATTGTCATTATCTTAATACATTTAATTTAGAAAGTAAAGATAGTATATTTTTTGTAATTCATTGAACTAAATCTAGAAGTTAGATTATATGCATCATTTAAAGAGTATATTTTTTGTAATTCATTGAACTAAATCTAGAAGTTAGATTATATGCATCATTCAACAGTAAAAGAATAAATAACACTCCTAATTCTAAAGTATTATAATTAAAGTTAGTTACTACTATATATAAATAATTGAACATTCATATAGGTCACAATTTCAATTTTTAAAATATGTATGTTTTTAAGACTTCTTTTAATTTTGATTTTGATTTCCCTTGGCAATTCTATATGTTGCTCATAATTTACTTTCAACGTGTATTAAAACTATGATATTGTATCTATTTTTTACGTAAGAAAATATGTCATATGCACTGCGTCAAATCTAAGTCTTACAAGAGATGCTTGAAGCATAAGAGTGAGAATTTTTAGAATATGAGAAGCATTAAACCTAAAAAAAATATGAATAATATTGAGACTAAAAAATAACAACATCAAATTCTCAAATATTAATATGA
>JXTB01000186.1:202419-223641 GCA_002914805.1 Parasponia andersonii | reverse complement strand
TGTGCTCAAATATTGATGTAAATTTCTATTGTTATTTTTTTATGTTCAATTTTTCTCTAATCTTTAAATTTTAATTTTGTACAAGAATTTTTCTAATAATAATATTTAATTTTTCCCAAATATTATCAATAATCTTAAAACTATAAAATATTTTAATAATTAACATATAAATTCAAATTAACACATAAATATTTTAATATTTTAATTATAACTATAAAAGAGTGAGATATAAGGTGGGATACGTAATATTTGTCTATTTTCAAACGACGTCAATGAGTCACTAAAGTCGCTCGTAGTGGAAACGACGACGTTGGGGCTACGAGTATCCCAGACGCACGTTTCAGCATTTTCCAGACCAAAAACATCTCCCCAAGCCCAATATAAGCCCAAATTTGTCAATTTTGACATTTTGTCTCTGCTAGGAGTCTCTGTTGAAACTCTCCTCTCCTCCCTCTCTCTTCTCCATAATATTTTCTGAAACAAAGAAGAGAAAGCCGAAGCTCTCTTCTCTAATGGTGCCGATGAAGCTTATCAGGGTCTTCTTCCTCGCTCTTCTCCTCATCGCATCCCCTTTCCTTCAAGGTTATTATTTTTTCCTCGTTTCCTAGATCTAGATCTACTGATACACNTTTTTTTTTTTTTTTTTTGGTTTTATGTTGGGATGTAAATTTATTGTTGCGCCTGATATTAAATTATCGTTCTAGATTAGGTTTTTATTTTTTATTTTTTGTGTGGGGAAACTGGGCTGGACGGGTATTTGAATTCTTTGAAAGCGAAATGATATCGAAATCGTGTCTATTGTGGGAGTGATTGAATAATCAATCAATTCATTTTGTTGCAATTTTGCTTATGAAATAAGAGCATAATGCAACACAGCTTATTGTTTGGGAATTTCTAAGCTGGTGAAACACTAGGGAGCTAGTGCAATTTTGTAATTGTATGTGATGGTCAACGTACAGATTTCATATGGGATGTATGAATTCATAATGGGTCTGGATTCAGTTTTGTGCTGCTTTGAATTGTGATCTACGTGTTAGGTGGGTCTGTTTCGATTAGCGGTGGAAATGACAATAACTTGTTGAGCTTTGTTTTTTCAGTTGCTAGGGGTCAATCGGATTCAGATTCGGACGTTTCCGAGGCTGTAGAAGAAAGCAGTGATCTTGGGATTGTTGGCGAGGATGTCCAGGACTTTGGTGATGGAAATTTTAGCCCTGCTCCAGGAATTCATACAGTCTCTGTTTTCCCGAAGAATAGCGCACGATGTGAGAGTTCCTTTCAATGTTTAAGAGTGGAGAACTGTTGTGTAGTTATGTGTCGTATAACATTTAAGTTGATTTCTTCCTTTTTGCAGTGGTTACAGCGGGAGAAGAGACTGAGCTACTAGTCGGAATTAAAAACGACGGTAATGAAATGAATATGGAAGTTTGGTATTATTAGCCTTTTTCAGTTTGTTTGTTCTTGGGTGTACTTGATATTATGTTCTTTTGCTTCGAAGTTTAATTCTGTATTGCCATTCCATTGTGATGGCTTACATTGGTATCTTTTTTCTGTCTGAATTGCCAAATTCTTTGCTTTTTCTGTGGGTGTGCGAACGTATGTTACCATATGATTGTTTACGATTGTTAGAGATGGAGCTTAGTTGCATTTCTGTATGAAAAAACAGGGGACTCAAGCGTGAACGTCATTGCAATTAAAGCTAGTGTTCATCTCCCATTTGATCATAATATGCTGGTTCAAAATCTGAGTGCACTGGTGAGTCTTGGGTTTCTCAAATTTAATAGATTTTTATATCGAATGTGTCAGCTTTTGCTCAGTGTGAAATGTGAATTATCAGAACTCTTGTTCTCAACAAAGCTTTTTATTTATTCCTCTTTTCGTTTAGATTGAAGAGAACTTTTAGTCTTTTTTTTTTTCCAGGTTACAATATAAACTATCGGTTGCTTTTACCACATATATGTTGGTTGCTCATAGGTTTTCTCCCTCAACATCATGAGATTTCTCAATTAGTGCTCAATTACCATTGTCTTTTGTGTCTCCAGGGCTTCCTGATGGGAATTGCATCAAGATTTTTTTTACCCTTTGCTTGATTCGGTTCATTTCTATGTTATCTCATTGCTTACATGTATGTTTATCTTGTCTAGAGCTTTAACAATGCATCAGTACCAGCTACAGCTCAGGCTACTTTCCCCTACATATTTGCTGTCAGCAAGTACTTGCAGGTACTTGAATTCAGTGGAAGTGATGTGCATTTTCAATTTTTGAAATCACTCCTATGTATGTCATTTCTTATTTTTTGATCTACAAGAATGAATGAAAAAAACATTTGATTGACCTTGAGCTCTGTTTTTTTTTTTTTTTCTTGGGCGGGACACAGCCTGGAAGTTTTGATCTTGTGGGTACTATTATCTATGAGATAGACCAGCATCCTTATCAGAGCACCTTCTACAATGGTACCATTGAAGTTGTTGAGGCTGGTGGATTCCTCAGCATTGAATCTGTTTTCCTTGTTACTCTTGGAATTGCTCTTCTTGTTCTACTTGTCTTGTGGGTTCATGGTCAAATACAGCGCCTTTCTAAGGTACTAATAATTCAATTGTGTGTTCAATTGACTCGGTAGTACGTTTGCAAGACTTTTTTCTTAGCCATTAAAAAGGAAAGTCTTTGTAAGGACCTATTAACTTGCAGTCAGTATGAACTGGTGCCTTTTCTGGTATGGTACTGATTTTGTCCTCCACGAATTTCAATTTCATTTGCATGTCCAGTGAAAGAGAATGATGGGCAGTGATGTTTATCATGATATAGTTATTACCAATCTTAGGGGATTCAGATAGACCAGATTTTGGGGTTGGGTGTTTTGATAAATTTTACACCTGAAGATACAATGAAGAAAAAGCAAACACCTTACTAGAAATTGTTTCCTTTGATGTTCTCATGGCAAACTATTCATATTTATTTACGTATTTGTTTTCATGATAATACTTTCTTTAATGTCTGTTTATTTCATTAGAAAACTAAGAGAGCACCCAAGGTGGAAGTTGGGACCAAGACCACTGATGCGTCAATGGATGAATGGCTTCAGGTACGTAGTTAATGCTGAGGAATTATGCCCCTGATCCCTTTATACTGTACTGAGAACTGCTGCTAATCTGTTCCATTTTTCCCTTTGATTCTCAGGGAACTGCATTTACTCAGTCACTTTCAAGCAAATCAAAGAAGAAGAAGTAGATAAAAGTTGTCACGGTTCTGTTGCCGAGGAGAATACAGGGAGGTTCAAGCTCTTGTAACTTGCGTTAGGGATTTGAGAGCTGAAATAGTTGAACTAGTTTTGACAACTAGACCAGAAATTTTACCTTGCTGTTGTAGCTTATGGAAATGTTACATTCACAATATCTTGAACTTGACTTTGAGCCTTTTTGAAGTAAAACTAACGGATATTAGTTAATGAGGAAAGAATTTTTTGTTTTTAAGATTGCATTTTCTTTTTTCACTGCTTATTACTATTCAGTATACTATTCCCTTTAGTATAGTTGTGTAGGAATCTGAATGTTTTTGTGCTAGGTGGTCCGTATATGATGTATCGCGTGATACAAGGAATCTGAATTGTTCCGAAACTTCATAGCTGCTAAAACTATTTTTGTTCTCTCAAATTTCATTGATTTTAGTTGTTTTGGCTACTTTTTGTTACTAATCCTTTACATCACATTGATGCCATAGAATCTGAACCCCTTATTCAGATTCTCAGTTTAGATTCATGGTGGTGGGACTGGCCCAAACTGCATGAAATTGGTCCTGAGATCGTATAGGAAAAGAATTCCATGGTTATTTTCGTTAATGGTATTGTGATATTAATGCAGCAATGGAATTGTACTTCACAGCTGGAGAAATGGAAACGTAAATTGTACTACATGAAAGTGATTCTTTGGCATTTTCCTAGATTTGTTAATCACCGAGTTTTTAGTGCCTGTCGTCCGTGAACTTTATAAAATGTTACAATCTCGTTTTTGAACTAAAAAAAAGTGACCAGGTTCGTCCTTAAATTTACAATAATGCTACAATTCAAATTGGAAACGGACGTTTATTTCGTAATGGAGCCTCCGGAGTCTTCATTTTTTGCAGAGGGTTTTTAGCACCTTTAGTCCCTGAACTTTTTAAAAGGTCACAATTTCTTCCTTGAGCTAAAAAAGGTGACCAATTCAACCAAGAATTTACAATAATGATACAATTTGCCACCTTTTAAAAAGTTCAGGGACCACAGGCTCCGTTGCGAAACAAACATTTGTTTACATTTTGGACCAAATTGTAGCATTATTATAAATTTGAGGACCAATTTGTCACTTTTTTCAGTTCAAGGGCTAAACTGTCACATTTTATAAAGTTCAGGGACCACAGGAGCTAAAAACCCTTAATAACCACTTGAAGTTGATGGACTTCAGAATATCAATTATCTACTACCTATGTTAGAAATATTGTCCTTTTATCGTTTTCTGTTTTTGTTTGGAATCTACAATGTCATGATATCTTTTATGAAATACCACCTAATAAAGATTGATTCATTTATAGCTATTATTTGAGACAGCTCTAATCTGCGTATAGCGACTGTATAGGCAGCTTAGGGGTTTAATTGAGGGATAGATCCTCCATATATTTGTTAACAAATATTATCGACTGTCATTGTGGTGCATAATAGCTTGTGTGTTAGTGTCATTATCATTATCTTGTATCTTTCAATGAAATCATGACGGGGCAACATCACCGGGCCCAAAGCCATATCATTTCATATTAGCAAGTCGACTTTTGCTTTTTTTTTTTTTCCTTTTTTTTTAACCCTTAGACTGACTGGTTTTATCTTTTCCTAAATTGTGTTTTGTAATTGAAGGAAAACTAGAACATAGTTCATACCATCCTTTAGTACCAAATAAAGTGGGAAATTTCAATAAAATTAAAAGGGGAATTTATTTATTTATAGCTTTTCAATTGTGCTTTTGGGTGGTTTTGAACTTATTGGAAGTTACTACTTATTACTTTAGTAATGGAATCAATATTGGCAAGCCCCATGCAGGTCGCCATAAGTTACTTAAAACACTTAAAAATCTTAACTTGACATTCACATGGCTACAAATACACCTCAAAACCAGAATTTCCATTCATATCACTGCGATAAATTTTTACCTTTTTCCCACCTTTTACAGCAGCTATAATTGTTTGTTAATGTGCATGTGTAGGAAACTATTTTTCTACTTCCCGGCCTAGCTTTGCAAGAGTTGTGCAACCTAAGTTACCTAACTACCTATTTGCAAATGTCATAACATCGATTTATAGCAAAGTCATCAGCTGATGTGGCCACTCTATATGTTCCTGCTGTATTAGCAGAGCAACTAAATGCTTGAACAATAGTTAATATGCATAACTGTCACCATTTGAACCTAAGGACAGGATCCTTAATTAGGATCCAAAAAGGTTAAAGCGGTTTGTAACCGAAAGTGATATAAATAAACACCCACGTGAGATTATGCTATTAGCAATCGTAATCTAATAAATACTATATGGGAAGTACTTAATTAGAAATGACGTAATTTGTATCGAAATACTAGTAATTACTTTGTCAATCTCTTTCTCATATCTAAAATTATCGATTGACATATGAATAAAATAAGTGACAATGTTGTAAATAATGAGAAAACCGACGTGGCATTAATAAATAAAAATAATATGTTTGAGTAAGTGACTGTTATTAACACTCTTCAATTTCGTGAGAAAGAGGTTGATAAGTGACTGTTATTAACACTCTTCAATTTCATAAGCTCAAACGACGCAATATATGGCAAATGCTCACAAAAAGAAGAACATTAGGAAGCAAAAAAGGGCTTTGGTGATTATTGATTAAGACAATTACATGGATTAAGCACACTCATACACCACACTAAGATTAGACTTTCCATGTCATTTAATGGCATCAATTTGTTTAAGAGAATATATAGATGATAATGATGTAACCAGCGTTTTACTGTGTGCATGTACAGTAAACGTGGGCTTTTAATGAGGCATGTTATTACTTATACAGCAAAACTCTAGCCAACTTTTAAGTAAACAGATTCCCAAGAGTTTGGTATGTTGTGGTCCTAAGCTTCCTCGATTTTCAACTGCAAGAATTATTTAGAAGCATCGATCATGTCAGAGTTTATGGTACTTTTATTTTACTCTTTTATGTTGACTATATCAGAAAGTCGCAAACTTCGAAAGACTAAAACCCCACAATTGCCTTTCGCCGTACAGGTCATATTGTTTATATTTCCTTCGTGGTTAAAATTTCTAGATTCTTACATCCACCACCAAAATTCATTCCTTTTCTAGGTTCACAGGAAAGCCTTTGAATATGCAAATTTAGCATATACAAAAGCAATTGAGACAGATAAAAATTTGGTAAAAAAATGTAGTTGATTCACGTGAAGTTGATACATTCCTTAATTTTATTGCAAATGCTTTTTATACATATACTTACTTCTTCCAGACTTCCCAACTGTGTATAACTTATCAATCCCATGAAAAAGAGTGTGTGACTTAAAAAAAACAATAAAAAGTTGATAACAAAATTATACCCTATTGCCAGTTCTTCAAAATGCATCGAAATTTCACTTCTTGTAAAGAGAAGGGTATTAATAGGATGCTGGTTAGTAGGCTTAGAGAGATAAAGAGAAACAGAAGCATTAAGCTGTGTAGTTGGAGCTCATTCAATGAAAAATAATGTCATATAGTAGATGATACCCGGTGATCACGTTGCTGTCCTTTTCTAAATGAGGCAATAACAAGCACATTTTGCTCTCTTAAGAGGGGGGTCCCTAACCTCACGTGAAGAGCTTAATTCAGTGTTGGTGAGACCTCTCAACTCATCACCAAAGACACCACTATATAACCAGGCTTCAAGGACTCAATTCTCTCATACCTTGACAATAGAAGATATAACATTCCTATAATAACAACTAGTGAGTTTTACTTCTCTTCTTTTTGCAGTTTTCTTTTGTAGTTTTCAATGCGGATTTTTCCTTCTTGCCGAGGAGGAGCACTTCTGTGCTTCTGGTTGTCTTTGGCTTCGGCAGTTTGCTTGTGCTATGGTGATGAAAAGAAGACAGTTGAGGTAGTTGGGATTGGAGAATGCGCAGACTGTGCTCAGAATAACTTTGAGCCCAAACAAGCCTTTTCAGGTTATGTAACACAAAGGTCCATGTAATCGTTGTACTTTTTTATTCCAAATTGAATCTCTGAATTTTCACTTGTACGAACTTTCTTTGTACAAGTATTACTTGTAGTCCTTGTGTCAAGCTTTCACTGTCAAATTTGATAGAAAGCAACATTGGGATTTTGACATAACAACTTTAGGTACTATAACTGATACAAAATGAATTTAGGGGCCATACTAGGAATGCCGTCCACATTAGGAGTCACGTATGTGTTCATTCCTTCCCTTTTTTTGATACTCTTTTTTGTCGTTTCACTTTTTTGCCATGCATATAGAAAATGTACCAAATGAACAGGACCAAGGTTGATCCTCTGTGTTAATTATTAGTATTTCTTCTCACATTTTACTACTGAGTACAAGACTTCAGGTACTCATTAACCATTCTTTTGACTAAGGACAGTGGCTAAAGAGTTTGCATCGAATCAAAACAACCATTAACGACCATGTTCATATCTTTTGATCACCTCAGGTCTTCATGTGACAATAGACTGTAAAACACCAGATGGTCAGTTCAAAACAAGAGGAAGTGGAGAGCTCGACGAAGAAGGAAAATTCAAAGTGTCCCTCCCTCACGAGCTCGTAAAGGAAGGAAAACTCAACGAGGAATGCTATGCACAACTCCATAGCTCATCAGCCGAACCATGTCCTGATCATGATGGCTTGGAGTCCTCTAAGATTGTATCCAAAACCATAAAAACCGATGACAAACACACGTTTGGACTCCCCGGAAAGCTCAAGTTCTCGCCGGTGACATGCGCTTCCGCCTTCTTTTGGCACCATTTCCGCAAAAACCACCCATTTTTCTCTCCCAAAACCCCTGAACCCCAAAAGCCACTTCCTCCACCAGCTCCCAAAAAAGAGCTTCCTTCCCCTGTTCCCAAAAAGGAGCCTAATCCTCCAAAAGCAAAAGCTCCAAAGAAAGAGTTTCCCCCTTCGGTTCCCAAGAAGAATCCATGTCCTCCCAAGATTGAGAAGCCTCTTCCACCACCGGTTCCAGTTATAACAAAGCCGCTTCCGCCTCCGGTTCCGGTTTACAAGCCGAAACACCCTTTCTTTAAGCACCCTTTCTTTAAACATCTCCCTCCTTTCCCTAAGTTCCCTCAACACCCTCTTTTCCCTAAGCTTCCACCTTTCCCTGGGATTTATCATAAGTACTTTGGCCATCCCAAGTTTGGAAAGGTATCTGTCACTCAACATCCTTAGGCTTACATATGTTTGGAGTAGTAGAAGTAATATGTCGTTTTACGTGGTGTTAGTTGGGATGGTATATGTCGTTTTTTGGTGTGATGAAGGTTGAGTTGGGATATGTCTTGTTGTCTTAATAAAGCTTAGCCTTCATATATCAGAAAAGCAAATTCAAGAACGTAAGAGAGACATGGAGAAACGGGAGGAAGTGAATAATTGTGCCCATTTTTATTTATTATTGATTAATTTAGTTGGTTTGTGGTGGAGATTGTTATCTTCGTTATGTCTATGTAAAGGTCAAATGCATATCACTTTGAAATTAATGTTACTTTAATTCACTTGTTCATCCAATATCCATAAGCCTTCTTTAATTTTGAGTAATTTTTCTTAGATGTAATTTAATTGATAATTCGTTCAGATCGCAATTAGACTTTTTTTTTTTTTTTAAGTGAACAGATTGCAAATGTTTCAAGCACAGAACCTTTGTTTTATTTCTTTATGCACGGAACGTAGGTGAGATGGAATTAATACACGATCAAAGACTTAGTGATTCACTCGAGAATACGGCGAATTTGAAAAAGTACACATATTGAGAAGAACTTGTCAATGAACTCTTTTATTCAAAGTTTGCCGTCCAAAATAAATATAGTAATCCTTTTGAATGAGGAATGGATAATCGTTGGTATCTTAATTATTGTATCAATTTTTTACTACTACGTGCATGTGATTTGTCCTATCTAATAATATTTAATTTATTTCTAATAATTTTTAATACAGTCATAACTCGCATATTATATACGTTGATATAAAAAAATATGCAATGTTACAAAATATCAGTAGTGTCCACCATCACATAAGGTGTAATTATATTATTAAGTGATTATAATTAACAATATGAGTGTCATGAAATGTAATTATAATTTGTCAATAAAAAAATATTATATCCTATGGTTTTGAACACCATATGTTGCTCCTAAGTATTATTCAAAGAAATTTAATACAATAATTGAGACATCTATCATTATCCACAAAGAGTAGGTAACGAAAACTCGTTTGTAAACAAAATAATATACAAATAAATCCTATAGTGAATTAATAAGCCTAATTCGCAGTAAATTAAAAAACTATCGTTTCATTTGATATGATATCTATTGCTCAAAAAAAAAAAAAAAACAAGAAGTGATTTTTAATAAAAGCAACTATTCTAATGTACAACTGTATCAAATTTTGTGCTTTTAATTTCTTTTTCACTATATTAAAAAAAAAAAAAAAACCTTTTTGGCACATACAGTATATAGAGATTTTTACCCCTCAATATATATATTGAGATTTTTTTTTGAGAGAAATATTATAATAGTAGTTGAATCTTTTAAAATTTTCTCCCATATGAACCAATATATCGATAGCTTTTCCGTTGATTTGTGTTTTCTCTCGGTGTTTTTCTTACTATAATTTTCAAGAGATCGTTAAAATATTCTTTTTATTTATTTTTAAACACATTGTCTTTTAGGATTGTCTACTTTTATATTTTTTATAAAATTTAAGAGCGCCTATGGTATATGATTCACATTTTATTTATAAATCAAGAAACAATTTTTATATAAAAAATTAATAGGATAAAAGTTGTTTTTAAATTTATAGAATATGATTCGAATTTTATATTAAACGCGCTCTAATTAACTAAAATGTAATGTTTCCTTTTTTTTTTTGGTATGTGTTCATCGTTTTTTTGTTGTTTATACGAGATAAAGGCATATTCATGAAGTTCAAGAGAACAGTTATCGCATAGATGATATTGTCGTTTCTCGGAGACACTGTCGTTTTTTGATACCGTGGTTGTTGCTAAGTTTCTGTCGTTCGGAAAAGTTCTTGTAGTTTCTAGCATATTTTGCATAGTGTCGTTGTATATCGTTGTCGTTTCCATAAAATATATTTTTTACGACCATTATCGTTTTTTGACTATCGTCGTTTATCCTTACCGTTAGTTTTAAGTTTCTTGACGTTTATATGGTGCTCTTGTTTGACATTGTTAACGTAGTTGTTGTTTTCAAAAAATTTAATATTGTAACGTCATTGTTTTTTTTTCTTTTTCCCCTCTTAATGGATTAGCCTATAATTGAGTTTTAAAATGAATCCAGGCCTAAAAAATTATAGAGTTCAACGGCAGGGTGTTTTTTTAAACATAAAAATGGGTTATGGTTTAATTAGAACTTAGTTAATAATAATTTAAATATAGAAATACGAGGCTTGAGTAAAAATTTTGTCATTAAGTGAGGGTATATTATGATTTTCTTCTAAAAAAATTTCAGCACATATATGTAAATATGGATATCTATATTGACACCCATGCTGAAATAAAGGCACCTCTTATTAAATATATTTTTGATATAAAATATAGTTGGAGAAATAAATTACCATTATAGACAATTTAATATCTACACTCCCACCAAAATGTTTCGAACCAACCTTTTTACCAGATTTCATTGTTATCTCACTTAAAATACATCATCCCAAATCCTAAAATAGCACTAGCAACCTAAAGAGAAACGATGGAAGCATGCATCAAATAAATTACAACTGATCACTTTAGAAGTGACATCTGCATCATTGTAATGTTTAAAAAAAAAAAAAAAAAAACTAAAATCCAAGACATAAAAGAAGACCACAGATATAAGAATTGATACTTGCTCTGTGTATTGATTTAAATGAAAAATTGTACGGAAATAGATAAAAAATGTCAATTTCACCAAATGGAGTGATGCATTGCAGTGTATCGGTCCGAATAATGCGGGTTTTTACCATTATAAATGGTGCGGTATATAGGACGAAGATTCTTTGTTTAATATTTAGCAAGACAAAGTGGACTTGGAATTGAATATCTCGCACTGACCCCCACTTCTCGATTATATATAAGTTAATTTCGATTTTTTTTATATAATAATGATTCAACTAGATTTAAAAAAAAATGATATAATAATATATAGTCATATACTAATATTGTTTGAGTTATTTTGAATTGTGTTAACTTTATGAGTGAATTATATGCTATATAATTTTAGTATTAAATGTTTTATAATTGATAATTATAATATGTTAAAACTTTATTTGAATGTGTTTTTTAGTTATTCAGGTCTAAAATTTGAATTTTTAATGAAGTTAACTTTAATTTTGATTTTTTTTTCAATATATTTAGACTTTTAAAAAATTTGGACTAACATAGGATTATTTAATTAATTAAAGATAATGAATCCAAACGGGGACCCTAATATACTAATAGGGAAATCGGTCCTCGATATAGATTCTCTGAAATTGTCCCGCACCAATTTAAATGGTGAATGATGCAAGGATAATATAATAAAATAATAACAGAGATAGTGATGATAAATACAAAACTGATCCCACTCCACCCAATTGACATCCTAGAAATCGAATTGGAAATATATGTATATATCCATATACATGTAAACTTATTTTCCTAGCATCCATTGAGCAAATTGACGCAACTATAAGGATAGTATAGGAAATTAAAAAAAAATAGTAAGAAAAATAAATCTCATAATAGGAAAAAAAAAATTGATTGGAGTGCCTTCGTGCATTATTGGAGTATAATATAATCCCATGTAAATATGTTTGAAAACATCATACTCCACCCACTCCTAGTAAGTTCATATTATTATTTATTTTTTTCTCAAAGTATTACAGCTGTGAATTGTGTGAACACTTGTTAATATTAGAGTTACTGTGGATATAAAAAAATAATAAAAAAATAAATGCAATGATATTCTTTTTATGGAAACTTTTAAATTCATCAATATTATATTTGGACTATGTACATTCATATTTTTAATAACAAATTTACCTCTATTTAGAATTACTTAATACAATAATCTAGAACTAAATAGGCCTATTATGTTATTATAAATTTATATAAACTTTTCTCTTTTTCCCCGTTACGTGGTGGAACTACTTCTGCACATTAGAATAATTTCACAAATCTTTGAAGATTTTGGAATTTTATAAATTTATAGTATTTTATTTTACTATGTATTAATCATCTGATTTTAAAGAAATTTTGAATTGGAAATGGTGCATATGTAAATATATATCTTATATATATATATATAGTTACTGGATAAATAGGGTAATTGCTATTATATGAACCTTAATCTCGCATATATATTGGAGAGCACGAAAAAAAAAGAGAGTAAAAAAATGCTTACATTTATTGATTTTAGGAGAGAATAAAAATGAAAAGCATAAAAAAGTGTGGGGGAAAAAAACATAATGTTATTGACGATAATAGTTTAATAAAAAGAAAAATAAATTAAAAAAAAATCAAAATATACAACGAAATAAGGAATGTATAAAGTAAAGAAAATGGTGTTTTTGGAATACAAAGAATGTACAAGAAAAAAGTAAAATAATGAAATAAATCTTTTGTGTTGTACAAACAAAATGAATGTATATAATCTATTTGTCGATACATTTAAAATTCTCCGTTTTTATTTACTTTAAACTTATAATAACATCGTGCGAACCAAAAGCATTTATGTTAGCACTTTTAAAATTCACGAAACTAAAAGAAGCTTGGTCAATTATTACTAACATTCAATTTTTCTCCTCAGTTTTTATCCAATTACGAATTATAATTCATTACAAATAATGATTAAATGTTTAAATTCGAAAAATTATATAAGCTAATAATAAAATTCTAATTGATATTTATTTATTTTTATTTTATTTTTTCCCGCTCACCGGTGTCAATGTGTTAGTCGTTGCATAAAAGAAGAAAAAACTGATTTAATTCAATGTTTATATCTGAATTAAATGCTTCAAGTTACGAAAAGTTTTAATTTTGTCTCTTATAACATTAAAATCATCGTCCCGTTATACAAACTGACATAAAAATGGCTAGCGTTTGAAATGCTAAAACGGGATATGAGTGATTTGTTTGCTTTTCAGATTGACCATTTTAGTGCTTCACGACCAAAATTAATTTTTTTTTTCGAAGTGAAACACTTTTCTTAATTAGAGAGCAAACAAAAAGACTAGACGTCAAGAGAAGCAAATTATTTTTTGGTTAATTATTGTAATAGCTCATAAATTATATTTTTTGAACTACTTTGTTGTCTAAACTTCTAATTTATTACATAATAATAAATTATATAATTATTACAATAATAATCTTCCGTCACAAATTATTATTTTTTAAACTTAAAATAGTCATGAATAAAACGTATGATTTAACTTCATTTACTTATATAAATAAGAATTTTATTTTCAGTCATGATTATCAAACTGCATGTTTTGTATATAGTTTATTTATATTAAAAATTTAACTGTTTATAAAAAATAGTCATTGTTATAATAATTGTATAAATTTGATAATTTACCGTTTAAGTTGACAAATTATGTACTTTGTGATTTTTTTTTTATTTTTAAAAATGAGACTTAACTAATGACCACCACTTATTATAAATTATCCCCAAACGTGCACACACATTTCTCAAATTTTAGACCAACTGAGTTAGCCCTAATTGAATTATGTAATTTGTGACTTGTTTATATTAAATATTTATTATTACAATAATTATATAATTCGGATGCCATTATTGTGTAAAGAAAATTTAAGAACTAAAATAAACCTAGAGAGAAAATTTATAAAAAGAAGAAAGAGAAAGAAATACATCCAGAGCAACATTAACTTTTTTTTTTTTTTTCCAGTTTTTTATTTTAGGAGGAGGAAAAGTTTACCTTTTTTTATTATTTTTTATTTTTTTAACTACCGTTGAGAGAGGCCGTTATACTCTCCGGCTCCGCTCGAAACTCTAACAATTTCCCTTTTTGTCCCTGGGTTAGCTATTTGGCAAACTCTAGAGGCGGCGAAGCGCGAAACGATTGAAACAAAAACCCTTTCCTTTCAAGGGTTTTAACACATTCAAGCTTTCAAGATCCATCAATGGCGAACCCTAACTCCGTTGATCCTTCTCTTTGGTGGGACCCCTTCTCTCTTCTTCTCACTGACCTCGAAAATGCCTCACTCTCCTTCGACCCCCCGCCCAGTCTGGTGCCTCTTCTCCCGCCCTATTCTCTCTTTCAGTGCATAAATGTCGTCTGTACGTTTTCTGAACTTGGTGCTTGGTTTTTGTTTAGATGAAGAAATTGAAGGATAATCATTCTTGGTTTGTCGACACCGTTTCTCGCTTCAAGCCTCCTGATGAGAAGTCGAGGGAGGCTTTGAATTCGCAGCAACTGAAAATTGGGTCTCACCAGTTGAATGTACTGCCTGAATTGAAAGATAAGGCTTTAGAAATTAGTTCCTTGTTGGTGAGTTATAGCTCTTATTTTCAGTCACTTTTTTTTTTGGGGTTGTTTTTGTTGTTGCCAATAATATGTGTTGACACTTGATACCACTGGAACCAAGAGCAAGAGAGAATCTCCAGTAAAATTTCAGGGCTTTATTATTAGTATTGTTTGCAAATAATATTGGGTTTTGAAAGTAGTTAGGATGAGCAATATAATTCCATGTTAGCAATGTGTTATGAGTTGAGAATAGCAATTTGAATATTCTAAATGAAAACGTATTCTGGGTTTATTTTGATTCTTTTAGTGACTTGCGAAATAAACAGATTCTGAAATTTAAGGAATGAGGGACCTTTTTTTTTTTTTTTTTCCTTTCCTTTTTTAATAGCTGCTACTTAGGGCAATCGCTATTGAGTTCTTATTCGTTATTATTTACCAACTGGTTGATTATTTCTTTTTGTTGCAGTGTCTAGATGAGGTTCAATCATATATCCTCGTTGAAAGATCTGTCGAGAAGAACAATGTAGCTCTTAACTCTATAGTTCAAGAATTTCCACATGGGGTTAGTAGCTTTCTTCTGTCCCACGTTTTTGGTTCTGTTGTTCGATATTAGTTTGGTGGAGCATGTGAAATATTTTGTTGTTGTAGAATAAGGGATGAATGAGATAGCTGCAGGTTTTGTTTTCATGCTTTAATTGGGACCATTTTGGCACATATTAGTTTAGGTTTAAAAGCTGCTAACTGTGCTAGTGACTCCACAAGTCAATTGCAATCATGGAGTTGAAATTTTTTAGGAAGCTTACAGATTCCTTTAACAAAATGAGAAGCATACTTACTGTTTTAGAACTTTCTGAATTATGCGTTAGTTACAATAATATTAATCTTAATACCTTCTTTGATGGTTTTGTATTTTAATTTTGTTTGTTTTGACTTTTACCAGCATGGTTCATTAGGTCAATATTTCAAAGGAAAATACTGCTTTTCTCGTTTTTGAAGTCTTTTTTCAAATTTTTTATTGTCGACAGTATATAACTCTGCTAGATACTGTTTTGAGGGGGATGGGGTTTTTAGATCTTTTATTGAAGTTTCCTCTAAAACAGTGTGTAAATTTTGCTTTCATGTCATCACGTTATGTTACTTTTCTAACTGTCGTCTGTTTAATTTAGATATTGATTCAATATTACGTCGAGCGACAATGCCTGCTAAAGTGCACCAGGAGGATTCTCATGCATGCTTGTAAGTTTATCATGACAGATAAACTTGTTTAGTTCTCAGTTGTTTATTCTTATTGTTATCTTATTTACTATAATACTGCTATTTTTTAATACAGTATCTCTAGGAAATGGCTCCCGAAAAGATGCTGGTCTATGGGAGGTGGCTTCAAAGCTGATTTCTGATGGTTTAGAAGGAAAACTAATATCTGTTCTACAAGAACTTCTTTCCTCTAGTCACCCCGACCAAATGGTATATTTACTATGAAAACATGCCTTTTTTTTTAATGTATTCTATTTTGTTTTGCAAGATTGATGAACAAAATGATGCATAATTAAGCTTTCTAATATATGCTTAAGACATCACTTCTTCAAACTTATTGTAACTAATCTTCCAAAACAATTTGTGTTTGGTGGGTGCACTTTATTCTTGAATGTTGAAGAACTCTTCTATGCAGCATATGTATCAGTGGTTTTGAAAATGTTACTGTCTTACTTTTATTCAATCCCCCTGGCAAAGTCAGGTCAGTGAAACTTTGGCAAAGGTCTGTTTTTATTTACTAGAACGGATGTGCTTCAATCCCAGCTTCTAGGATGCCTTTCTTGCAACATTTTGGTCTCATAAATAGTTGTTTTAGAAAGAGTATTTGCCGATACTAAATAATTGCATTTTTTTTTTTATGAGATACACCTATTTGACTCCTCTGGGACTCGAACCCATGACCTATCCCTCGCACTCACACGCACTCTTGAGTCCTAGACCAAATGAGCTAGCCCCAATTGGTATACTGAATAATTTCATTTAAATAGAAAAGTGTAGGCACCCATGAGAGTTTGGTGGAGTGATCAGGCCCATGGTTTCTTCCTGTGAGGTTTAAGGTTTGATTCCTCATGGGGTTGTACCTAGCAATATGTTAAAGTTTCCTGCCTCCCAAAGATTGTAGGGTTCAGCAGGACAAGTATAAAAATATATAAAAAAAAAGGAAAAAAGAAGAAGCTCGGGCAGTATCAACATTTTCCTCTTGACAGCCTGTATGTAACCTCTCATTAGGATCCATTAAAATTCAAGGTTCTAGATTCTTAGTTGAAAGAAAAAAATTGAAACATGTGTTTCTAGTTCTTATCAGAGTTACTGTGGTAGAAAGGGTCACCCTTTCATGAGATGTGAAGAAATAATGAGATTGCTAATGAGATTACTGGACTGATAATTCATTCTCCCTATTCTGGATTGACTTGAATATTTAAACATTAATGGTGCAGCTTGTTGTCACAGCTTGGGGTCTGAAACATTCGTATTACTTGCTGATATCATTTTTGTGGTTATCTTAGCTATTATAGTGTTTGACGGTTAAGCTAAGCTGTGGAAACTTTCATAGGATGTTGACCTTTTCACCCTGTGGGCTGAGGAGATGCTGCTTGAAGACCATTTGGTTTTGGACATTCTTTTCCTTGCATATTACGAGTCATTTTGTATTTGCAATGGTGAGAGGTGGAAAAATTTGTGCTTGCTTCTCAAGGTGCTTTGTCCTTCTCTTTGAATTACTTTCTAAATCTTTCTCCTTTGTCCTTCTCTTTGAATTACTTTCTAAATCTTTCTACTCCTAATCCTTGCTAAAACTTGCTTTCTGTAGGGAATCTTGTCTGGGTCATATAACTTTGGCAAGCTGGAAATTTCAACTGAAGCTATACGTTCGTCTTATGAAGCCAAAATTCAGCTGTTACTTATTCTTATAGAAACCCTGGACTTGGAAAATCTTTTACAGATGGTCCATGATGAAATGCCTTTCAGGTGTTCTGCTAATTGTTAGTTTCACTTTCAATGTTTGGCAATAGCATGGTTCTATCTTGGTTAATTTATTGATATAAAGTAATAAGAAGTTTATGTATTTATTTTTTCAATGTAGTAGACACATCTATAACTATATTGAAGTGGCAAAAGTAATACTAAATGCCTTTTCATTTCACCACTTTGTTTTCCTTAATGTACAACACGTGCGATTCTTCAGGCAGCTTTCTTCTCATTTTTCCATAACTGATGTCCAAGAGATGGATGCTATAGTTTCAAGTCTTAATGCTTTTGAAACTAAGGAAGCAGGCCCGCTACTTCTAACATGGGCAGTGTTTCTTTGTCTGATTTCATCACTTCCTGGAAAAGAGGAAAACAATGTTCTAATGGTATGCGTTTCAAATTGCCTTTTTGTTTTTGCACCATGTTGTAAGACTATTATTGATGATGAGCTTATTTAAATTTTCATGTTTTCCAGGAGATTGATCATGTTGGTTATGTTCGTCAAGCTTTTGAAGCTGTATCTTTGCGATATTTTCTTGAGATCCTTCAGAGTGACCTATTAAATGAGTCTGATGTAAGTTAATCTCAGTTTATGATTTTAGGTCTAGTAATTCGTTAGAAGGGTTTACCTAATAAAAAGATGTGTACTCATTTTTGTTCTTTTTAGTTTTAACAGTAAAACATACAGGGTATTCTCTGTATGGTTGGTTATGCATTACTTCTTCCCTTTCCATAAGCTATAAGCAGTCAATTTTGTCTTCCCTTTGTAATTTCCTTTTCAATGTTTTCATTTTAGTTTCAAATCTTTGATCTTTTTTTGTTCTGTTTGTTTCTTAAGGGACCCGTTGCTGGTTATCGAAGTGTATTGAGAACTTTTATTTCTGCATTTATTGCGTCATATGAGATCAATCTTCAGGTAATTATATTAAGCATATTGAATAACCTTAAGGTGTTGATTTGATTCGTCTCTGACTTATCCTTTTCTCTCTATGTTGCAGCTGGAAGACGGTACCCTTAATTTGATATTGGATATTCTTTGCAAAGTTTACCGGGGAGAGGTTTGGATGCATAATGATTGTCTTTCAGGGTCATTAATTGATTATTTTTGTTAATTTATTCACTGTTGGTATTATTAAAGTTGACCTTTTATTTCCTCTATAGTTATTTAATTGGATGGTATTGCTCTTTAATTTTTCAGGAGTCACTTTGCATTCAGTTTTGGGACAGAGAAAGTTTTGTCGATGGTCCTATTCGGTGTCTTCTCTGTAACCTAGAGGGTGAATTTCCCTTCAGGACCATGGAACTTATTCGCCTTTTATCATCCCTATCTGAAGGAACTTGGCCAGCAGAATGTGTGTGAGTTCCTTTATTTAGCTTTCTTTAGTGATCTCTTCGGCTTAGATTTGTACATCAATGGGTTTTCCTGTGGTAATGATTTTTGATATGCTTGACACAGCATCTTGAGTTCTAGTTCCTTTACATTGTTCTTGAAAGCTATCTTCTTATTCAATTATTATGGAATCCTCACATATACATCCTCCACGTGAACAGGTATAACTTTCTTGATAAATCAGTGGGCATTTCATCATTGTTTGAGATTACTGATGATTCCTTGGTGGATGCCACATCCCAAATTGTTGAAACACGTGTTCCATTGCATGTACCTGGAATTGAAGGTCTGCTGATTCCCAGTAACACTCGTGGACATATTTTGAAATTAATTGGTGCAAATACTGCTCTTGTACGATGGGAGGTAAATGGGGCAACCATATCTTGTAATTTATTTTTATTTCTATTGCTTCTTGGTTGTTTT
The DNA here is from genome assembly GCA_002914805.1 of Parasponia andersonii. NCBI lineage: Eukaryota > Viridiplantae > Streptophyta > Magnoliopsida > Rosales > Cannabaceae > Trema > Trema andersonii. The sequence goes on along the minus strand of JXTB01000186.1, from coordinate 204,106 downwards.
GAATGAGATGGTGGCCTTATTTATTTATTTTTTAATTATTATTATTATTATTATTTTTGGGAGTCTTATATTGAATATGAGTTAAATTTGACAAGGTGGAAATGTTTTTCTTCCCTTGTTTGTGCTTTTTATACTTTGGTGAGAATACTTACAAATTGCAATCATACCTAACTTGGAAGTTGTTAGGGTGTAGTTGATGTTGTTCCATGTCTCATTCTTCTCCTCTATTTGCCGATTTATGCACGCCTACCCATGATCCTCCTAAGAGGGTAACAGAACCAATAAATGGAAAGATTATGGTCTTACTGGTAGCTTTTATTATATGTGGTTATTCTGTAGGTTATAGCCCTGGATAAGATTTAGCTTTGATAGTTTTTGTAGATTTATCCATAAGTTTATTTCCTTATTTATAGGATTTTGGTTATATATTGTGTGATCTATAGCGATTAGGTTTTATTATTCAGATTTCTTTTACTGATTTGTTGCCTAGACTTAAGGGATTTGAATGGCAAACCTGTTGCTATCTATCCTATTTATTTCCTTCTCTACCTACGTTGATAACAAGAAGAACATTTCAGAATTATTCTCTTCATATCAATCTTCATGGTATCAGAGCTTCTGAACCTGGACCTCCGTCATGACCACATATGGGATGGCAGCCGATAAACAAACCGAAGGGAGTTCGGAGATAACCTCAAGCCCAGATGTCTCAACACCAATTTCTATGGGAGGAACGGATAATTCAGCAACACCCATCACAGTACACAAACTCAATGGAGATAATTTTCTCCAATGGTCTCAATCTGTCCTTATGTTCATCGGCGGCAAAGACAAGGACGATTATCTCACTGGTGCAGCGGCAAAGACAAGGACGATTATCTCACTGGTGCAGCGGCAGCTCCAGGAACAAATGATCCAACATACAGAAAATGGAAAACCGAAAATAACATGGTCATGTCATGGCTGATCAACTCCATGAACACTGACATAGGCGAGGACTTCATGTTCTATACCACTGCAAAGGACATTTGGGAAGTAGTCAAAGTCTCCTACTCTGACAAAGAAAATACTTCGGCAGTCTTTGAAATCAAGGGAAAGCTACATGATTTGAGACAGGGGGATCTATCCGTGCAACAATATTACAACACACTTACTCGATACTGGTAGCAACTTGATATCCTGGAATCCATTGAATGGGACTGTCCAGGAGACAACACTAGATATCGGAAGATTGTTGAAAAAGAAAGAATTTACAAGTTCTTGCTGGGGCTAAATACGAATCTAGATGAAGTGAGGGGCCGCATTATGAGTCAACGACCAATGCCGAGTATTCGAGAAACATTCTCTGAAGTGAGGCGAGAGGTAACCCGGAAAAAGATCATGATGGACACTCCAACAACAATCAATTCTCCAACAGTTGAGAATTCTGCTCTTGCAGTCCGAGGATTTAATCCACAAAACAATGACAATCGAATTCGAAAGGAACGCCCATGGTGCGATCATTGTTGGAAACCCGAACATACAAAAGACAAGTGTTGGGAAATTCACGGCAAACCTGCAGATTGGAAGCCAGCCCGATTCCAGAACCGGAAAGAAATTCGAAGTAACATCGCTACTGCAAATGACAATACTGTATTTAGCAAGGAACAATTGGAAATTTTGCAAAAGATGTTTGGACAACTTCAAC
>JXTB01000186.1:186700-202201 GCA_002914805.1 Parasponia andersonii | reverse complement strand
TTTCTCATGAAAGAAAAGTCAGAAGTTAGCTCAATTTTTCAAAAGTTTCACTCTATGGTAAATACTCAATTTCAAACAAAAATCCAAATCTTGAGAACTGACAATGCCAAAGATTACTATAATTCTGTTTTGGGGGTTACTTAGAAAAACATGGGATAATTCACCAAAGTTCATATGTAGATACACCTCAACAAAATGGCATAGCAGAAAGGAAAAATAGACATTGTCTTGAAGTTGCCAGGTCTATAATGTTCTCAACAAATGTTCCTAAACACTTCTGGGGTGAAGCCGTTCTCACAGCCACTTATTTCATCAATCGAATGCCTTCACGTGTTCTCCAATTCAAAACTTCATATGATGTTCTTGGCAAAACTTTCCCTTCTTCTCAGTTATTGTCTACAATTCCATTTCGAATTTTTGGTTGTTCAGCATTTGTTCAAGTCTATTCTCACAACCGAAGTAAACTTGATCCAAAAGTCACAAAGTGCATTTTTTTGGGATACTCATCAAACCACAAAGGATATAAGTGTTATTCTCCAATCACTAGCAAGTTTTATCATACCATGGATGTTACCTTCTTTGAGAATCAATCCTACTATCCCAAAACTCATATTCAGGGGGAGAATGAGACAAATGAATATCAGTTTTGTATTGAAACTCAGAACACCATCATTCCAAATCTACCTACCAACTCCACTTACCAGTCCGTGCCTGAGTCTGCTGAGCCTACTTCTGAACCTACCTCTGCTGAGTCTACTTCTGAACCTACCCATTCATCTGAAAACCCTTTGTCCGAAACTCCTTAATCTGAGTCCAACCAAAAGCAACTGAATCAAACACACAAGAAGCAGTGAACCAAAGGTTACATGTTTATACTAGGAGGCCAAAGACTCAAGAGAATATAGAAGCCTATGCACAACCTGAGCAGAACCAAGAGTTGGAACCGAGACTTGAATCATCTGAAACACAACTAGGTAACGCAACTGATTCCTATGTTACTAATGATGATACTAGTGATGATTTGCATTTACCTATTGCCATAAGGAAAGGAGTAAGATCATGTACCACTAGACATCCTATAGCTAACTTTGTCTCTTATGAAAAGTTGTCTCCTAGCTATCGAACATATGTGTCAGCTATATCCTCTGTCGAAATTCCAAAAAGTTTTCATGAGGCTGCACAAAAACCTGAGTGGAGAATAGCCATTAATGAAGAGATCTCAGCACTAAAGAAAAATGGTACATGGGAACTTACAAATCTACCACCCAGAAAGCAACCACTGGCATGCAAATAGATTTTCACAGTTAAACATAAGGCTGATGGGAGTATAGAGAGACACAAGGCCTGACTTGTTGTAAAGGGATTTACACAAACATATGGTATTGATTACTTAGAAACTTTTGCACCAGTCGTTAAGTTAAATACAATTCGTGTACTGATCTCTATTACAGTAAATCTGAATTGGCAATTAAACCAACTTGATGTCAAAAATGCCTTTCTCAATGGCGATCTTGAAGAGGAAGTTTACATGGAGATTCCACAAGGTCTTGAGGGACAAAACATAAGAAACAAGGTTTGTAAGCTCAGGAAGTCATTGTATGGATTGAAACAATCCCCTCGAGCTTGGTTTGACAGATTTACCAAGGCAGTAAAGAGGCAAGGGTATTCACAAGGTCAATCTGATCATACATTATTTTTTAAGCATTCATCAGATTCAAGAATTGCTGATTTAATAGTATATGTAGATGATATCATCCTAACAGGAGACTATCAGGAAGAAATGATGAATCTTAAAAGATTTCTGGCTACAGAATTTGAAATCAAGGACTTGGGAAGTCTCAAGTACTTCTTGGGGATGGAGGTGGCTCGATCCAGTCAGAGAATTGTTATGACTCAGCGAAAATATACACTTACTAAGAGAAACAGATATGCTAGGGTGTAAACCTGCAGATACTCAAATGGACCCAATCCATAAGATAGGCCAGAAAGAAGGAAAAACACCAGTTGACAAAGGGAGATATCAGAGGTTGGTAGGGAGACTAATCTATCTTTCTCGTACGCGCCTTGATATTAGTTTCTCTGTAAGTACTATAAGTCAGTTCATGAATGACCCTTGCGAAGAACATCTTGATGCTGTTTACCGTATTCTCAAATATCTTAAGATGACACCAGGAAAGAGACTGTTTTTCAAGAAAACTTTTGACAAGAGCATCGAATTATATTCAGATGCTGATTGGGCAGGTTCTGTCACGGACTGACGATCAACTTCTGGGTGTTGTTCATATGTTTGGGGCAACTTGGTCACTTGGATAAGTAAAAAGCAAGCTGTTGTAGCTAGAAGCAGTGCAGAGGCAGAATTTCGGGCTTTGGCACATGGGGTTTGTGGGGTTTGTGAAGGTATATGGCTGAGACGCATTCTTGAAGAATTAAAAATGCCTTTTCGAAATCCTATGAAGATGTTTTGTGATAACATAGCTGCAATCAGCATAGCAAGAAATCCGATTCATCATGATCGAACCAAACACCTTGAGATTGATAGGCATTTCATCAAGGAAAAAGTAGAAGAAGGTGCCATTCAGTTGGTTTACATTCCCACTAGTCAACAACCAGCTGATATACTCACAAAGGCATTAACAAGGAAGAGCTTTGAAGAGATGAATTCCAAGCTAGGAATGACTAATATTTACTCCCCAGCTTGAGGGGGAGTGCAGATTTATCCATAAGTTTATTTCCTTATTTATAGGATTTTGGTTTTATATTGTGTGATCTATAGAGATTAGGTTTTATTATTCAGATTTCTTTTACTGATTTGTTGCCTAGACTTAAGGGATTTGAATGGCAAACCTGTTGCTATCTATCCTATTTATTTCCTTCTCTACCTACATTGATAACAAGAAGAACATTTCAGAATTCTTCTCTTCATATCAATCTTCAGTTTTAAGTGCTATGATGCAATGATGTTAGTAAATTACTGTTTAGGAATATTGACATTTTCTTCTCTATTTAATATTTATCACGAACTTATATTTTTACTCATTTTTTGTGCTAAACAATGAATCTTTTGTCTAGTATACACAATCTGGTGTGCTTGTGTTGCTGCTGCGTCTAGCCCAGGAGCTATATATGGAGGGGAATGTTGAAGTTTTACTTACTCTTGATCTTCTTAATCAGATGATATCTTTTAATAAGGTAAAATATAGTGTTTCTTACCTATCATGTTATTATTTATTTTGTAGTAGATATATGTTAAAATTAGTGACATTTGCTTATTTAAACTGCTTGATTTTGCACACATTTACTATTGGAAATTATGCATTGCCATTTGTCGGCATTATGCTCAGTTAATAATGTCCAGTTGTTTAAGACTTTATTAAATTGCCATCAAAGGATAAGGCCCAATGCATACTATTTTTTATTTTTTTTTAAGAAAAAAGAACACCAAAGGGTGAGGATCCTTTGGAATTGACACAAATGGTAATCACTATTGTATTGTATGGTTTTGGTTATTTAAAAACTTGTCATGTGTTTCTTTTCTTGATAGCTTGTTTGATTTTTCAATTAAAATTTTGTCTTACCTGGTTCTTTTCTGTTGATCGCCTTTTGCTCTATGGTTTAGGCTGTGTGTTTTGCTGTAATGGACATCGGCGGTGCATTTCATATTCAAGAAACTTCTCTGAGTGGGCATTTGGAAAGTAGAACGTGGTAATTAACTGTTCTTTTCCCTGTGTACTATGTCAGGTTTGTTTGTTGCTATATTAGTGGTCATTTCTCTTGTCCTTCATTCCAGGGTGGTTGAGATGATCTGCACTTTGGTCAGAAAATTATCTCCTAATCCTAGTAGTGCTGCTATAATGGCCAGGGGTGTCAATATCTTGGCAAATATGCTGAAATGGTAAACCAATCCATATGTATTAGTTTTTTTATTTTTTTTTAATTTTTTTATGCTGTATAACTTGCTTGTAGAGTTTATATATGGCTCTTTTTTGCCTGACATTTAGGGTAAAGTTTGGTCTAATTTGTTTAGTTGGAATTTTACTGTCAACGTAACATTTTAGTTGCTTTACCGGTCATGTTAGTAAAATTCAAAATTTTCATAGCCATGTCACATGCTATTGACATTATTATTATTTTCCATCGGCAGCTTTTTTGTTTCGTGTGAGAAAATCTAGTGATGTATTTGTTTCCAATTTTCAATAAAACATGTGCCAACTTGAGTGCTACAAACCCCAGAACTGCAGGGTGTTAAAATGTTTTCTGGGCCTCTGGCATTTGCTTAAATTGTTTGTTGGCCACAGGTAAGTCCTGATTATAACAACTGTTTGATTAAATGCGAAATGTTTTTTGGTCAGTTGCCCTTCATATGTTGCTGCAGCAGCTGTTAGGGCGAATATATTTGATGTGGCTTTGAAGACAAATATTCTCGATCCTGGCTCTAATGGTTTCTCGAGGTATAACCTTTAGTTCGAAGGATTTAATTGTGTATTCTCCTCGGAATTGCTTATGTCTGACAACAATTTGTATGTTGACTATGGACAAAGTTTTGTAGGTAGTGATCTAATACTTAATTGTGTAATGCACAATTATTTATTACATCCTTTTCTTTTCCATTGTTGTGCTTAGTTTCTTGTTTGTTTTATTTTATATTTATTTTTAACATCTTACATTTTGTACTCATTTTAGTTAACTTTTACTTGGGGTAGTTCAACTTATTTCTATGTCATATGTGCAGTACTCTGCGTGGACTTTATTGCTTTATTTTTCATTTCTTCATTGGTCTGTGTTTTCCTTTGAATTGCATATTTTTTCGTTTCTATTCTCAGAGAGTTCTCCATCTGGGGCCAGACTCTCCTACACACACTCTCTCTCTCTCTCTCTTTATTTATTATTATTATTTTTTTGGGTGGCAGAGGAAGGACCTAGCTGATAGTTGATATATCTTCTTTTCATTATGTGTTTCCTTTGTCTTGGTTTATGTAAAAGCTGTATTGTAATTTGGAGAGTTTTTAACAGTGTGTTCTAAGTATTAACACTTGGTTTTTCTAGCGGATCATGGTTGCTTTCTGGAAAACTGGCAACAATGCTGTTGATAGACTGTGAGCAGAATGATAATTACTGCGTCTTGACTACAGCAGGTATGTTTTACGAGTTTTGCTTTGTTGCATGCTTACATTGTCCTTATGCCAACAAAACCACCCCCCCCCCTCTCTTTTTTTTCCACTCTCTCCCCTATCCAATCCTCTCCAAACACACACATTCCTTTTCTTCAGAATCATACTGATCTAGTCAATGCTGTTATAAGCAGTATGTTCACATTTACTTTTGCTTGTGTAACTTTTTTGTGTTCATTGATTGTTGCATATGCACATTGGAGCAAAACACAGGGACATAAACGTGCAATTAAGTTTTTTAATCAATTCTATGGTGCGTTATGTTGTATACCATATGAAAGCTAGTTATGTTGTGATGTGTGATACAAAATGTGGCAGTACTGGATTTCACAATGGAGCTGATGGAAACGGGATTTGAGAATGATACTGTCCTTGCTTTAGTTGTTTTCTCGCTGCAGTATGTTCTTGTAAACCATGAATACTGGAAATACAAAGCGAAGCATACTCGCTGGAGAATAACATCAAAGGTACACCTTGAGTTTTTACTATGGTGTTCTAGTTGGCTCTTTCTCTCAACCTCTTTTTGAGAACTTACGGTTGTTTTCAGCTCTTTGTTTTTGATTTGTGAGACTTTCTTACATGCTGACCAAGGATCTTGAACTAAGATATGAGAAAGGCAGAAGGGAGTGAAATTTTTTCTCCTAAGACAGGCTCAAACAAATTGGGAAATATAGAAAATGATGCTTCTTCCCCGCCCCCCAAACAAAAGTAATGGATTACCTTCAAAAGTAATGGATGGATCGTTATTAACTAAATCCTCGTTTTTTCTTCCCCGTCCCCCAAACAAAATAATTGTTAGCATATTGTTGTTAGATTCAACAGTGTTGCAAATTAAGGATAATTTGATTCTAGCTTTTTACGCTTCCTCAGTCTGGTAGTCTCATTTAATTTGCCCATCTTGATAAGGTTCTAGAGGTCATTATTCCATGTGAGAGTTTTGCTTGACAGGTAAATCTGATTTTATTTTATCGTCTGTTTTAGGTGCTTGAACTGATTAAAAAAGGCATTATGTTGACATCATACGCTGGAAAGCTGGGTGAGGTCATTTGGGATATGTTACTTTCTGATTCTTCAATCCACAATACTCTTTTTCGGATTGTTTGCACAACTTCACAAGCGTTGGAGGTCTGAATGCTGATTCTATTTGGTCAGAGGTTCATTTTTGGTTTTGTTTTCCTAATTGATTTCAGCATTTTTTTTTCTCGTTCTTCTTCTTCTCTCTTGCAGAAACTTTACATTAGCCGTCTCTTTGATGTAACGGAGATTGAGGGTTTATCACTTGCTATATCTTCTGTTTTGGATATTCTTTTCAACATGGTTGCCAAGTTTTCTAAGGTACATTATGAAAGTAATAGATAGAAATGTATTTTGATTTGTGTGCTAAGTTGGAAAGCTTCTTGAAGTAGCGCAGATGTTAACAATTTTTGTAATTAAGGTTACTGGATGTAGTTTTTTCAATCCAGTTTAAACAAAAGTCTGATCATTGTTCTAGTAGAAAATTATGACTTCAAAGTAGTATATATATTCTCTGCCGCAAAGAACAATAAATATATTGGTCTTTTGAACGGACCATTGTTTTGGGCCATAACTTGAATCATTCTGTTTGTGTCTAAAGCTGCAAAATATACGTGTGGTACACAAGTTTCTATTTTTGTGATTTTGGTGGATTCTATGATTAGTACTTCTGCAGCTACAAGAGCTAATATCCTGTTCTGTTAACTTTTCAGCATATGTCCTCCAGCCTTCCCATCTTTCTCCAATCAGTCTTGTCAACATCAACAAAACCAATTTCTGTAGTTGCTGCTGTTGTCTCCTTGGTATCTTATTTTCGCAATCCTGTAAGGACTCTCCCTGCTCGAACTGGAAGTGATTTTAGTACTCTGCTTTTGCCTCTGATTTGAGGGAACTTTTCTGCCTGTTACATGTTTAACGAATACACTAAAAAGATCACATTTTTCTTTTTGTGTATGCCTTTTTTTTGTTGACGTCAATTAGGGGTTTTACATTTGCAAGAAACTGATAGTTGCATGTAGGAATTTATGGGTCCCCCATTGTGTTTGCTGAATTTTTATTGATTCAGCAAAAATCATTAGTAATTGTCTGATGATTGAGCAAACCTTATAACGAGAGTTTTTGTGTGTGGTCTATTCGGCCAAAATTTCATAGTATAGCCTATTCTTTTAGGCCATCTGCAGAGGGTTACTGGTGCTTAGTCATAACTTGTAACACAGAAAGTATGCAAAACTTAAGAATGACGTATATTTGTTCAAGATGTTTTATGATCATCAACAATATATTACTCGTTAGTTGTTAAGAGTGTCCAACATGCTTGACATCAATTAGCATACCACCATGCTAAAACATAAAATACTATACATCTTAAATGGATCTAAATGTAGATTGACAATGACATTAGTGTAAGGTTTCTATCACTGCTAATCTGTAGTTGTGTTTTGGACACGGCGTGGGACAGACTTGTCAGAATCCTCTATATGCTTTTGACATCCTCCCATTTTTCTTTGGATGATTGTACATAGAAAATGGCTTTTCTTATGCTGTTGACGGTCTGTACTATTAACAAATCTATGCAGGTCATACAAATCGGCGCTGCTAAAGTACTGTCAATGCTGTTGATGATAGCAGATTTCTTGCCACCATATGTTTCTGCAAGCAGCTTTGGTCTGGATGATAAACAGGTTTAGTATTTTTGAGCAAATGCAGTTACTATTTTTAAGTTTAATTAACGGTCCATTTTACCTTATTTGATATTTTTTTAATTACATTTAGGTTGCTGATTTGAAAGATTCTGTCGGCTATATACTACTTGAGCAGTCAGCTGAGAATGAAGATCTATTTGTTGCTATTGTCAATCTCCTCACTGCTGCTGCTCGTTATCAGGTGTGTTACTTTTCTCGTTTGTATCTGTTTTGCAGTGTCAATAAGTAATTACTACTAAGTAATTTCTCTTGTTCTGTTTTGGTTTTTTCCTTAATTGTTTATATTTTTTTTTGATAAGATACATTTATTGGACTTGAACCCCGACCACTCACACACGCACTCACCCACCCTACCACTTGAGCTAACTTTGCCCCTTAATTGTTCATATTGTACTTTCTGTTTTATTCAGCCTGCATTTTTTGTTGCTGTATTTGCCACCAAAGAGAATATGGACATCCAACTGAGAAATGCCGATGGCGGGAAGCTGTCAACAATTGAGATTTCCTCTGGGCCAATAGAGTCTAAAAGTTCGAGTCTTATGGATACAATTGAGGATTACGTTGTAAACTCTGAAAGTCTTATTAATGAGTAAGTTCTCCTAGATCCTCAGATCTCTCTCTCTCTCTCTCTCTCTCTCTCTCTCTCTCTCTTAATTGCAAACTTTTTTAGTAATTATTTACATATTTTGATTTGTTAATTTCTTCCATCTTTCTTCTCTCTCTCTCTCTCTCTCTCTCTCTTAATTGCAGACTTTTTTAGTAATTATTTACATATTTTGATTTGTTAATTTCTTCCATCTTTCTTCTTTCCAGCAAACCCTTTGTGCTGCTTAATGTATTTAACTTCTTAAAGGCTCTGTGGCAAAGGGCTGCTCAATATATCAATATCTTGGGGAGGCTGAAAAGCTCTGAGAAGTTCTGGAAGCAATTGTCCAACTGCATTTCGCTAACTTCTGTGGATTTTCCTTCGCATGATTGCCTGACTGAGATGGAAGCTCTAAATCTGGCATACAGATATCATTGTCAATCTTCCGTAATGGAAATAATGGCATATGACATGTTTCTGCAAAAAAAGTTGGTACGGGTTGAATCAGTAGAGAAACAAGCACCTGAGTCAAGGGGAAGGTTAGAAAATTCAGTTAGCGCAGATAAACCAAAAGCTGCAAATCTATATGATCATAGAGAAATTTTGTCAAAGTGGTGTCAGGGCTCTGTTTTGGTCAATTTGATCAAGTCACTTACCACCTATGATTATGATAACAAGTCATTTTATCATGCACAGGTAACCATTGAAATCTCTTTTGCCTTTCATTTGATGTTAATATTCTTAAAATGTGTAACTGGAAGATCTGTTGCAGTACTAAATGCTCTCCTTGGTTTTCTCTTCTCTATATTTTTCATCTGATAGGGAAATAGGAAAGGAGGTGAAAGAATAATTTTTAACTTGGCAGATATGGAGAACTCAATTTTACTGCTTTTGAGCAATAATTTATGGTTTACGAAGTTTATGCCGACTTGAGTACACACGGTTTACATATTTTACGCTTTATATTAGTCTTAGTAATCTAATTACTGGCCTTTTACCTAATGTGTATGCTAAAATTTTGCAGGTTGCGGCCAGTTTAGTCACTGTGCATTTGATTGAGAAATTAGCAGCTGGTGATGCCGGAAGTTTGTCTGTATCACTACTTCAGAAGATCAACGCCGAGTCTAACAAGGTTTGCTCTTTCCCTTAAAGATTGGCTTAGCTCATTTAGGTAAATAGTACTGACATGCTGTCCTAAATTTAGTTGTTAAGTGTTAAACTCTTTTAGGGCACATTTTAATTAATAACCTAACTGCAACTCATAAAATCTCTTCTGGTTTCCTAATTCTGAGGTAGCATAACATCTCATTTCTTTTTTACCTTGCAGCTTAGAAGTCATCCTGCTTTCAGTGAATTGCTAGCACAATATTCACATCGTGGTTATAGGTAATCTGTCTCTATTTTCTTGAATCCAGATTTCATAGTGTACCTGTTTGATGAATCTGTGTTAAGTGCACTGCAATCATGAACTAGGATGTTATATTTGCAATATAAATGTAATATATGAGCTCCTTGTAAAGGTCATGAATGTAATTGGAGCAGTGCCACTCGGCCCAAGTTGGGCCAGGCACCAGATGAGAGAATGCGAAGAGGACCTAGATATAATTTCTGTATGATTTGTTATTCACCCTCTGTACCCAGATGAAATGCAATCTTTCTTTCCCTTTTAATGCTTGTGCAAAAGGAAAGTTATGGGGAGATCGACAGGCAGTGTTACATGAGCGATTGTGTTAACGTGATTTCACCTTTTTTTTGCCATTAAATTTGTTTTATAACTTGTCTTACTTCCCGACTACTGGATATTTTTCTGAGCATTGTCATGCATCATGCAAGTAGTTGAGCCTGATTTGCATGTACTTGTCTTTAGAAGTCAAGGCTTTTGTGCATTTTCCTTGCTTTTTATATTCCAAGCTTACATGACTAATTATTCTCTTGTTTCAGTGAAGGGAAGGAACTAAATAGTCTGATACTCAGTGATCTTTATTATCATCTAGAAGGAGAGCTTGAAGGTCGTAAAATCAGTGCTGGACCATTTAAAGAACTTTCTGAATACCTGGTTGATTCAAAAGTTCTACACAGTTACCAACATAAGTATGACAATGACCTTTTTGTAACTTGCAAAGATGTGTTCTTGTTTGATCCCGAGCGTGTACGGGCTGATTTGGGATCAGATCTTTGGGATTATCTAAAGTGGAAAACATCTAAAGCAATCACAAAAAGAATGTTGTGTTACATGATGGAGGCAAATTCGATGGTGTTGCTTAGAAATTCAAAGGTCACTGCATTGAGATCATTAATAACTGTCTTAACCATCTACGAGAAAGATGTGAGTTATCTGACTTTGATTGCATTCTGTTGTATTTCTAATGTAAAATTTGGGGTCTGCAGCTGCTTTCTATAGTTAAAATTTTTTTTAAGTTGAGAAATTTTCAGGTACTTTTCCATTACTTTCTTGTGTTGTAAAAATTAATAGGTGTATAATCTGCCAAAATTAGTAGTAAGTGTACAATCTGCCAAAATTAGTAGTAAGTGAAAGTTTTACACTATACTATTTTGTATATAGAGTTGATGATTCCATAGTAATTTCTGTACAATAATGAATACCACACAGTACAACATCAGCATAATTGACTATGACTACCAAAACAAAGGCTTAAAGATACTTGCATCACTGTTTTACTATTGGTTTATAGTATCAGTATGACTTAAGGTCTAGAGACTACAAGTAATTGCTTGAGCTTCATTTTCTATTTCTTCTTTATTTCAAATAAGATATGGGATTAGTTTAAGAAGATCGACCCACTAGTAGTTAAAAGATTCAGTATCTTAATAAATGCTTTTGTAATTTAAATCTCCAAATGTTCCAACATGGTGTTTCGAGGTAATTATGCTCCCTGAAGCAGAGATGTTTTTAAAATGAAGTTACGGCCTCATAAACCTGAAAATGTTGATGGTGACTGGTGTTGAGATTCGGATGAAATATCTCTTCACTATTTGTTTGTTTGATTTTTTTTTTTTTTTTCAGTAGCATTTGCTTTACTTTTTATCTGCTATTGTAGGAGGAAAATGCCGCCGTTGGAGGGATCTCTAGTGAACTTGTTCTAACATGTATGGATCACATATGCAAGTGCTTCCGTGCCACTGTAGAATCACTAGCTCCATATATGGGTAGTGGCTCTGAAGATACGTTTCATTTCATTTCAGCCCAATCAGAACTGCTTCTCCATTTTTTGAGATCTGCACATAAAAGCCTCAACATATCTGTTTGCATACATGTGTTGACAACATCAGGTTCTGGCCTTAAAGTACTGTGTGACTTCAGGCCATCAGCTACTGAGGTTAATATAACAATAAAGCTTTTACTTGTGCTGCTTCTTTCAACGGTGGAGTTTTGTTGTCTCAGTTCACCTTTTGGTGGGATGATAGAAATGGAATCTGTTGGAGATGGCGCCAAAATTTCTAATGTGTGTTTGGGGCTACTACCCATTCTCTGCAATTGTATAGTCATTGCTGACCACTGCACCCTCTCCCTGACAACTGTCGACTTGATACTGAGAAATTTCTTGACACCCAACTCTTGGTTCCCTGTCATGCAGACTCACCTCCAGCTGCACTACGTTATTCTGAAGCTTCAGGATAAGAATTCTCTTTCATCTGTCCCTGTAGTTATGAAGTTTTTCTTGACTCTCGCTCGTGTTAGGGAAGGAGCTGAGATGCTTGTTAACTGTGGCTTTCTTTCATCGCTAAGATTCTTGTTTACTGAGTACATGGATGGTTTCTCCATCTCTTCTGACAAAGTAGAAAAGCCTCAGCAAATTTGGGGACTTGCTTTGGCTGTCATCACTGCTATGGTTCAGTCTTTAGGAGACAGTCCTTCATGTAGAGATATTTTGGACAATGTGATACCATACTTATTTTCAGAGAAAGCCTATATAATTTCTTATTATCTCAGCGCACCTGACTTTCCATCTGATGATCACGACAAGAAAAGACCTAGGACTCAAAGAACAGAAACTTCTCTAACAGCTCTCAAGGAAACTGAGCATACTATCATGCTAATGTGTGTGCTAGCAAGACACTGGAATTCATGGGTTAAGGCCATGAAAGAAATGGATTCCCATTTGAGAGAACAAAGTATCCATCTTTTAGCCTTCATTAGCAGGGGAACTCAACGTCTTGGAGACTCTTCCATTGCCCCCCTCTTATGTCCTCCTGTCTTAAAAGAGGAGTTTGATTATTGCAATAAGCCCTCATTTATGAACAGTAAAAATGGATGGTTTGCCCTTTCACCTCTTGGTTGTGTCTCAAAACCAAAATTCTCAGCTGTCTCTACAACATCCACCTCTCTCATAATCAGAAGTCAAGCAAATGAAAATTTCGATCATGTTTCTCCGACGTACTTCTCCGATATTGTTTCCCTACAGATATATAGAATTACATTTCTACTTTTGAAGTTTCTATGTTTGCAAGCTGAGGGTGCTGCTATAAGGGCAGAGGAGGTGGGTTATGTTGATCTTGCGCATTTTCCTGAGCTTCCAATGCCTGATATTATACACGGCTTACAGGTAAGACTAACGTATATATATTCTTAGCGTCCCTTTCACAATGATATCAAGAATCTGTCATTGATCTACTTGTTAGCTATTTCTTTCTTCAAGCTCAAAACATAGGTTGAATGTTAACACTCCCACTGCACCAAACTTCTTATATTTCTCTTTAATTTTCTTCCAATCTGTTATTCCATGGGACCTAGGATCAGGCGATCAGCATTGTTTCTGAGTTGTGTGAAGCCAACAAATTGAAACAGATTCAAAAAGAAGTACAGAATGCGTGTTACTTATTGCTGCAGATAATGGAGATGGCTTTGTTCTTGGAACTTTGCGTTCTACAGATATGTGGCATGAGACCCGTGTTAGGACGTGTTGAAGATTTTTCAAAGGAAGTGAAGAAGTTGATGAGAGGTAAAATCTTTTCACTCTATCGACTCAAGTTTTTTCTTTTATTTATTTAGTGCTTCCAATAAGCAGTAATTACATCTAGTAACTTTCTCGTTTCTTGATTCATTGTTTTACAGCGACGGAAGGACATGCTTTTCTGAAATCCTCGGTTAAGTCCTTGAAACAGATGATATCATTTGTCTATCCCGGATTGTTACAGACCGAGGAGCTTTTGTGAGAACTGCTGTGGACACAGGTGACTTTTCTAGGCTTAAAAAGAAAATTGGAATATTGTTTAGGATATAAAAATTTCCTCTATATTCCTCCAACGACAAAATTGATGTACATATATGCCATTCTTTTTGTGATCCAAAGGCGATAGCATTAGCTGCTTTGGACAAAAGATATGTCCAACCGAAACCACAGCTAGTGTTTGCTCTTATGGTCGCCGTTGTGGTGGAAAAAAATTTTTTTTTCCTTTTTTCTTTTGTTGAGGGGCCCGATGTTTCTCTCTCTCTCTCTCTCTCTCTCTCTCCAACTCTCTGTTCAAGTGTTGATTGTCTATATTCAGTGGGAGCAGTGGTTGGTCTATTAGGCTCTTTTCCATTGATAACGTGGACTAGTCCATCTTTTATTTTTGTCGTTTTATTTGTCAGTGTTTTTTCTTTATCGTTTTTTTCTCCCCTTTAATTTCTATCCTATTTTTATCGGTTTTTGGTGTTGTAGCCTGTCCTACTTTAGATTTCGGTCATAACAAGATACCGAGTAGGGGTACCCTAGGCTCGGAAAGGCAACGGTATTTATTTTGTTTTATTTTATTTTTTCTGAATGTATTACGTTGATGTGCACCTTTTTTCAGTTGTCTTCCTAGTTTAGCCGCTCCCTCCATCCCATTAATTAAAGGTTGATCAATGTAAGAATCCAAATCTAATCATAAAAAGTAGTTAGAGAATAAATAATTACTTGTTAAAACTACGCTTTCACGCCTTAAACTTTGTTAATGTTGCACTCGACATTTCCTAAGGTAATTTTTGCACCATCATCATCAATTATGATCAATGTCAAGTATTGTCCTCGAGACTGTAGTTGCCAATTTTCTCTTTCCTTCGGCAGGGAATAATGGACTTTAGAAAGAGGGAAAAAAATTAGAAATTCTGCCGAGCTCGATTGAAAAATAACTGGGGACAAAAGCTAAAAGCCTAAAATCCACCTTAGACCACTTGTAACATATAAAGCTCGTAAACTTTACAAAGCTCTTGACCATAAATTTAAGGGGAAATCAAAATTAACAATATATATATACATATCAAAAAGTGTAAGATTGTTTATAAAAAAAAGGGTTAGATTAGGCTCGAATATGTTAAAAAAAGGGAAGGATTATGCATGATAAATGATGAGCACGGTTAGGTAAAAAAATAATAATATAAAAAAAATAAGCAAAATGAGGCACGAAAATAAGTAGTATCAAAAACGGATAAGATTATAGATGCGGGTGCATTACGACATGATTAATACTTGCATCTGAATTGACACGGTGTGAGATGCAAATGAACTGAAGCTAATCGTGTCTGGATTGATCACGACCTAGTTAACATCACTAGGTTACACTCCTATTTGAGTGTTAAGTGAAAAATGGACCAACATAAAAAGTACAGAGTTTCATTCGAAATGTAAATTAGAGGTTGATATGAACTCGCATGCCACTTGAAAATGAAAGAGAAATTTCACCCCAGGTTTGAACCCAAAATTGCATAATCACAGTCTTCTTTTACCACAGGTAGATAATCAGTCCTCTTTTTACCACTATGCTACTAGTGGTGAAAAGATATTTGCGGTTCGTTTCGCCGCTTGGCTACGGTGGTAATTTGTCTAGTTCTTGTGCTGCATTGGGTTGAGGATGAACATTTGATATTTTTCATTTGTTAATTTCTACTTTTCCATATTATTTAGGAGTTTATAGAATTGTGACTAAATTTTAAGGCCAATTTCAATAAATATATTTATTTTAAATATTATAACAAAATATTTGGTATATTTATTTATATACCCAATATAAAATTTTATATACTATAAATAAAAACTTATATATCTAG